>VXBT01010230.1:433988-550245 GCA_013400235.1 Oriolus oriolus | reverse complement strand
GCCGAGCCGGGCGAGCTCATCGGACGGGCGCTGGATTTCAAGAGCGAAGGGGCGCAGTGCTACAAGGACAAGAAATTCCGGGAGGCCATCGGCAAGTACCACCGCGCCCTGCTGGAGCTGAAGGCGCTGCTGCTGCTGCTGAGCCAGGAGCCGGCCGGGCAGCGCCCTCCCGCCGCCGCTGCCGCGGCGGGGCTGAGCGAGGAGCAGCGGCAGGCGGTGGAGGCCATCGAGGTCGACTGCTACAACAGCCTGGCAGGTCAGCGGGGCCGCGGGCGGGGGGCGACGGGTCCCCACCTGCGCCGCGCACGCCTCCCTCCCCCTCCGCAGAGCAGCGCTGCCGCCCTACTCCGCTCGCCGCATCTCCTTCCCCTCCGCTGGCTTCCATTTTCGCGTTCGCGCTCCCGCTGGGCACAGCGGTGCTGCCCCGGGCAGCCCTGGGGAGGGGGCGCACGGCCCCCAGCCCTTCCCCCGGGCGGCTCCATCCGCCTCCGGCGAGTCCGTGCCCTCCTCCCCCGGGAGACAGGTGGCAGGGCGGCGGTGCGTGCGTGGGGCGCTCCGGCTGACAGAAATCGTGACTCGTGAAATGGCCAAGATTGCCTGCTGCGCTGTACCCTCAGCCCGAGATGTCCTTCAGTCTCTTCGCCACGGCTCCGGCTCTGGAGCCTGTAATTAACGGTATTACAGGGAGACGGACTCCTACCACATTTGATACAAGGAAGGGGAAGGGTTTGGCCGCAACTGCAATAGCTCCAAATAGTTCTACCAGATATAAAAAGAATTTTTTGGCTTCTTAGCACTTAAAGTTGAAAGCAAATATGGTCCTGGCTTTTCGCTAGCTGCCAGTCACCACTGTGACTGTGGTCAGTAGACATTTGATCATGCCTCCCTTTGCTCCCTGCCATCTGTTTAGAAGTGCTGCAGGAAGATGGAGAGGAGTAGTGGGGGGTTTAACTACTTTGTAGTCTGATTCTGAAGTCCTTACAGAAACAGAACTCCTGTTGACTTCAAGAAGCTTTATCCAAACAACTGAGGGATCAGAGGTTATTTTTGGTCCCCAGCAGCACATGCTTTTTTCCCTTCCAAGCCTGAAAGCATCTCTACAACAAAAACTTGTGCCTAGGTACATACAGGGAAGAGAGCATTAATAACTTGGACAAGGTGCACAAAATAACATTGAAAAAGCTCTGCTGTTTTCCAGAAGGATGAAGGGTCACTCATCACCTTTATATCCTTGGGGGTAAAAAATGGCACAAATCAGGACATTAGCTTTTGGCTTTCTAGACAGAGTTGGTTAGCTTTGTTTCGTGTTCTCTAGTGATAAAAGGATGCACTATAAAGTGAATGGTTTGAAACACCAAGCCAGCATCCTCTCTTGTCGTAATGCATGCCAATCTCTTATATTCAACATGCCTTTTGGGATGTAATGAGGAGCACAATTTAGCTCCTTTTCATCATGTTTCCAAATACTCTTCCTTCAAAAGCCTATTGAAATCTCATAGATGGAGAGGCAAGTAAGATTTCAGAGCAATACCATAATTGCACAGATGTAATTTTGTCTCTTTACAAATTTCTGTTCACAGGTTTATTAAAATCCATTGTATTTGGCAAGGATCATTTAGATTGGCAGGGTTATACAAAGAGCCCATAATACTCTAAACAATACAGCTTGGTGAGTTCCTGGGCTTGAAAAAAGGCTCACAGGCACTATCTCTGCTAGATACAAATGAGACATGGTAGGTAGAAGGTAAATTAAGTGGGAGGGAGGAATGGAATTTGTTTCTGATGCACTTTCTGCCAGTACACAAGTTCCACATTGCTAGAAATGTCTTGACTGCTGATGGAGTTTTCCTGTGTCATTGTCATTGTCCAGCTCATTTATTTACAGTTTCAGGTTTGTGCAAGGAGTTTTTGTCACTGTTGGTTGTATTTGATCTTGACAGCAGTAGCAATTGGTATGAGAAACATTCTCCGTCTTTAACCTAGATATGAACAGATTTTTTCCTAAATTTAACCAGTATGAACACAGGAGGAGGTGAGTATAATTAACCCTGGATTTACAAGCAGTGCTTTTCCTGAGATAACCTCACAGCAGGTCAAGCTGTCATTTTGCACAGGCGGTTGTCACATGTTTTCAGTAGATGGCATGCACAGAGCAGAAAACAGCATTTGTCTTGGAAATGCATAGCTTCATGTGTGTCTGCTGAGCTATCTGAAAGCAATTTTAAAGAAATGCCTTGCATGCTGGAGAGGGGAGTGTGCAGTTAAACTGGAATTGCAGTGTTTTTACTCCTAGCCCAGTCACAGAGCTCCCATTCTAGCAGGACGATCAGTGAATTCATGTGGGAAGAGAAAGGAAGAGGGGACAGGGAGTTTCCCCAGAAATATAATAATAATTAGTATACGTTTCTAATAGCAGCTTCAAGACGTGCAGCAGTGGGACTTCATTTTCTAAGTGTGATGCAGCAGAAGACACCAGTTTCTTTACACAGTGGGCTCTAGCAGAGGCACCAGCACGTACTGTTACAGCTGAAGGCAGTGTTACTTGACATGGGGAGGAGAGGAGATGCAGGGAGTTTTGCTTCGGAGCACTGCTGGCTGCCTAGAGCTGTTTCTAAAATAAATAAATCTGTATAGTGCAGAAAGCATAACAGCAGTACATGTTAACTCTGGAGAAGGCAGTTTTTCACTTAGCTCTGAAGTATAGCTGGTAGCATTACCAGCTGTCATCTGTGTCCTTATTATCAAGTTCTTTTAGCACCTCCGCTTACTCTCTAAGCCTGGCATTTGAGAAGCCCACCTTGCTTTTGCACTGTCGTTTTTCATGTGGCCACCACACATCCACCTGTCAGAGATGCTTTGCATCAGAGCTACAGATGCACTCACACATTGACTTGTTTAGATGCAGCATGAGAGTCAGAGGAGAGCATCAGCTACAGGTAAATATGCACATAGGTGAGAAATACACCCAGAGGGGATTTTGTGCGATCTCATGGGTGAAGTCTGGGGTTGTTTGGGTTTTTTAAAATCTGACTGATGACATGAGTAGGCACGTGTGGGCAAATACTAAACTGTTGTCAGTGCCTGTCATTGCCTGCAGAAGGTAAATTTAGGTACAGACGTGCACACAGATTCTTGTTTAGATCCACGTGTTTTGTTGAGCACCTACTGTGAGGTGTGAGGTGGGGTGGCCAGCTCTCATATTTATTCAAAGCCCCCCAATATTTGGTTTTTTCCAACATTTCCAATATTTCCAATATTTGGTGTTTTCCAAGGTCTGCTGTTGTGGAGCTGTGTGGCACGTCCACAACCTAAACCGTTTAGCCCATTTCAAAGGATCCCAGATCTGCTGGGTTTTAAATTCTTGTGATTTTTAAAAAATTATTATTTTAAAGCAGCCTAGGATTTTCAGAACTTGCCATTGGCAGAGCTGCTCATGTTTTTTTCACTCAGCTGCTAGCTGGGCTTCATTTTAAGCTCCGAGAGTTTTGCCTTAAAGGGACTGCCCTTCACATCTGTGCTGCTGCGTTCTTGCGTGGGTCTGCCAATACCCCATCATTTTACCACAAGTCATTCTGATGAATGTCACCAGAGGCAAGAGCAGCAGCATGGCCAAGGCTCTCAGAAATTGCTAGGGTAGGCAAAGACAAAAGCCTACCAGCAGCATAGAGGCTTGTGGAATGAATGCAGGGTTGTAAGGCAAACAGTCCTTTCTTTATGACTCACTGACGGTCTCTGACCTTGAGGAAGTCACTTGCCGTCTTTTTGCCTCTCTCAGCCCTGTTGAAAAATAAAGAACAAGGACCACGGTCTCATCCTGATGGTGCATTCAGCTGAGTTTTCTCCAAGTTAGTGGTTTATGTTCTTTTAAAAAACAGATGGATGTACAAAGAATGATTGCGGAAAAGCAAACTGGCCAAATACACTTCAGGTCTTGATCTCCCTTCCACTTGCACAGCATCTTTGATCTAGAAGCTCAAATGCTTTATGTACTGCATGCAGATAGGGGTCATTTACCAACTACAAATGCAGCCATTAAATGCAGTGATTATTTTATTCCACCATTACTGCCTAAAAGTTTACAGGATTAAAAGCACTATGTCCGCTCTACAGAGAGAAACAAGTCCTAGTCATTCCAAAGCAGCAAAATGCTAAGGGTAAGCACAGTTTTAAGCTTTTCTGGTGAGGGAATGTTGCAGTGTGATAAGCAAACCTTTGTTGATTTTCCTAAGCGTGCAGAAATTCTAGTGCTAATTCTGGCAGGAGAAACAGAACCAGAGAGAGGTCTGGGGATGACGAGTGGCGCTGGGGGATCTGGTTGCTAATCCTCCCTCTCTGTGCTAACGAGCTGTATTATCTTCACCAAATCTTTCCTAAACTTCAGTTTATCCATCTGCATTTATGACCTCCTAGGAGTACTGTAAGGCTGTTAATTACATTAATGTAAAATAAATGTAGCATGTTTATATTCCCATTCAGGTACCTGTAGTTTACTATAGGAGTCTTGGCAAAAGGGCACAAATACCTGCACAGAGTATTAAAAATTTAGCTCTCCAAGATACATCTCAGTCTGGAAAATGATGTTTGGCTTCCTACACTGGCAGAAATGTGCACTAGTACCATTCCAATGACTATGTGAAGGTCATAGTGACAGTCCCACAGAACACGACACTTCTAGCATCATAGGAACCTTCTAGCACCCTCAGGCTGGGGTGTAGGTACTACTTCCAATTATTGCCAGTTGCATGGACTTGTATGAGTAGTTCCACTGAGAAATCCAAATAAAAATACTTATAATATGTAATCCAAGTAAAAATGTAACTAAACACAGGAAAAGCTGGTAAAACTTTCCACTGACCACCCACTAGGACACGTCACAAGGAGTCTCTGCTAAAAGCCCATCCCAGTATATAGCCGTTAGCAAGTACAGACTCTACCAGGACATGTGGTGCTGTGGGTGTTAAAGCAGTCTTGGATTGTTGCTTGATGTGATGTGTTTTTCTAATGTGCTGCATCAACAAAAACACCCTCTATAAAGATGCCATGCAGTGGGAAAGAGGAGCAGCAGCAAACAGAGCAGAAGGATGTGGTCTGCATTTTCATTGAGTGGCAGGGGGTGTTTCCTAGCATTCTTTTAGATACATCTGACCAGCCCGGAGTGCTTGGAAAGTCCTTGTTTTACAGGACCAATGCATTTACTCCAGGGAGGTGCAACTGCAGCAGAGAATAAACACCAATGATTGTGTGTGGTTTTTTAGTGATAGACCCAAACTCTGATGTGGAATTTAAAGCCATTGTCATTAATTGCTCTTTAGAAATACTTAGTATTTACCTATTCCCTTTTATTTAGGATAATAAAAATCTCCCCTGTTCACGGAGTTTCTTGTGCATTGAAAGGGTGGGATGGAAATACATCCAGATGCCAGGGGGGCAGGAGGGAGGGACGAGAAAGGATAGCAAGCTATCCTTGGTTTAAGTGATACATAACTGAGAGCATCTCTTGCTGAGGCAGGAGATGTGTTTTCCTCCATATATGTCACTATTCATCCTAAGCCTTTTCAAAACTTGAGGCTCTGTGCGTTGGGTTTTGGTTTTTCTTTGCAGCCACTTCTACCACATGTTTAATTCCCTTTGCACGAGGAGAAGCCTATCCCAGCTGACCTTGTCAGCATTTGCCTGAAACAGAGAACTGAGGAGGTGTAGATCCCCTGGCCAGACTGTCCAGAGGAATTGCAGTCTTGGTGACCTGAGATCTCTTGAAGTTGAGCTACAGCTTACAATGGGAGATGAAGCAGGAGATACCAAAAATCACAAAGCTTCTCCAAGAACAGAATGGTTAATTTGTTTACCTAAAGAGTACTGCTTGTTTTCCACCTTGAGAACACTGCTGTTTTCTCAGAGTTCTGTAGTAGCACATCCTTCCAGCTTTGCTCCATCCTCTGCTGAAATGTTGCCCTAGAGTTTCCTCCAGCAAAAGTTATGCAATGAGTCACAGCCTCTTACACCTCCACAGGTTTCCATCAGTGCTGTGCTGAAGATGGTTCAGCTGGTTCAGTAAAACCTTGTGTTAAAATCAAAGCTGGGTCCCAGTCAATTGGTAAATACACCCATGAGCTCCATAGTTACCACCTTTTCTGGGAGCTGGGCCACTTTTGAATGGTTCAGCAAGTGGAGCATCCTTCTCTTCTTGCTGTTCACTTGGGCTCAGGCCCAGAAATTTCTAACCCAGCTCCAGACCTCTTTCTCCAGCCTTTCTCTTAGAACTGCTTATCAGTTCAGCAGCATCCCAAGTTCCTTGTCAGTGTCCTCTAGCATTGCAACGGATGCTCCAAGAATGGAGGACCATCAGGAGTTCTTACATTAGGAGTTTAGGATGGTAAAGGAGCTGCTGTGAGGAAAGGAACAGTAAAAGTAAACTATGTAAATAAAGGGGGAGGTCTAAATGTTGCCAGCTTCTTGATGTTGTGCCGTGTCACAGAAAGTAACATACAGAGGGCTATGAAATGGAGGAAACAAAATGAAGAAAGGGAGAAAATAGTTAATAAACTTTTGAGAAAAATTACTGGCTATTTATTTTCTTCTTTGTTCTTTCACTTCATGGATGAGAAACTGATACAGAAGGAAGACAACTGTTTATTAATTCTGATTTCAGCTTACTCAGATGACCTTACTGATGACTAATACTGGGGGTTAAAAATGCTTTGAAAAATAGTCAAAATTAACTGTCATTAACTAGAAAGGTGTTACTAATGGCTGCTCAGGAATATCTCTCCTTTTGTTCATTTCTGCACTGCATCTTGGATGGGAAACAGTAGGCTCAGGACATTGATGGATGAATGCAGGTAAATCTTCTTGTGGTGGTATGGAGTGCTACTATTCTGTTCTGTTTAACAAAGATTGTAGAGTCAGTGCAGTTTCTGGAAGCTTTGCTGGAATTGCTGAAGGTAGCTTCACCTGGGGCATGCTTGCTTGAGTGAAGCTGAGAGGTGGTAGTAGTGATTTTATACACTTCTCTAGGCAGCTGCAAATGGCAACCATTGAATGTGGGGCTGGAGCAGAAAAATCAGTCTCAGTATAGCCATTTGGAGTTTAGGACACTGCTAGAAACAGCACTAAGACAGTTCATGAAAATGGTTTAGTCACAGTCATGTTTTTTCTCTGATAACCTATGGCAAAAGTGACAGCTGGGAGCAATGGTCTTCAGCTGTCATAGCTTGACATGTCAGAACTCATCTATTACCATGCATAGGCAATAGCTGATGTAATGATATTTACTTCAAAATCTGCTCCATTTTCCTCACTTTCCAAAATTCTTGACACGCCATTGCCCTGAGGCTCATAGTCTGGATAGCACCATCTGCTTCTCCTTGTCTTTGTCCTGTGTACCCAGTTCTCCCATCATATGTCTCAGCACAGAAGTTGGGGCTGCTTGCACAGTCCATGGCTCTACCCTTTCAATTCCTTTACTTGCTGTCCCAGTTGCAACACAGCTATGTCAGACTTTTTGACCTCCCACACAAAGCTTCGTCACTTCCCAGATGCCCCCCATCTCTGTTCTGCCAGTGAGGTCCTCTCGTCCCCTCAGTGGGTGATGTGACACTTACAGGAAGCCAGTCCGTTGATGCCGGTTACCTGTTGTTGTGTGACCTCTCTGCAACAGACTGTATGTGTGCAAGCATGAGGCTCTATTCCCTATCTTTACATGCTGTGTCACTCACCTTGATAAAATTACCAACTCTTCCAATCAGGGCCATGAATTCTAACACATTCTTGTCCTGTGTGGCCATGACCACAACTCTGCTCATCACTGTAGTACATACTTAAATTGAAAGCCTTAGGCAGTGTAAGTCACCATCACTGAATAGTTCTGCAGTAGCCTCCCAACAAAAGTCTGGGGGAAAAAAGCAATCTTATGCTGTTTGCACCTCTAGTAGTTGTGCGTATTTGCCAGAAAAACCGTAATTGCCTGACAAGTCCTGTGTCTCAGGGTCCTGACTATGGTGACATCTCAGTCCTTTTCACTTACATGTACCATCAACAAGGCAGGAACTGCAACCCTGTACATGTCCCTGGGTGCAGAAAACAACCATCCTTACATTGCTGCATAAGCTTTTCAGGACCCAGGACACTGATTGTTGCTTGCAAGGCTACATCATTTTTCCTTCTCCAGCACATCCGTGTTTGACAGGTCAAATCTCTGCCCTACTAAAGCAACTACTTTTATAGCCACTGCTCAGTATTCCCTTTCTTTCTTTAGTAGGAATATTGCCCACTGCATTTACTTGCTGCCAGTTTAGGGGGCTGTCATGTAGATTGTTCTGCATCGATGGCAACAGCAACTCCTTTCATATCAGAGTGGCAGACAGCAAAACTCTGATAATCTAGCTGTCGATCCAGTTGCCTGGGAGCTGCTGGAAAGAAACAGCTGGGCCAGCCAGCAAAGAGCCACCAAACTAGTATTCCTCAAATTTTGATTTTAAAGCTCCTTTGATGCCCTGATTACAACTGTCAGTTTCCATGCTGCTGGCATTGTTCTGGCCTGGCCACATCAGAGACATCTGACAAAAAGCTCATTTCCTACCTGATGAAACTCAGATGAGCTACCTTGAGTATAAGTCACCTTATTCTTGCTATAAGTCACCTTATTCTGTAAAGCAAGGGGGTTCAGGGCCTACTTGGTAGAACCCAGTCAGGCAATGGTGAAAATCTGCTGCACATCTGATGTGTCTGTAAGGTTTAGCCTAACATGCAAAGACTGATTTCAGATCAGCCCAGCTGGATGCTGCTTATCTTCAGCCTTTTCCAACTTGAAAGACCCCAGTCCAGACAGCAAAGCTGTTTACTGCTGTCTGAAGCAGGAGAGGAGAATACAAAACCAGCACTGGGATGTCCTTGCCCCACACATTCCCCAGTGTACGGGAGAGGAAATTTACTCCTGGAAGTAAATTAAAAGCAGAGGAAGTGTCTGGGACTTGAAAATTTACGTCAGACCTTTAGTGCTTCCTTTGTCTATTCCTGGACTGATGTGACTAACAAACATCTGCCTCCTGTGTGCTGTGTTATCCCTGCAGTTACCATATAATCCAGAAATGTACTGTGGTATCAAAAGCATCTTTATGATATAAAGGGCAATCTAAGAATCTTTCAACCAGCCATAGGGAAGAAGCTGTGAGAATTCACATTCCTCTGCTCCACTCCTGCTCCCAGAGAGGAAGAGGGCAGAAAGATTTTATTTCATCCACACTTTCAGAGAATAAATCCAAGCAATGGCCAAAGCCTCTCCCAAACAGGAGCTGCCCAGTGAGATCATCACCCTACCCAGTTGATTGTGAAGAAGCAGAACTGCAAGATCAGCTGAAAGAATGAGAGACGGAGTCTCTTAGGGTGCTCTGGAAAACCATCATAAGTCAGCCCTAGCTGTTGTTCTGCAAAGGCACCTTTTTTGTTGTCTAGTGATTCAAAAAGGATCAAATCAGAATCTCTGTACCATGCTTGAAGCAATGATTCCCTCATCAAACAATGTGGTGGGAAGTTAAGCCTCAACTCCTTTAGTCACCATATATTTTTAATACTAGCATAATTCAAATCCTAGATTACTGTCCTCTTAAATGCTTTGCAATGATTAATTGCTTAAGACACATTAGTGTGTTCATGTTGCAAGGAAATCAGAGCAGCATAAGATCCTCACCTATACTGGAAGTACAAAGCAAATGGATTCCTTTTCCTTTTTACACTCCCTAACTACTGTGGTGGAGCTCAAACTGAGACAGCTGAGGAGCTTTGCTCATGCGGTGGGGTGGTAAATTAAATTAATAGATTAATACAAAATAATTTTTAAACCACAGGTCTGATTAACTTGGAGTACAGTGCCAGAAGGTATCATGGAGTTAAAGAACCTAATAAGGTTAGAAAAGAAGGCTTAGACATATAGCTAATTAGAACATTCACTGCCCTATTAAATAGGGTAAAAATGGGAAAGCAAATATTACATTTTCATGCTTGAAAACCACTGCTAACTGGTTTGAATTTTTGAATAAACTTCTCAAAGATTTTCATTTCACCGTCCACGGCCATGTCACATAAGTGACTCAGTCATGCTTTGACCAGCTGGCGTATTCATATCCTTTTCCTCTTGGTTCTTTTTCCAGCTCATGAGCTCATAAATTCTAGCAAAACTTCTCAGTAGTCCCATAGAGCATGGTCTTAAATTTTGTATCACCAAATTCTATTCCAAATAAATTTATTTCTGTGTACCAGGTCATGAAGTTCTTTATACATCACATTGTCATCCTCATCCCTTTGGACAGTATCTTTGAACTTGACAGTCAGTAGGTCACACTGACTTTTGCATAGGGCTATTAATAAAGCACTAAACAAGCTCCATTCTGAAGTTAATTCCTGAGATATTCTACTAGTGATCTCTTTTCAGACCAATATCCTTGTCAGCAGAACCATTATGTCATCACATAATTGTTACACTGTATCTTCCCCTTCTGAAGCTTAATCAAAAAGGCACAGTCAAGACAGAGAATTGTACTGATTCAGTACAGTGATTTTGGTTTTCCTGGTGCCTGAACACAGCCTCTCTATTGGGGTGGAAATTACCCCCAGTCAGACATGCACTCCTACTTCATTCTTCCACTGCCAGCAATTCATTGCACAGATGTGGTTTATGAAGGCTTTGGGAGTGATCTGAGATTTTTACCTGAAGCACTTTGCCACAGCTTATATTAAAGAGCAGACGTCTTGTTAGGGGACTGGCTTATGCTTCTGCATAGTTCAAACCCTGACTTTTGCAAGCAAATAATATTCTGAATCATCCCTCTGGTCTTTAGTTTATTCGTTTTCAGCCTGATTTCCAAAGGAAATGACTCATAAGTACATATGTTTTCTGCTGTCTGCCTGTCAGTCCCCTCTCAGTAACTTTCAAACTTGTTGGCCAGCTCGATTTGATAGGAAGACAGATGTATTGATACTAAATTAATATGGTAGAAATGGAGGGCAGGGAAGAAGCACGGACACCAGAGGCCCAACTGCACGACAGGGTGACG
The DNA here is from genome assembly GCA_013400235.1 of Oriolus oriolus. NCBI lineage: Eukaryota > Metazoa > Chordata > Aves > Passeriformes > Corvidae > Oriolus > Oriolus oriolus. The sequence continues at coordinate 539,197 of VXBT01010230.1, read as the reverse complement.
CCTAAACTGCCTTTACGTGGTCTGTCAAAGCTCAGGCAGGTGACAGCCTGGCACAGGCAGGGTTAGTTCGCTGTTGCTGACAAACCACTGTAAGTTTGTTTAATGCATTTTTAAGGAAAATAATGTTGAGAACTTTGTTTTATACCTCTCTTTAGTTAGTTAGAAAACAGTTGACTTGGGCATCCTCTGCCTCTTTGATTCTGTCAGTTGTTCTCTCCATCCCTCCCACAAAGGCCATAAAGGTTTCTCTCGAAAGCAAAACATCATTAAAATGGAAAAGCTTTGGGCTACACTGGACCTGGATAAAACATATGAATGAGTAATTAATTTAATGAAGGAAATATTCCTCCTCATTTGACATCTCCATCTTGCCAGATGAATCTTTTCAGCTAGGGAGAGTTCAAGGAAAATGCAAAAGCATTTCAGTCCCTATCAATTTTACACAGTAATCCTGCTTTCCACCCCTCAGCAGACCCTGCAATGGTCAGCTCTTTCATGTGTCCTGGGAGGTGAACCGTGAGCCACCACAGGGCACAGCACACAGATGTTATCCAGCCACATCATCATGGCTTGTTTGTGGTACAGGATAAAGTGCTAGCTTTCATCCCAAACTCAGCATGCTGCAGTAAGCCAGGCTTGAGGCCATCATGGCCTGCACAATTGTCTGTGACTTCATTGGAAAGCCTTCAAGCTGTTCCAGCTGCATTTCACAGTACTGCTGTCAGTTGTTTGAACCACCATGAGCAAAGGATGCTTTTCAGCAGAGAAGGCAGCTTGAAATCCCCCACGTCCTCAGAGTGCTTCCCTATTTACAGAAGTCCCTCTTTGTCTCATATGGGTTTTGAAAAAATACCATCATTCCATTAAGACCTTAATTTCAGTGTTTAATATATTCCACTAAGAATTATAAATATTTGATAGCACTTGTTGGAGTTGACTGCTGCTGAACACCAGACATTTACTAGATGATTGTCTGGTGTTGCTGATCTCTGATAAAATTCTATGTACTTTTCCCTTGTGAAAACAAGTCAAGAGACAAGATTGCTTCAGTGGGTGTCAATAGCAACAGGGGGCCAGAGGAGGAAAGGGTGCAATGTAGACAACGTGCCACAGTGAGAGTAAAGCACCACAAGGTGAGCAAAAGCAAACAGCAGCGAAGAGGCAGGAGAATAAATAGCAACTGGAACAGATCTGAAGGCCGGACATGTCTAGTTGACTGGACTAGACTGGATTAGATGAGCACTGATTCTAAAAGATAAAGACAAGTCAAAGATTACTAGATAGTCACAGAGGAGGAAACCCCCAGGGTGTTTAACCTGGCAGATCAACAGTAACAGCCTTGGCAAAAACAAACAGAAGGAACTTCCATGTCTTCTAATGTGGCTGCAGTAGGAGCTCGTATTTATAGAATCAAAATGATGTAATAGTTAAAACCTGACTGAAGCTCTTGCTCTACCAGTGCATTGATAAGACTTTGCTCCTACCTCTCCTGGCTGAAAAAAAAAATGGCATGCAGATTAGAAGATGCAATATGAAGATCATCTCCATGTGAAGCTCTTTATTTTGGTAAAATAAAGATTTGCTGGTACACAGCCGGAGGCAGATTTTGGCTTCAGACAAAAATTCTGTTTTGCTTGACATCTAGATTTTAACTACTGCTTTAATATTATCACAGCCAAGAATTTTCAGTAAGCCTGTGGTTTTGATTTGAAGGACTAGTAACTACAGGAAGTGGTAGGTCAAAATACTCTTACAAAACAGAAGCTATGGGGTTCATGTGAAAAGTTGGCTGAAATTGCTTGCTTCTCAAAGCCTTGGCCCTGTAAAGGAAAACTGCAGTATTACATCACTGGATTTGTGACAAAAAAGAAGCACAAATCACCACAAAATTACCTTAAAGTAGCTTAAGAATCATCTTACAGAAATAATGAACACTTTTAAATAACTGGGCTCTTCAAAACTACAGAAGTCTGAGATAGGGGAATATAAACACATAGCAAAGGCTGGCAGTCATGCCAGCTGTTCTTAAATGCTTACCTGTTCCCATGTCTGGCCAGGATGTTGCTATGACATCCTCCAGCAGGACCTTCTGATAGGAATTAGCACTAAAAGGCAGCTGTCAAGGACAACCCAGGATTGTTCATGCTCTCAGTGTCACAGGACAATCAAGAATGGGACCGAAGAGCTGTCAAGAGTCTTCTATCTGTACCCATGGATGGTACAAGTGTACAGATAAGACATATCCCAGGTAACATTTGCTTAAGCTGTTCTTAAGTATTTGCAAAGCTAGGAACCTTCACATCTTTCCCAAGCAGTCTCTTTCAAAGCTTCACTCTTTTCACTGCTATAAAGTTTTTCCTAGCTGAAATGTAAGCCCTCTTCTTACTTTCTGAGTACAAGGAGAACAGATGGTTTCCTGGTTATACCCTTCTTCCATTTGAGTTGCTTTTTTTCTTTTTATGTAGATGAATAGGGTTAGCCTCTCTTCCCTGTCTTGGTGAGGCCCTGTCCTCTCTGGACCACTTGTTATTGTCAAGGTCCTCCTGAGGATTTTCAGCAGGATTACTTTCCAGCTACCTGCTCCCCTGCTGTACGTACACAGTGGGGTTTTCTCCTGCATATCTGTAGGACCTTAAACTTGCCCCTGTCGAATTGCATCCTGCTTTTATCAGAACACCACCACCAATTTGTGGGGATCCTTTGGAATTCTGCCTCTACCTTCCAACAGATGCCAGCTCCTCACATCTAAGAGTTATCTCCAAATTGACAAGACAGTCTGCAGTCTGTCATTTAGGTCTGTATTGACAATACCAAATACCATGGGGCCTAGGACAGATCAGTGCAAATTCTACTTAATGTTGCCTTTCATTTTGTTAACAGAATTAAGTCTATTCATTTAGACTGCTCCTTCAACTTGCTTAAAAAAATGTCACTAAAATTTGTCATTTGACTAGCGTAAAAGCCAAGATATCTACTGTTTTCCCTTTATCTTCAAGATTGATCACCCTATCGCAGACTGAAGCTAAACTGATCTGTTCTGACAGCTCATATTAGTCCTAGGATGGGCTGCCAGCCACCAAAAGCCTAACACACAGGCTCAGCAGCTCCTTTGAGACCTACTAAATACCTTTTAATGTGTACCATGGTGGAAGCATCACCATGCTTCAGTCACTACTACTGCCTCTCTCTCTCCTCGAAGAGCTAATTGGAATGATGAAGTCAGGATCTTTTTTTTAGAAGAGGTATGAAGGACTCAGGAGCAGCAGAGAACTGAAAGAGACCATGCTATGTATTGGAAGGAAAGCACAGCCAGGATGGCAGGAGGAGGAAGAACAGTTGGTATCTGTTCACAAATTGAGTCAGGCTGGGGAGAAGGGGAAGGCTGTTTGGAAGAGGTGGCTCACTTTGGGCTCTACAAACATTTGTGGATCCACACTTCATTTAGCATTAATCCGTCCCTATGGAGAGAGGCAACCTGTCGTACAGTTTGGATTTTAATTTTCCACACATTTCCCTGCAAGCAGAAACATACGGGCATGTTTAGGCCTTTTTGGTACCTGGAGAGGAATAAATGAGAGCCACTGGCTGGAAAGTTGTACTGTCATTGTGATACTCCCTTTTCATCCCATTAAGATTGTCTGGGAACTAGGAGTCAGCTGATCAGATTATTGCCAGACATTATCAAGCTGTCTATAATTAGCTTTTTATTGGTGAGAAGCCAGAAAATCCTCTTTGTTTGCAAGCTTGGACTATGGAGAAAGAAGAGAAATATTTAATGGAAGATTGTTTGGAAACTGTAGATCCTAATTAAGTGTCTCAGTCTAGTAGGGAAGCTGCATGCAGCATTTCTCTGAAAAAAAAAAGAAGATACTTTAAGCATCCTCTTTTGAGGAATGCTGGTTTGCATTCTTGAAAGGCACAGCCCACATGGAGCTCTGTGGAGATATGGATGCTTTTCTCAGTTCCTCTAGTACAGGCTTCTTACATTCACACATTATATGGCTCCTTTTAGTGCCAACCTATTGAAAATTTAACACAAGTTAAAACACAGGTTAAAACTTGGGCTGTGCCTTCTACATGTAACCTGTGCAGTTTGCAAACTCAGGATCAATAAATCCAGAGAAATTTGGATAAGCATTCCAGTAGCCAGTTCTTTTTGTGCTGTATATTAAAATTACAGTATTTAAGTCCAAGGTGACTTTAAATCTAAAATAACCCTTTACATTTTCAGCATCATCTTATGAGTCACGTTACCTGATTTATTTTAGAAGTTAATTATATTCAAATTGCTAACCCATGACTGACATTTTCAGTCTCATATAGTAATGGTATCCCTTTTAATTCTTCCAGTGGACTTTGTAAACTCCATGTGCTTTTTGTCAACACCATTTACACAGTCCGCAGCAAAGAGAGATTAATGATATATCCATTATAGTGGCATGGTTAGAAGGTTGCTGTCTATTCTAAGACACATATTTTTTTCTTTTCACACCCCCCATCCCCCTCACTGCCTCCTGTTTGATTTGGGTTTTATTATTGTTGTTGTTATATTCCAATAATTTCTCTTCCCAGATGCTTAAATCAGAACTTGTCACTACTGTGTTTTCTCTTTTCTGAGAGGGAGCATCACCATGAAGGGTACTAAGCCTTCTGAAATACAGGACTGTCTTAGTCTGCCCTGTTATTTTGAGTCTTAAAGAGATGTGAGAACAAAGCCTGTTCAATGATATATGAAGGTCTTAATCAAATATCTGAATAAAACCCTGAAGCAGTTATATTAAAGTATCAATCATGTTTCCCAAAGTAGAACCCCAGAGCAAGAATAGGAACCAGCTTCCTGCAATTAAACAGATTTTAAGTGAACTGCTGGCTGCTATACTTAAGGTGAGATCATATCTGAAAGCAAAGTATTTTGCAGAGTTTAATTGTGGTTATTTCTGGGAATGACATTGTCAGTTTGGGAAATAGAGGTTGAGTTTGTAGTGATTGGAGTACCTAGCACTTGCTAAAGAGGAACAATCCACATATATTGTTAAACTCTAGTGGTGGAGTCAAGAATAAATACAGTAAAGAGGGAAGATGCACTTCAGGTTTAAGCAGTAATTAGTTTAGCTACTTCTCTCTGCATTGCAACTAAACAAATCGATACAGGCTGGTTTTTTCCTTCTAAGGGTTGAAAATAAAGGTCATTTGGATTCAGACCTTTTTGCACAGGTGTATAAGAGCGATTCAACCACATGACTATTAACTCCTGTATGGGACACCTACTCCAGTCTCCAGGGAATATTTGCAAGGGCAACCTTTCAGCACTGCAGGTTAGTGTCCCTTGGTGATATCCCAGCATAGAAAAAGGTGATTCAGAGCCAGGATGTGACTGTGATTAAGTGATCTGCTAGACATGCTGCTGCCATACACAGTTAGGGAGGATGGTTTCTTCTGCCTGGATTTTACTGCTATAAACGCTCCTCTTGGTCTCCAGGCTGGCTGCACTGTATACTATGTCCTTAGCACATTGTCCCAAACTCTTAACTTCCCATCTCTACTCAAACTTTAGCTCCCCAATAGACCTCTCAGCTCTCAGTCATACACACCCCTTCCACCAGAAACCCCCTTCTGTGCCTCTGCCCCCCCATCTTTCTGTCATAACTGAAGCAACACCTCTTAGCTTGGTTTCCACTTTCTGCTCTTTATTCCTGTGACCAGTGAGCCAAAAAGAGGATTTTTGTGGTCCCAAAGTTTTCAAATCACAACTTTTTTCTACATCAGATTGTGCCCAGGGTCAACTGAATATTCAGAGAGTTTGGGTACCAGATTCTAAAGCATATCTCTACAGAGTACTATATGCAATACCATACTGGGTTTTATTTTCAGAAGGTTATCAGTTGGCCAGCTAAAGATTACTTTGGGGATAACAGAAGGCACTTGCTTGACATAAAGGATATCTGCCAGATTTCCGTTTGCAAAGCCAAATGATGAAGGCATGAGACGCATCCAAAGAGGCAGTCACCAGAGATCTTTAACAAGGGAAAAATAAGCTACGTTATAGCTGTTTCCCCAAGCCTGTTTTTCAAAAATACCTGAACAGTCTTGTCGGACATTTTGAAAAAGAAGACATTAAAGGCAGATATCGCACGTGGAATATTTTAGCCCATAAACTTAAAAGACCAGCAAAGTTATAAGCAGTTGACTCTCTCTTACAGTGAAAGGCACAAGAAAAAATTAGGCAGTGCAACCAGCTTACCTGAGTTACAGCAAACAAGACAGGAGTTTATGAAACATGAGTTTGCAACCTAAGATTGTCCTGTAAGGCAAAGGCATTTTTGTCTCAGTGTGCTGAGCCCAAGGAACATGCCACAGGGTGGGGATGCTTGCACAGCCCTAATGCTCCTTGCACAGTAATTCGGCCCACTCTCTTGAGTGTTCTGTAACATGGATAGGCCTTGAGCCTTGCCTACAATGGGAATTTAGCCACTGGTGTAAAACGTGTCTGGGCGATTGTTCTGGAATGAAGATTTGCCCTTTGGTGAAAATTGCCAGCTAACAAAGGCTCTTGATATTGTTGTTCAAAATCTCCATGTTAAAACCTGGACATGCTACTCCCAGACTTAGTTCTTAGCCAAAATTAGAAGTGAAAAGTTAGGGCCAAACTGAGTTTTTTGCATAACCTGCAGAGGTATTCTCACAGAAGAGGTTTCTGTGGTAAGATGCTGACTGACAGCACTTTCAGTTGAACTTCATTTTGAGGGTTCAGAGAACAGCTATAAAAGTAAGGAAAGCTGAAAAATAAGGTGGTTTTTTTAGTAAGAGATTCCAGATGCCACTTTATAGAAGCTAATAAAGAGAAGATGAAGGACGTGATCAGAGTCTCAGAGTACCAACGCACCAAGGATACACAGGCTTTTCAGGGTAACGTGTGCCTAGTAAATTGAAGCTAAACAAAAAATCAGTATAGAAATGTAGTAATGTTTCCTAAACAATTGAAGTTATTAGCCTTTGGAATAAAAAAGCTGTCATGGATCCTTCCTCACTGGTACCTGTCAAGCCTCGGTAGCTTCCCGAAAGATACTCTGAAATTCAAAATTATTTCAGAGTGGAATAAAGTAGAATCCAAACCCCTCAACTTCCAAGATTTTAGTTACAACTTCCCATCATTGCTAACCACAGCTGCTGGTAAAGGTTGAAAGTGTAGATGTATTTTGGCTCTACAGGTGCTTTAATCTTTGTTTTGCTCAACCTTATGCTGAACAGGGCTATACAAACTAGCTCACTTATCTACTGGTACCAGATCAGTACTGCACCTCTCAAATGGAGCTGGCTGGCATAGATTTGAATGCACAAATTAAAATGTACTAATCTAGGCTTAACATTTCTCTTGTGAAGAAAAACAGCCAAATTTCCTATTTCCTTGCTTAAACATCAGCAGTCAGTTGGGAAGTGTGATAGACAGGGCCCCTCCTCTGGAGCTAATAGCATTAACCTTCTCCGTGTTCCCATGGCACATTTCACCCAGTAGTTTCAAGATGGCTTTTACTTTATTTTATTTTATTTTATTTTACAGCAGATGGGGACTCTTCATCAATATGTGACATATGTGGGCTTAAAAGTTAAGAATTACGTATTGCTTAAGCTGACACAATAAATCAGCTGCCAAATTGAAAATGATAACCAAATATGATGGATAACCATCGCATGCTGCTGGAAGCAGGGCAAGCAACGTTTCTGAGTGGGGGAGATGTAATCACCAGATGCTGTATTACAGTGGCAACAAGACCTGCTGGGAATGGGTGACTATAGTTTGCATCTGCAAGTAAAGGGCACCCTTCTAATCACCAGAGAGTCACTAGAGCTGGTGCTGTGCAGGATCAAGCCCATCCAGTTTCGAGAAGGCAGGAGGATGATCTGGATAAACCCCTAGATTTCGTCTCTCTGAGTGAGCTTTGTTCCTCAGAGGGATTCATTGGGGGCCTATTATGAACTTAGAAGGAGGGTGATAAGGTGTTTGATGTGGTAAACAAACACTCCCAGCCAGAGTTGCACGTCTGTTTAGGAAAACAACACGTTTTCAAAACAATTCTCCCCTGACTGAATTAGGTAAGAAGTACAAAGATACCATGTCTCTTCCATTTCTGAAAGCTGAATTACTAACAGCCTCAATATTTTCATTGGATCACAGTCGATTAAGATCATTTCAGGCCACCAAGGACTGGAAGCACGCATGTCTAAATATTTATAAGGGAGATACTCCCTCCAGGTTCATTTCCAACAGCCGCTTCCAACACTGGGTCTCCAAATGGCCAGCTCTTCCAGCAGAACTGCTTCCTGCACATCCATCTGCTCGGTTTGTTCAGATAAACACATGTCTCTCCTGCTGGCCATGTGGTGCTGACTTCTCCCCGCCACGTGCACAGTTAGCGGGGATGCCCTGCAGAAGCTTTACTGTGAGTATGAGTCACAGAAAGAACCCAGCTGGATATCTGGAAACCCATTTGGGTTTAGGAATTAGCAAGCTGTGGGAGAGTTTTTCTTTTCTTTTAAACCAATACGTGAAGCAAGTCCAGTATGGAATTACTGAGTTAATATACATGAATAGACCACCTGTCATTTTTCCAGAGTCATTTCTGTGACTCTCACTGGAAATACCAAGTAGCAAATGAACAGAGAGACTCAAATCCACCCCCTAGTTGCTCTGAAAGGCAGTTCCACAGAATGTGAAAGGCTGGCTCAGATTGGCAGTGTGCAGAAAGCTACTGCCACTGCTGTACATGCTACTGGTCAGCAGATAAACAAAGCAATCCTGTTTCCAGGGCAGTGAAGCCAGCAGTAAATTTACACAGCCATCTTTTCAATAGCTTTAAAAAAATAAGAAAAACAAGGCACAGTCATTTCAAGCTCCATTAGAAACAGAGTGAGAAAAATCAATGTGTGACAAATAGGAAAGGACAAACTTTGGATAAGGAAATGCCATTAAGGTTTTAGAAACATATGTGTTTTTTAACTGGCAATCAAATAGCAAATCATCAGAATCTTTCAAAATACCTATGCACATTAATGGCAGGAGCTGTTAGAATATATTGACATTCCATTATTAAAGCAAATAGGACAAAGCTCTCGTTAGTAGTGGCTGTGTCACTTAAACAATGTACAAGCAGTGGGACTAGTTCTGCAGTCCTTGTTCAATACATTTCTAGCATCAGTGCTCTGATGGTAGAAGCCTGTTTATGATTGTTCCCAGTAAGCTGTTTAAGCTTTGAAGGTGTACTTGGGTTAGAAATATATTCTGTCCACATTAAGTGATCATGAGTTTGGACTAATTTAGATGGAAGGAATCTCTGGAGATCATCTAGCCAATCTCCTTCTCATGAAGTAAAGTGTGATACAGAGAGGGTTGTAGGGCTTGCTCTAGGGCTGTGGGGAAAGGGGATGAAGGACCACGTCATATTTCTGACCCAGCACCATATCCTTTCAGCTGCAGTTACCATGCAAAAAATGAAGTCTGGCTGTTCATTGGTGACACCTGACCTGTGACAACTTGGATTTCCAGGAGCACTGAGTCTCCTCCGTGCCAGAGACACACTGAGTAACACCACCTGCCATGGGAAATTTCTCTCCATGCCCTGGCACTTGACACTTCCAGCCTCTGAACTGATCCTTGTAGTGGCATTCTGCTTTCCTTCCCCAAACTGTGTCATTCCCAAAGTTGCCTTGGACTGCAGAACTAGATGGGCTTGTGTTGCAGCACAACTTATTTTATTTCCCCAGAGACTGTCCTATTCTTTTTGGTGTTCCCCAAGCCATTCCTAAAGCCCAGGTCACCTGTATGAAGTTTAGCCCACTGGAGTAAGCACTACAGAAAGCCATGAGCACAGCTGTAAAGCATGGCTCAGGGATCTTGCCCTTTCCTCTTTATTTCAGTCCTAGTTGTGGGAAACTCACAATGGGCATTTTCTTCAGCTCCTAGACATTTATGCAACAAATGTCCTTCAGCACACAGAACCCTCGACATGTTTTTTATTTACTGTTTGCCTTTTCCTTTAGGAAGTCGGCAGAACTCACCTCTGGGAATGAAATTGTGTTGCAGTGCTTTTCAGGAAGCTGGCAGCTTAGCACATTTGTTCCCTGTACTACAACTCCAGGTGTCTCTGGTTTGCTGACAGCACATTCCAACAGGGCAGAGCCCCTTGTTTTTTCCTATAGCAAAACTCCATACAGGATCTCCTGGATAAAAGGCAATTACATATTATTTTTAAACCTAAGAGCCTTGGATTAAGCCAAATACCAAATCTGATCCAATTTATCCCCCTTTTTCCTTGTCAGATAACTGTTAGTCTGCCTTTTAGTACTTTTCAGAGCTCCAGCCCTCAGTCCGAGAAGCGATTTCACTACAAATTAAGCCAGCCACTGCCAGTAGACTGCGTGGCATTCCAGAGCTGTGGAGGGGTCTTTATGTTCTCCCTCTCTCCTCCAGTATTTCATGTGCCTGTGTGTCTCCTCGGAGTAAAGACAATCCCTTTGCTTTGCAATGCCAAAAATAGAAGCATTAGTATTTAAATTGCGAGCAATCGGTTTTGGCAAACAAATCCCATAAAGGGACTGCACCCTTTGTGAATCAGTCGTTTCCCTCACCTAAGATGCTCTCTTCTCCCGTGCAGATTGCAGGAGCAGGGGGAAATCCAGCACTAATGTTCTCCTGTCTGTCTGTCTGTCTGCTGTCATCCTTGTGCCCTGCAGCCTGCCTGCTCCAGGCCGAGCTGGTGAATTACGAGCGGGTCAAGGAGTACTGCCTCAAAGTGCTGCAGAAAGAAGGCGAGAACTTCAAGGCGCTCTATCGATCGGGAGTGGCATTTTACCACCTGGGTGACTTCAACAAGGCCCTCTACTACCTGAAAGAGGCAAGATCCCGCCAGCCGACAGGTATGGGGAAGGGAGCAGGGATGTGGCTTTGCACTGAGTGCTTTTGTATTTCTTTCCATGACATGTCATCTGTCCCTGACTTGATTGTGTTGATTTCCACAGGAATGAGCATGACTCACTGTGTGTCCTTTGCTGGACTCCCCTTCAAGCATTTGTGGGTAGTGCAGCAAGGTTGCGGTGCCCAAAGATTAACTGCTGCCAAGGCTGCAGCATGACCTGGAAGATGACAGTATTGCTGGAATGCTGTCAGTGTGGAGGGGATCCTGGCTCTTTTTCCCTCCCTAACTTATTTTTGAAGAAGAAGGCAGGATGGGGAGAGTGTACCCCAAACATTATATTTTATGACTCTTTGAGAAGAAGCTTTTTTCCCTTAGCAATGCCAGGAGACTATTTGTCATCCTCAGTAGCCTGCCACCATCTCAGTAAAGGGTTAGTATTCCGCTTTGATCAAGGAGAGAGACATTTACCCACAAAGCATTCATCAGGATGCTTCAACTTTTGCCGTGAAATCAGCCAATTGCTTGTTAAGTATCTGTCATCCATCTGTCAAAACCATACAGTTCATTTGGGGACAGCAATGAAATTATATATCCAAACAACTTAGCCTTGCCAGAGCAACCGTCTTCATGCTAACCTGCCTAGCCTCAGAAGGCAGGTGAAAGAGCTGTGGAGGTGGTGAAAGGTGAAGGGTCAGAGATGAGGGTGAGGCAGAGACAGTGCTTTTATTTTTCAGAAATAATAGGGAGATAAAACAACACTGTGGTTTTAAACAGAAAGGAATTTTGTAGAACTCAAAGGATCTCAAGAAAGTAAAATGGAAGCCATGTGCAGAGAAAATCTTACAGAGCAGCTCTTCAGATGAATCTGAGAGGAAAGAGTGAGAACTGGGTGTGAAACAGGAGCAAGCCTGGGTCCTGGCAAAGCATAGTGGAGCTGATGTTCATTGAACTAGAGGAGGGAAGGGAGGCTGTCAGAGCTGGCTGTGCTTGATGTCCCACAGGCACTGGCCCTGCAGGGCTCCTGCAGTGTCTGTGCCCTGGAGGACCATCAGGGAGGATGTGCTTGGGAGTGTGCCGGGATCTCCTTCCTCTTCCACCTCCCCTAAGGGTGCTTGGTCCCATCTGCTCTGCTTGGCCATGGGTTCCGGGAAGTCTGACAGCACAGCTGTGCACCCCACACTCCCAGAGCAAATGTGTTTAAAAGCTCAGTTTAGCCTATTTTAGTTTACACTGTGCCCTTCTGCTTTCAGCCCTTGCCAGAACCAGGAAATGGAGAAGCATATGCAAGAGAAAAATAGTCAGTGGAAAATAAGTTATCCTAACCTTGAAGTTTTGACTAGGCTCAGATGTGAAAAATTTCTTTTAGCTGAACCACTTAGCTTCCATTTTTAAAATATGTGTTTCTGTGCTCCCTTACCACCCCCTCCTCTTGATACTATTTATTTGGTATTCCTCATTGCTTCTTGAAATAAATACTAATTTATTCAACAGCAACAACTTCAAATACCACTTGCTACAAAAGCATACCAGAAAGTGTCCCTAAAGGCCCTTAATGTATACAAAACCCAGTTCTGGCCTTCAGCTCTGCATCAGAGACTCTTTCCTGTTATTTGTAGACCATTCAAGGCTGTTGTTCCACTGTTTTATTTATGATTATGGAAAACTTGAAGGGCATTCAGGGGGAAAGAATACGTACAGTAAGAAAGGAAGTGGCTTTTAAAATGCAGGAATAGGAATCAGGTAACACTATCAAGAATTATTATGTGACCTAGAATAGGTCAGTGTCTCCATTTTCAATGTCTCCATCTGCAAAATGTGATTGTTTTCCTTTATCTGAGGTTTCATCAGGCTCAGTGGTTATTATTGCAGTCATGTTCTGTGTATTCTTTTTTTTTCCTAATAAGGAATGTTTTTGGCACAAATCACTGGCAGTTATTCTCTTTGGTGGGAGAGATTTTGAATGGTAAAGAGGAATTAGTTAGCAAAGGGGTTTAGTGTTCTAAAGGGGTGTCAGCACAGCAGATCCCTTATGGCTATTCACTATCTGCCCAGGGTGAAGGAAGGTTGGATTTGGCCTGATTTCTTGTGCCACCTCCAAACAAAAATCACAAAAGCAGATGGAATTAACACGAGATAGTTGTATAACTCTCTTACTAAGGGAGAGGGAAGCTGCTGTTAAGTAATGTAAAGCATGCATGGAGCACTCCATGGCTCTGTGTCCAGAGACTGGTGCAGCATGGGCAGCCAAACATGCACCTTGCTGCAAGCCTTGTTCAGCCCTCTCCTACTGGGGCTGCATTGTCAGGGCAGGGACTGACTGGGATTGAGACCAGGCCATCAGCTGGCAATGCAGTGGTCCCTGCTGTCCCTGTGCTGGGAGCCCATGTTCAGACATCCTGTGGGCTGCCCAGACCAGATGGTTTTTGTGCTGTGTGGGGCAGGCTCGTGGCTGCACTCGGGCACTGCCTTCCTGCACCCCTGCGACTCAGAAGTCCTGGGAACAAAACCCAGGCCATGGTGTCTAAACAGCAGATAAGCAACTGGGCTCTGAAGCTACAGGGGAAGCAGAAATGATCTTTAATATGGCATTAGGCCACTCTACAGAGGGATACAAGCACAGGAAACATGTTTCCATTGCAGCTCCACCAGTAGTACCTCTTTGCATGGGTCTGACACCTCATCTGAGTTGTTCTTACTTGTTATTTCCACGTCAGTCGAAGGGGATCACTTCTTCTCCACTGAGAGATGAGAGTCTTCTCATTAACATTTACACATAGCTTTGAAATACTTCGGAAGGCAGAGCTAGTATGGTGCAATACTATTAGGTAGAAAAAACTTGACAAAGACAGGGCTCCACTCCTGTAAACAGAGTGCTGTTCTCATTATTTTTCCTTGGTAAAATAATGGTCCTCACAAAGAGAGAAAAACATGCCAAAGCTAGCCTGAGAGATTTATAAGTATCTTGGAATGAGAGCATCTCCCACCCTCTGTCAGGCTACACATTATTTTGCCCCTGGCTTCCCAGGCATGTGGAAATCTCTCAGGTGAGTGAAGCTGTGCCATCAGCAGTCACTACCTTACCCGAAAGCCAGAGGGGGCTGGCAGCCTTTCCTTTCCCAATTATGAGCCCACCTCTGCCCCCTCAGCGAGGGGCTGAGTCCCTTCGGGCCCAGGCAGGTGGGATTTCCTGACACGTGCATGCAGTTATCCCTTCTTACCTGCACCAGGCAGGCATTGCAAGCGTGCACCTCAGTGGCAGGGATGTGTACCCAGAGCACAGCCCATCAGAGCCTAGAAGGGCGCAGAGCAGAGGTCACAGTGAGATGCAGGCAGCACAGCAGGACTCTGCTCAGGCTGAGTGCCCTGCCTTTACACTTCTGGGAGTGAGTCAGCCACCTGCACCTATTTCATTTTAAGCCTAAAATTCAGGGCTACCCCCTCCACTGAATTTCTTCATTCCAGGAGGCTGCACAACTTAAATAATTCTGTCTTTTAAAAAGCTGCTTTAAAATTTGCTGGGCTGGTAAGAAATGCTAATGCATAAACAGTCCAGGATGCTGGTGTATCTTGTTTGACAGAAGCAACAGCAGAACTTCTTAGCTCATTAAAAATGTCCCAAACGGGTCAAGTAGCTTAGTCATCAAATCCCACCCTCTGGAGTGCCTAGGATGATGAAGCTGAAGCTGCAGAAGACTCAGCAGGGAGACCCACCTCACCAGAGACAACTTGAGAAGTCACAACAGCATGGCCACAGCCCACAGATGCCCCAGATGGCATGTTTGTGGATAGCTCTGTGTGGCAGGAAACTGATCCGTCTCACACTGATTCAGCACTGGCAGAGGGCACAACAGAGATGTCCTCATCTTTAAAGGAAGCTTTGCACCCTCAACTGCTTTGGGGGGTGCAATACCCACACTCACTAGTGTTGGACATGTTCCCAGTAATTTGTTCATCTCTTTGAAAGCTGAAGCACTTCTCATTTCCCTAGCTGGTGTGGAACACATTGCAGTTTGGATGAGGAGGAGGCAAGATTGCCGTCTGATTGGATTGCATTGCACTTCTGATTGGTTTCTGAGGATCTAACAACTTCAGTGGACCAAGCTGGCCCTGACTGGCTGTTAGAGCAAGGCTCTGAGCAAAGAATCATTTTTCAATCAATACAGAAGTGAAAGTGGCTGTGGTTTTACTTGCTTGCTTCTGGTACTACATGGCTTTTGCCACTTTGCGGGTGCCATGTGTGTGTGAAGTTACCCTCATGATAGAAATCAACATGATTTAAGAGAGGATTGACCATGACTGCAGAATCATTGGCTCTGTCTGGAGACACATACTCATATAGATCAACCTATGATTCAGGGTAAACAGGTTCCTTTAGGGCTGAGGCCAGGAGATAAAGCATAGTGTGTATGGTGAGTTGATGCTTTGAAATGCTGGAAGGAAAAAGAAGGCTCAGCTTACCACCTGCACAATGCTGGGATATCACAGAGTTCTACTAGGATGGTGGTTCTGTGGTTCTGTGTCCCTAGGAACTTCATTAGACAGGATAGACAAGGCAGTATGCAGCATATAGCATATGACAAAATGCAGATAGAGTGTCATGGTGGAAGGACATCCAAGCAGAAAATTTAAGGGAAGAAAGGGTACAAAGATGTGAAGGATGCTCTTCCCAATTCTACTCATCATGGAAAAACGTGAAGAGTGGAATAGGCTGTAAACAGAGTAGGAGAGTGACAAGGCAGAGCATAACTGTACACAAAATGCCTGTAGGGGCTTGCATTGCAGGCACTGCAGGAACAGAAACCAGTGAAGGTGTCATTCCACAAGTACAGGCAAAGACAACCTGGATAGTTTCAGCTGTGTGAGTTGAACTATGCTGACCAAGAGTAACCAGAGACAAGGTAAAAACTAGCTGAGGCAAGACTGTGAGCAACAGGGGTGGTGAGTGCAACTCAGACCAGGCTCTCCAAAACCCAGGATTCTGGGTTTGCTTCAGAGCCCCTTCCAACTGATGCTGTTCCAGGACACAGAGCTGGAGCCGTGCTGCTCCCCCTTTGATGTACTAGGCATGGAGGTGCATTCTGTCTGTCTGCACAGGGAGTTGTGTAACCACCATACCTGTGTGCGTGTTCTTTCCCTGCAGATACCAATGTCATACGATACATCCAGCTGACAGAGATGAAGCTCAGCAGATGTTCCCAGAGAGAGAAGGAAACCTTGTGAAAATGAAGCCGCTTCAGCTGAAGTGCCCAAGGGGGAACATTTCCTTCCTAGAAGCTCATTTGGTGGATTTTCCCATTTGCTCTGCCTCATCCTCATCTCCTCATCCATCCACTCTCCCATGCTCTTCATTGAATACCAGTTTTGAAATGAAAGACACTTGGATGCTGGATATGGCTGCTTGCCAACCATGGTAATACCCCTTCCCCGTGGCAAAAGAGCACAACAACTACAGCCAGCCTTGTTCCCAGACAGTGTCACACACCTGGAGTAGGCAATGCTGGGGGACCTGTCTGGTCCTGAACTGACTGCCTATTACCCATTAGGGAAGCAACCCCCAGAACAACGACTTCCTGACCAGGCAAGTTGGAGACAGAGGGTTACTGCTCTGAGTGATCACTGGAGCTTGGAAGAGCTAAGAAACCAAGAGAGCCGCTGGTCATTCCACAGGGGACAGCAAATGCCTTTTTACCATCAGTTTCCTCTGCCTGCTTCTCCAGTGTGTGTTATTGGTCTCCAGTGAGAGCTCACATGCTCCCAGTCTAATGTCAGTGAAAACTGTTTCTAAACATCCTCTTGATGAAAGCACAGAGCACCCTACGAACCCCCTGCAGAGCTGTCCCAGTGCCGGAGGAGAAGGCTGTGGGCTACCACAGAGCACTGAATGGACTGTGAAAGCATGGTGTACAGTGTGAGGGAAAAACTGTGAAATAATTCATTAAAGGCAAATAAAAATTATTCATAGGCAACAAGTCCAGGCATTGCTTTTCAAAGGAGCCTCTTGGGTTCCCCGTGTCCAGACAGACAACATTATCTAGTGGGGGGGCAGCATGGGGTGGGGAACAAGGGATGTCTCCATTCTTACCTTGGCTCTGCCAATGCCTTGCTGTGTGATCTTGGGCAAGTCACTTAGCCTCTTGGTGCCTCGGTTTCCCTATCTGTACACTAGGGATAATAATACTTCCCTACCTCGCAGGGGTGTTGTGAGGATGTATTAGTTAATGTTTGTAAGTAACAGTACAGTGATGTACAGTGCTAAGTATTATTAGTACATTGGATTGAGGTCTTGATTCTCCCACCTTGTGTTGGTGCTTCCTGTGTCCTGTTTTTTTTCTTTTGTAGGACAATGTGGTGCTGACAACAGGGCAGGACCAACAGCTTTGGAGCCTATTTCGGCAGCCCAGAGGGCCTGTTTAGACCTTCTCCAGCAGTGTGACCTTTTCTAAGAGCTCTGTCTTCTTGGCTCAAAGGTCCTTTTCTGAAATTGCCAGCAATGGGATCAGTAAGTGCCAGAAATACATTCTCAGTGTGACTTGCTCCAGCAGTGGCCCACAGGGACATATTCCCAGTTGCAGGATATACATGTGTGGTCTCATCCCATGGTGGTCAGTGTCAAGTGAGTGTAGCCAGAGTTATTTCACTTGGCCCTCAGCTGAAACACAGAAACTGGAAGAGCTGAACAGACCAAGTTTAGCCAAGTGCTGTGTGCTTTGGTCCCAGCGGACATGGTATCTGCAGACAGTTGGCTATGGCATCCCACATTCCAGCTGTGGTATCTAGCCACATTTTTCTCCAGACAAAATTTAAGAGAGTTGTTAGAGAAACATCAAGAGGAAATGCAAATTGAATATAAGCCAACAGTGTGCCCTGGCAGCCAGGAGGGCCAACCGTGTCCTGGGGGGCATCAGACACAGCATCGCCAACCAGGCAAGGGAGGGGATTGTCCTGCTCTCCTCGGCACTGGGACAGCCTCACCTCGAGTGCTGGGGCAGTTTTGGGCACCACAATATAAAAAAGATACAAAGATAGTAGAGGACGTCCAAAGGAGGGCTACAAAGATGGTGAAGAGCCTTGAGGGGAAGCTCTGTAAGGAGTAGTTGAGGTCACTTGGTCTGTTCAGCCTGGAGGAGACTAAGGAGAGCCCTCATTGTTGTCTTCAGCATCCTCATGAGAGGAAGCAGAGAGGCAGGTACTGATCTCCTTTCTCTGGTGACGAGTGACAGGACCCAAAGCCAGCAGCATGAAGCTGTGCCAGAAGAGGTTTAAGTTGGATATTAGGAAAAGGTTCTTCACCGAGAGAGGGTGGTTGAGCACTGGAACAGGCTTAGCTGGAACACAGAAGTGGTCACAGCACCATCCTGACAGAGTTTAAGAAGTGTTTGGACAATGCTCTCAGGCATGTGGTGTGACTCTTGGGGTTACCTTGTGCAGCGCCAGGAGTTGGACTTGATGATCTTTGTGGGTGCCTTCCAGCTCAGGATATTTATGATTCTGTGATTTTATGAAATCTCTGTCACTGTCTCTGAAAAAACTTCAGTCATATTCTTTAGTACAGCAACACATCCAGCTCACATTGGCGCTGGGGAAGAGACCATCTAAAAGTCGCATAAGGTCTCTGAAATAAGGCAGACCTACCTCAATTGTGTAAAACTTAGATCAGCTGGGATGGCACCTGAATGTTCCTCAGGTGGGTGGTGGAGAGCAGCTGCTTCCCAAAATTGGGAACACAGTGTGCAGCCACTGTAAAGGAAAGGGCTGCTGGAAGCAGCACAGTCACCTTCTTCAGATGGCCCTCGGTTCACACATCTGGGTCAGAAACAGCAAGCACCCCTGCCCGTCACTACAGATAACTAAGCAATAAATGGAACTACAGCTGCTAGGAAGACGATTTAAAAACAGGGCGGACAAATGAGGGGAATTCTGTAAACGGTTGTTAACCAGACCAGAAAATAAGGTTAGGCAGAGATGTGCTTGGGTGCACGTAAGGTGTACCTGGGACTGCATAAAAGACAGAGTTAATAAAATTTTGGTTCTCAGGTGCATGCAGTCCTCTATATCCTAAATACATCACAGCACACAAAAAATTCAAATAGAGGTGACTCTCCCCTTCTTCATATTGCTCATGACAGTTCATCCCACAGCTGCATGTGTCTGTTCACTGGGAATGAAATGAGGATTCATCCTGCAGGCAGTGCAGGAGAAGAGGACACCACCTACGCAACCAGTCTCTGCCCCAGGAAAGCTCAGGCAAGCAGAGACAGGCTTGTAACTCATGACCTTAATGTAAGAGAAAGGGCATTCTCCAGCCACTGGAGATGTAGGGCCATGACTGTCATTTTGTCTGGGAGCAATTTTAGCCCTCACAATGGCTTCATTGACGTACTGTCACTGCATCAGTGCCATGTATATATTAATATAAAAAGGGCACAGCAGGCTCCAGTCTCCTCAGTTTTCAGCATCTTTCCCTCCAGGAGCACTGCAAAAGGTGAGGGAAAGAGGGAAGTTTTTGAATGCACATAAGAAAAAGATCTCAGAGGGCCTTTGGATGCTACACAACAACCTGTATTTCTTCAGAAAACTGTTGTCCTTACACAGACTGACAGCCAGAGCACCTGTAAGCAGTGACACTCACACCAGAGGCTGGAAGAAGGAAGCCACCAAAGAGAAAACAGAGTTGGGGACTGTTTCATGCAGTGGTACTGAGTTTGAGAGAATTATGGACAAAAGTCCACGTGCAAGGAGAGACACAGCAGCAATGCCACCAAAGCCACCAGAATTCCTGTGGACTGCACTCTCCCAATAGTAGGCAGTTCTGCCATGCAGTCTAATCAGAAGGATGTGCAGACACATCACCTCTACTGTGTGTGTGTCAGGGGCATAAGAAAGAGCCTTTGAAATATTCTAAAATGCTTTGTCTTCTGCAAAAAGAAAGAGAAGGCATATTTGACATCCAGCACATCAAGGAGCTCTTCAGCTCTAGAGAAGCAAGGCCCTGAAGACCACAGGCAAGTTTATCTCATGATCACTGCTGAATTTAACAGTATCTAAGGGAGAAACTTGTAGTTTTGTCCAAGAACTGTCTTAACAGGAAGTGGAAGAGTGGAAGAGTGAAATAAGAATCAGGTGGAGAGCGGAGAATCTAGTATCAAGCCCCCAAAAAAGAGGTCTACATACACAACAAGATGTTCAGAATGCATAGTAAAATAGAGTACACACCTTTTGCAGTGAGTGGTCCTTAGCAGCCAGGTGGGGAGGTGTGGGCAGAGGCCACCCAATTCCACCCCAGTTACACAGACCTTGTTGTAGGGAGTTGGAGATAGTCATGTCCACTACAAGTTGATGGTATATTTCTGCAGAGCAGTCAAGTAGCAATGTAAAGATACACATCCTGGAATCCCAAAAAAGCAAACAAAGCTTTAGCTCAGCCAGGTGGTGCATCTGTATGTCAACAAGCAGTAAACAGGGGAATGAATACAGGCCCCTGCCTGTACGCAGCAGGGCTAAAATGTCCTCAGTGCAATGAGAAGTGAGTGCATTCATCCATCACATGGTAGAACAGCAGGAACAAAATGGCAAGTGCCAGGCAGAGCAGTAGGACAGCAAGCAGGAACTGAGGATGAAAGACAAGAGGGATGAGATGATCATGGGATGCAAAATACAAGCCAAACCCAGGTTCATGGGCAGAATGATAACTGAACTAGAAAAAAACTGACCAAAGGCTTAGACACACTATTTGCAGTTCATAACAACACCCAGTTTTGGCAGGATACACAGCAGGGAAAAAAGGCAGCAAGATTAGATGTGATTTTTCCAGTTGGAGGGGGCAAAAGAGGGGGAGGCTTCCTTCCTGTAGCACAATCATTTTTGAAAGTGCAAGGAGAGGACAAACAGATGCTGGCTGTGGAATTTTTCCAAATGTGTGTTAACAGTTGCTGTTGGTAAAAGTGGCTTGAACAGGGTGGAGAATGCTTTGTTTAAATTAGGGAGAGGGTATGACTAGTTTCCGGAACTGATGGGAAGGCAAACGTCTGGATATTCTTCCTTGCTAGTGAAATCCGGGAGCCTCTAAGATGAAAAGGAGGGTCTTGAGTGCAGAGCAACCCCTTTAGCTGTGCATCTCCATTTAGCTTCCCCAGCATTCCTCTGCAAGCCTCATCTGTGTAAATGTTCTCCCCAAAATACAGCCAGCAGGCCCAGGAGTGTCTGTGCTCTCATGCTTCACATAACATCTCCAGAGGGTTTGTCTGCACTGTTTTCTTTATGCTCAGTCCTTTGATAATACCCTTTTGATTTGTTTTTTCCTAGGAGCAGGAGAAGGGAAGGGGGAGGGTATGCACTGGGTGACAGTGAAATCAAACCAAATTCACACAGGACCTGCTGACTATCCCTCTTCTCTGGTTGTTTATTCACCTTTCCTCCTGCATCCCGAAGGACACTGATGTTCTTCCCAAGTTTCTATGGTGAAACTTCTTGATCTGCACAGTAGTTTAGAGGCTTGAGCAGGAGTTACTTAAGTAAGGAGGAACAGTGGTGGGCTAACATGCTCCCTAGGTGGGATGCTTGGGAGGGTGCAGTAAATGATCAGGTTTCTTAATACTATCCATGTATTTGCATAACCAATTACTAAGATCACTGCAGCTGGTAAGAGGTGGATTCCAGAGATTGTTCTTTAGGAGTTCCTTGGTTATTAAGGTGCCACAGGCTGTACCATTCCCCCAATAACAGCCTCAATGCTGCCTCAGTGAAGATGATGAAAAGACAAGGCACTGTCCTGGCTCCTGCCACAGCTGCAGTTGAAGGAAGGTAAATTCATGGATATGTAAGGACATGAGAGGAAACCACTGGCAATATGTAACTTTGAGGCAGTTAGCAGCTTGTGAGATGGAAGGGCATCTAAGTGGTCCCACAGATGCAGAGAGGGGAAAAACTTCCCTCTCCTTTGCTTCCCATAGACAGGTGCTGACTCTGTCACAGCATGGGCCAACTCAAACTCTGTTCAGCCCAGAGAACTGTGCCTACAACAACTCTTTCCACTAGCATTTGTGGTCTGGAATCAGGAAATAAACAGACTGTGTAGTGCCCAGGAAAGTACCTTCTTACTCTACCGTCATGCTCACTCCTTATCCTTTGGAAAGCACCTGTTGTTACATGACAGACAAGGGGGCACATACGGCACTATTCAGCCATAGCCGTGGTGAGTGAAGCTGCTCTCCAAGAGAGGCTTCACAGGCCCTACCACAGCCTCCTTTCTTCCTTTATTGCCAGCCAAGTCTTATACACAGCAGCAGCTCTGCAAAACCAACTTCCACAGCTTTTCCTTCCAGAGGGCTCCCCTTCACTGCATTTTGCCTGCAGGGAACATGAGCTTGTGCCAGCTGGTAGCTACCTCTGGCAACTCCCCATCACTGGTTAGGAAATAATTTGTAATGCAGCCAGGTGGAACTGTAAGGGCATCAGGAAATAAAAAGAGGAATTTGGCTGGAGCTTTGGGGCCGACACAGATTCTCATACAAGTAGTGCCACCAGATCTTCAGTGATTCCATGTGCCCAGGTGCAGAATGCCCAGGACCACTGTATATCCATACACAGGGCACTCAGAGAGCTCCCTGTTGCACTCCACAGCCTACAGAGGAGATGGCAGATGAGCTCAGAGGAAGGGTGAATCACCCATGGACTCTCTGAGTTGTACTATTTTCTCCTCAGAGCTGAGCTAGCAGAAGCATATGAGCATATGTTCTCCTGTCTATTGTCAGAGCTTCAAATCAAAACTGTGATTAATCTGGAACTGTACATTTTTGGTATTAGACCCCAGCTTACCTCAGTACTGTAAAGATTTGGTGTTAACTTTGTGTAATGTTGACATCTAAAATGCAAACTATAAGCACTGAAGATGATAGAGCAGCTTTCTATAAAATATTCTGCCAAGAAAAAAATCCATTTGAAACAAAAGGAAAAATACCTGGTTACTAGTAACAGAACTGATATTTAATATTAAATCATCCTGACCAGTGATTTTTTTTCCAGCATTTATGGAGGCACTCCTCAGTCTATGCATATGTGAATGTGCGTGTGGGTGGGTGCATGAGGGGGTCATGGGGTGCAGCCCTAGGGGCAGAAATGTACAAGACAGAGCTGGACCCGACCACATCCTGCTGCCCAGTCCATCCCACAGCAGGAGCTGCTCCACCTCAACCAGTCCTGGCACATTCTTCCCAACTACTTGACTCTCTTGCAATGAGAGCGGGGAAAATGCTTGGTTGCTAATTATTGCTGTTACCAGTTCCCAGTTCTGCAGACTTTTCTCTGGTCATGAATCTGCTATGAACATAACAGCTTACACATGCTCCCCGTGGAGAGAGAGGAAGGGGAAGGTATTCCAAGGGAAGCAAGAGCTTCATTGAATGTGAAAGCCAGCCTGAGTGAAAACTCTCATGACAAATCAGTAAAAGCACATGCAATTCGGAGTCTGGGATCCTGTTTGAGCAAGAAAGCAGAATGAGAGTATCTCAAAGGACAGTTTAGGTGGGAAAAGGAACACGGGAGAAAGAGACGTAGACACCCATACCTGAAAGTCTGAAGGACCCGGCAGGAGCTCTGACTCCAGGGCAGAGGAGGGGTTCTTGGAATGGGAGACACAAGGAGTGAAATGCAAGAGGAAATAGAAAAATGAAATTTAGTAGAAAAATTAAAAGATAGAGCTGACAGCAAGTCTTCTCATCCCAGCAGGACTTGGGCATCCAAGGAAGAGTGAGGCCAGTATCATCCTGAGGACACAAGAAGGAGACCTCAGGAGTGGCTGTCTGCTGGATCTTTAAATGCTGATCCCTTTCTTTTGCCTTTGTATTGCTTTCAATATCGCGAGCCAAGAGACAGCCCAAATGCCTTAGGCTGATGTTTTTCTTAACATATGACAGCAGCATCAGGGCTGGGAGGACAGGGACAACAGGGTCATCATTTTAAGACCTATATTAGCTGGAAGTGGTAAGCCACCTTCATTATGGTTTTTTGGGACAGAGTTATTCTTAGCCCTGAAACAAAGCAAATGACAGTTTTTTTCCAAGGCTGATATTTTCTTGATAACTTCAAATTCCAGCCCTTATGCCAAAGTTGTCCATAAAAGCAGGCTGCTGTTCCAGTTTGGTGGGGGAAGCTTTTGCTGTCAATTCTTCTGCTTAAGCAGTGGTCCAAACTCAGGTGTAGTTGCACCTGGTTCCTCCTGCAGCAGCATCTTTAACTCATGTTCTAAACAGAAACTGTTGTTGAGCATGTGATACTAAAATTAAAATGTGTTTTAATGGCCCCTAGAAAAAAGTATATATTCAGATTATCCAGGATGAAACAGACTGACTAAGTGTTTCTCTGATTTTGCTTAGAAAAGACAGCTGGGAAATTTACAGTTGGGAACAAAGGATTTTCACTTTCTTAACCAACAATGGATGGTTGGCAGCCAGTCTGGCTGCCAGTGTTATTCTCATTTCGTGATGGCAGCCCAAAGAAAGCTTAGCATGGCCTGGAACAGCCTCAGGCGAAAGTCATGTGCAGGATGGACTGTGTTTTTCACCTCCCTGAAAAGAGCAGGTGATAGAGCTACAACCTCTGCAGGCTTCCTCCACACAGCAGCAGTACTGGGTTGCAGCAAAACTTTTGGCAGCAGATAAACCCCCAGCTGTTTCATATTACCTCCTACAAACTTCTGGTTAGAGAAATGGCCATATACAAATGGCATATTCCTCACTCAGAGGTGGTCTCCCGCATTTTGTTGGGGCTGAATTAGATCCAAACTAACAGCTTGCTGAATTCAGTAGGTTGTCTTTGAGGCTCAGCTGCCTCTTGGCAGGCTCTGAGCATTGACTCAGGGAGAGCATATGAGCCCAAAGACACAAGCCAAGATGCCAGCCCTTTCATGGGGTCCTTTGGATAGCCTCTAGCTGAGTGAGATATGGGGACTGAGCCCGGGTGCTCACAAAAAGCCAGGTCTTGGCATCAGCTGAGCAGAACAGATGTGTGACCCTTTCGTGGTCCAGAGGCCAGGCCCTCACATCAGCTCTCCAAGCTGCGGGGGGGTGTCACAGAGCCAGGGCTGACGGCTGACCGGCATATCCCCACTGCTAACAATCCTCATGGGTTCTGACTATTCCAGTCTTTGGTGCTGGGACTGCACTGTCACCCTGAGGTAGAGGTAGGTCTCTGTTTCTAAAAGCCCTTTAAAACCTCAGTAGTTAGGACTCCAAATATCAGTAAATAAACTGTAAAAATCCATGAGGTTTTTTGGAGTTCAGAAGGGCTCAGCTTATCACTTCTTAATGTTTGTGGCAGGCAAGCCTGCCTGCTGTTGTGTCACGCAGGCCTGGGCTTCCATATCAACACAGAAAAATAGTTTCTTAGTCAGTGGCCCAGCAAAATGGGAGGGCTGAGCAAGAGAAAAGCTTGCCTTGAGCATCACCAAACCAACATGTCACAGCAACCCAAACTCAAGTTATTACCTCAACCTGGCAAACTCAAGTTGCTGTTCAAAAGGCTGTCAGTCTGGGAGATTTGATTGATGTCTGGAAAATTATTTCCATATGAGACAAGATGAAAAGCTGTACACAGGAATAGGGTCTGAATCTGCAGTTTACAGGTAACTGCATAGTTTGACTCTCAGATGAGTGGTTGGGAATACAACACTCTCAGTTAGGAAAATCCTGTAACTCACAACATACACAGTGTGCTGGTTTTAGCTGGGGTAGAGTTAATTTTCTTCACAGTGGCTGGTATGGGGATGTGTTTTGGATTGGTGCTGAACACAGGGTTGATGATATGAAGATGTTTTTGTTATTGCTGAGCAGGTCTTGCACAGAGCCAAGGCCTTTTCTGCTTTTCGTACAGCCATGCTGGTGAGAAAGCTGGGGGTGCATGCGGGGTTGGGAGGTGACACAGCCAGGGCAGGTGACCCCAACTGCAAAAAGGGACATTCCAGACCATATGGCATCATGCTCAGTATATAAAGTTGGGGGAAAAAGGGGGGACATTAGGAGTGACGGTGTTTGTCTTCCCAAGTCACCGTTGTGTGTGATGGGGCTCTGCTCTCCTGGAGATGGCTGAACACCTGCCTGCCCATGGGAAGTGCTGAGTTAATTCCCTATTTTGCTCTGCTTGTGTGAACAGCTTCTGCTTTCCTTATTAAACTGCCTTTATCTCAACCCGTGAGTTTTCTGCCTTTTACCCTTCTGATTCTCTCCCTGATCCCGCTGGTGGGGGAGTGAGTAAGCGGCTGCCTGGGGCTTGGCTGCTGGCTGGGGTTAAACCACAACACACAGTCAAAATTCAAATCAACAGAAAAATGAAGAACCCCACAGTATCATCAATACTGGTTCCCATTATAAAATGAGCTCTGCTTTTCTTCTCAAGCAATGAATCTTCTTCTAAGACATACACTGTCGTTGAGAGGAATCCCTCTTATTTTCAGTGTTCTGAGACAGCCATGTCCCACTCCACCTGCTATTAGTCTACAGACTGATGTGGAGCTCTAGGGATCCCACATGTTTACATCTTTGTGATGTCAGATGGACTCACTTAACTAATGAAAGATGGCTGTCTAATAAAAGATGAGATCTCTCCTTTTCACTCATCAGCAGCATAAACACAAAGTCCCTGCAGGGACTTCACAGCTCTGTTCATGATGAGCAAGCCAAACCAAGCCATGTCATCTCATACTATAAATCTGAGGAAGTATCAGCTCTGAAAATAGGACCTGAAAACATCCTCAAGAGAGCATGTACATCACCCCATTACCTTAAGGCAATTAGGTCAGATCAAGTTAAACTACTCCTGAGAGATGTTTATCTAACCTGTTCTCAAAAGCCTCCTATGAGAGAACACCACCGCCTCCATAGATGAAAAGAGACTTCTTACTACAGCTTTGTCTCCTTTGCAGAGATTTAAACCAATTACTTCTTGTTTCAGCTACAGTAGATATGATCAAAAAGTTAGCCTCTCTTTGCAGTAAGTTATTATGTTGGCGAAAGTTCTCTAGGACTGATCTTTCAGCTTCCATCAACATTTCCTCAACTCAGCAAGTTTTCTGGCTCCTTGCTTTTTCTCCTCATTCTCCTCTGGATTTTTTCCAGGTGGTTTACATCTTTATTGGAGTGCAGTGCTGAAAGCAGGACAGTTCTCTAGCTATGGCCTTCCAGCACAAGACAGAGCAGAAGCATTATTTCAGAAGTCCTATATATGATAGGCTTCCTTATGTATTTGCTGCACTAGCAAGACATTATTGACTCATGTTCAAGTCTCACCCCAGACTGCTTTGACTCATTCCAGTTTTTCTTCTATGTTGTCATCACGTCCTTTCGTATTTCTGCAGCCAACATTCCTTACTGAATTGCATGCCATGTGGCTGAGAAACAGTTGGATTCCACAAAATCAGACATCACAATTCCTTTTCCATAGAAAGAAC
Source organism: Oriolus oriolus (assembly GCA_013400235.1). NCBI lineage: Eukaryota > Metazoa > Chordata > Aves > Passeriformes > Corvidae > Oriolus > Oriolus oriolus. The sequence continues at coordinate 511,849 of VXBT01010230.1, read as the reverse complement.
AGATCTGCATCTCTGCTGTCTAAAGGATGCATTGTGGCCAAATTTTAAGAAGAAGCAAAAGTAAGGTTCAGCATAAAGTACCAGTTTTTGGGTGGAGAAAAATCAATATACCTGTTTCACTTCTGTAGGACTGTTAACAAGTTCTACTGCACAAGCTCAGCAGTGGTTTAGCAGCTACAAAAAACACTTAGAGCTGAGAGTCACAGGCTGTTGGGAGCATCACTCACAGTGTCTTTCATCATGCAAAGCAACTCCTTGCCCCTTTAAATTATGCTGCAGAGTCAGGCACACTCAGATCATCCAAAATAAGCAGGATTAATAATGCCTGAGCAAGAAAGGAACATTGAAGAACAAATGGCACAAAAATCAAGTGTTGTTCACCACACCTTGCAAGCCCTTTCCCCAGCTTACCCCAGTCAGGCAGAAGATTCATGTTCCTTTCAAAACCTTCTAAGCAAAGGTCACAGGCAGTGCAGCCCATAGATCTGAATTACCATATCTCCTGTGTGTCTTGTTTTTTTAGCAGCTCATGCACCTGACCATGAACAGAAAACCAGGTGATGCTCTGCAGAAATGAAAACTGGGGACAAAAGATGGAGAAAAAAAGATAAAGAAAATGCTAATTGAAGTTTGTCCAGATTTCAGTGAAGATTATGGCTTGGCTTCTCTTCATAGATTTTTATTCTTTACGTACAAGTAGTGAGTAACTCAGTCACATCCAGAAAGACATTCTGAATGTTTGACTTGCTGTTTGCTCTTTCCTAGTAAGAGAAAGTGTGGGCAGCCGAGGACTTGGCTTGGTAGGCCGTGGGCTGGAATGCACACTTTCCAGTGTTTCTATCTTTAATCAACACGTAAGAAACAAATATCGGTATTTCCCCATGGCATTGAAGGAAATAATGCTAATTAAAGTAGCTGAGGATCTGACAGATTAGGTACAGTGCTGTAAAGTGGCTCAGAGGGGAAGAAAAGTTGTGTAGGGCAGTAGAGGCTGGACTTCTCTTCCAGTTCTGCGATCTTTCACTTAGCCCATGTCAGAGAGCTGTGCTGAGCCCCATTTCTCACTCTGTTGAACAAGCCCCATCTTCTGTTGCAGAGTATGGAAGAACTCAACAAATAACGTTTCTAGCACACTTTTGAAGGGACCCTGTGAGCATGAAGTATTACTGCTCCTGTTGTTAGGATTAAGAACAGAGTCTGCTGCTGAATAATTCATTTGATGTGAAAAACAGCCAGCAAGTTGTTGAACAAAAATTATGTACAATGAGACATAATTACAGAGTGGTTGCGGAGAGCAGGATGCAGATGGAGCTCTCAGGCTGGCTGGCGGTGACATCAGACCATGGACAAGCACAGATGCGTGTCGGGTTGCACACTTCATTTTCTGAATTATTGTATCACTTTGCCTTTAACCTTTGCGATACTCAAGGACTACCTCATTTGGAGGGACTATTTCTGGTGGAGAAAGAGGATTCAGTATCCCCAGTTCTTTTAGTACTTACCATTACTGATAAGGCTCTAGAAGCAGTAAGTACTGCTGACTGGGAGGCACATCAACACACTGGTTTTCTTGACAGGAGGAAGGGGCAGAGCTGCTAATTCCCCACAGACGTGTCATGCTGTGGACACCAAAACTTTCTGCAGCAGATTTTAAAAAGTGGAAGGACATTCCCTGCCTCAGACTGCTGCTTGAAAAAAAGATACCAGCATTCACAAAGCCCAGCCTGGAGTGTGGGAGCTTTAGACCGTCTCTGCTCTTCATCAAATCACACAGGAAAAACTTCCTCTGCCTTGGCTTGGGAAGAAAATGAATTCCTCTCTACTCTGCTTTCTTTAGCCCCCACCTGAAGCACTGCATCCAGCTCTGGGGTCCCTAATATAAGAAGGACATGGACCTGTTGGAGCAGGTCCAGAGGAGAGCCATGAAGACGACCAGACGGCTGGAGCATCAGCAAAAAACAGGCACTAAATCAAAAACTAAACCAGAAACTGAGACCTACTTCAGCCAATTTGTCATCAGAATTAAACAAAAAGCCAGAACTTCCAGATACTACTGGCAGATTCAAGCCTGGCTTGAGAGACTGAAAGACAAAATCCCTCCTGTATCCCAGGTCTCTGGCTATTTCTGACCTGTGAGCCAGATTCAAGGGATGGGGAACTTAGAATGGATGGCTTGGAGCCAGGAAGAGAAAGTGGAACATGAGAAGAGGCTTTATCATGCATTTCCTTTATAATAGCCAAAATACCCTTCTGTTCTTTCTCATATATCCTAGAGAGAGCACAACTGAAGTGTGAAGAATTGTTTAATGGATTTAGTAATAGTATTGATCTTCTGTCATTTAAAAAGGGATTCAGGGCTTAATCAGATCTGTAGAAGTGTCTCATTATTTACTTTGCCAAAGGAAAGGAATAGATATCAGAGAAAGAAAAGGCCCTTTTGCAGGCATGGGTTTGCTCTGCAGGATGAAAATCCATTCCATTTACTCTTACCTGCATATGTGTTTAAATGGGAAAGAATCCAGACAACTCTCTGAGAGATTCTGCCTGGAGGAATCAGTAGAGTAGCAATAAACAGAGGTAGACTCAGCAACACAGCAAACTGACTCTTAGCTTTCCAACACCCTGATTTAGCTCCATTATCTGGTCACATAAGAAATGACAGCAGAAATTGCATTGTTGGTGACAGAGACAGATTGAACAAGTTTTCACCTTCTGAGGTACCATCCTGCCACCATCACCTTCTGAGATACAAAGTGAGAAAGAGTAAACCAGAAACCCTCTGATGGCATTTTTATAGTCACCTTTGAGACAACAGAAAATTGGCTTATCACACCATTGCCTGTAATGCCCCTGCCTCAGGAAACACTGTGATAGTTTAATTTCCTTGACACTTGAACCCAAGTTAACTTCTCAATCTGTCTTTCAGGGTGGTTGCAGACGAGACAGCCCATTTTGTACCTGTGTTGTGGCACTACTGAAGCTATGCAGACATGGAGTAGCAGCTGTAGAACTGCCTACTCAGCACAACTTGGGTCTATCAGCAGAGCAAAATATTTCAGGTTGAACCCAAACATTGACTTTGCAGTCAGACTTCTTTTGCAATGATATTTTTTCATGTTAAAATCCCAGATATTATCAGTATGTTCTGAGATATGCACACACACATACACATATATATACTTGCATGATAACTATGATGAATAATCTGGTTTGATTTGGCTTGCAGGAGATAGTTGAAACAGCAATTTCAATTCCATGCAAACTCTACACCAGTTTCTACTGCTAAATTCCACAAACAATACAGAGAATTCAAGAACCTTTGTATTTTCTATCTCTGGAAAGATTTTGCATTAGTTCTCTTTCAGGTGCTTCTTTTTGGAGACTTTTACTTAAAACACCTCACTGTTCAATACAGGAAGTTTGCAGGTGGTTTGCTTTCTTGGATCAACATTGATCTGCCTTGCTCAGCACTGTCATTGTACTTATTCAATCTGATCCCCACTTGCATTTAATCATGGGTTTGCCATATCCCTGGCAGGTTTGTAGTGAAGTTAATGGAACATTATATGGGACATGAAGGTTTTGGACATCCCACCTATGTACTTTAGGAAAGGAAGGTACACAAAGCCAAATGACCAAGAAAGAGTTAATTCTTTCATTTTCTAACCATACAAAACAGGGTTCTTCTTCCAGAGCAGAGATGGGTTAGCAGGTGAGCAGGGTATCCCCTAGGAACAGCACAGGCAGGCAATCCCAGCATGACCTTCAAACCACAGGGACATGGCTCAGAGGCAGCTTCAGCATGGCAAGAAGAGCCGCTGCCAAATTTCAAGAGAAGCCTGAAAGTGACTGACAGGCCCCCAGACTGTGCTGAAGTGTCAAGAGCAGCAGAGGGTGTGCTGCTCTGCCACAGCAGCTCTGGTGCTGGAGAAAAGTCCCCAGGATGGTGGCTGCTCCCAGGGCAGAGATCCAGGCTGGCAGTGACAGCTGGGGAGGCAGAGGACAGGGAGGAAGGGGTAGTGGGAGTGTAAATTGTCACTCCTTGTATAACCAATGGATTTCACCTGGCAGTCACTGATGGATGATAACTTTAGCAGAAAAGGAACACCATTATTTTAGTGTTCCTATTAAGAAGGTGACAGCATTGGAAAGGTGCTATTTATTATTTACCTGTGCTGCAATATGTAATATGTTACATACTTTAGTCTGACGTTAGAGTCCAGTATCTCAGAGACACTTTAAGCAACCTGTACCTTTGAAAGTCTGATGTAGATTCAAAAAGCCTGCAGAGGCAGGAGTAGCCAGCTGCTACAAATACATTTTCTGATTACAGGAGTTCCAAGGCAAGAGTAGCTTTGTCTAAAAAGAGAACTTTCCCTTTATGCTCAACCATCTATTTTGTGCAATAATTGCATGTCTGCTGAAAAACCATCTTGTGTTCTGTTGCATTAAAAGGAGTATGTTTGATCATAGCTTGGTTGTGCTCCCTGAAATGCTGCAGCCCACAGCCTTGAGGGCAGAAAGCCTGACATGTTCCTTCTCAGAGCACCCCTCATTCATACAGAAATGTTTTGGGCCCCTTGCACATTTTGATTACAGTACCAGAGCCCCTTCCTTCCTAAAGCAAAAGCCTTCAAGCTCTCCTTCCACTTCTGGAGTATTTCTTACAGGGATGGGTACCTTGGGCTTTCTATCAGGTTTGCAATGTCCTTCCCAGATTTCATGCTCTGTATTATATCCACAATCGATCACAAAAATAGATGGCAGTTTTTATTTCCAGAGCTCAGCCTGAACCCTACTGACTTAGCAGGAGAGAGGGAGATGTGGTGAATCCATCTTAGCTTGTATCATATCCTCTCTGCACTGCACCTTTCTAGCTGTAGGAGGACCTGCCATCTTATGAAAGCAATCTACTGCAGTATGATCCAGACAGCAGTTAAATGCTTCACTTCTATTTTTTCATTTGTCATCACATTTAATCTAAATCAAGTCTTACAGCCTAAAACCAGATACTCCTTAGAACTGCAAATAATTCAGCACAAGTAAAATGTCTTTTTTAGAACTGTATTCAATAATAAGCAAGTGTTAGTAGGACTGCTAATATCATTAGGAGTGAGGAGATGTTTTGCTTTTAAATTCCCAATTTCATGATGCTGAGAAGCACACTACAGTTGTTCTGTGTTGTACTCCAGTGGCTGCTGCAACGCCAGCTGTAACACCCTCTTGGAAACTACAAGGAATGGATGTGCTGTTCTGAGCTGGGTTTGGGTGCCTGCCCCAACTCACACATACCTGGGTGCATGTGTGAGAAAGGACATGAATGCACAGGCACATACACACTTTAGGGGTATTCTGTATTTCCCTCAACCTTATCCCACTGGCCAAAGGAGATTTTGATTGTTGTCTTACCCAGGCAATATGACTAGCATGTGGAACTTTTTATATTTTGTTGTTCTTTGGTAGAAAGAGGTTGTTTATCGGAGTGATGCCCAGAATATTATCTGTCTTTGTTGTATGCATATAGGTAAGAGAGGGCAAGAGCATAAGGAGAGAAGGAATCTAAAGTTGTGTCAAGGTCTTGACTTGCCTCTCTCTTATCTATACAGGAGAGTATGTTATCTGTAACGCCTACCTTAGGGGAGGTCAGAAATTACTTTCCTTTCCCTGTCCGCCACTGGAGCTAGAACGGCAAAAAGACTGGGTTTGAGAAAGATGTATTCGGCCCACAATGCCAATCAGAGGGTCATTAAATGGGATTAAGACTTAGAAATCAGCACAGAGTAGCTGTTAGGAGCACCCAGTACTTCACAAAGTGAAATGTGCAGAAGGGCATCAAAGACAAGTTCCCAGAGTAAAGGCAGTTCCAGGATATACTATGCACAAAGGCAAAAACACCTCTTGTTCCCTGGGCTCCTGTCCCCTCACTCATTTCCCCCTCAGTGGATGACAGTAACATACAATGACAGCTCGGGACTTCAGTCCATGTCTCCTGTATCATTCACGCCACTTAGCTGCTATGCTGGGTCCTAAGGGGTAGAGAGAACACCAGGACTTTTCTTCCTTTAGTTATGAGGAAAGTTCTGTTCATTTCTCCACCAAACGTTATTTTGCCATTTTTGTTTTTATGTTAGCATTTGATGTTAATCCACAGGCAACTCTATTTCCAGCCTCAGACCCTTTTCTGAGGTTCTGCTTCTCAACCAGCATTTCCTTTCTCCTTTCATGTCTGTAAAGCTTATTCCTTTCCTTTGAATCAATACAGCTTTATTTAGGATGGCATCTTTCATAGAAAATGTATTCTCAAACGCCCGTGGATAACTCCAGATCATGGCCTGTATCTGGGACAAAGTACTGCAAGCAGTAAATACTGCATGGAGTCAAAACATTCAATCACACTTTGTTTCAGCAAACCTCATGTTATCAATTCCTTACCTTTTCTGCATCTCATAGATTTCATATCTGCATACTTTTCCTCTCCCCTCAAATGCTGGTGTTGCGCAGCTTTGTCCTTTATGCAGGTCTGATCACAGCCACATGAAATCCTCAGGAAGGAGGATGCTCTCAATTAAAATATGTGCCCAGCCTATACTTGCAATGGGCATTTGCTCCTTACCTCCCAGGATGTCCAGTCGCATGAGTTCTACCTGATTTATTAAAAGTATTGGTTATTCATAAGAGGTTCTGAGTGCTGACCCCAGGACACCAGCACCCATGTGTAACATGCTACTGTAAGAAGTACCAGTAGCATACACTGAAGGACTTCTACTTGCCCTGAAAAGGATACTTTGAGCCCAGGCTTGTCAAGATCTCATCAAGCAAAAGACCACTCTGTAGTACGAAGAGGATGAAAGGCATATAGGTGGCCTCCTGGAAGGCACTAAAAGGGAAAATGACAGTTCTGCCCCAGCAAAGCTTCAGACTTTCTAGATCCTCTCCCTATACAGCCTATGGCAACTTTCCAACCCCTGTCTCCCTGTCTCCACACCCACTAATGCGGGGGTACCAATACTGACTTCTGCAGAGGCATCTCCTGTAAGCTCAGGATTGTCCCCCTGAAATGTGAGCAAAATAAGGGGCAAAATGGGAAGAAGAGACTCTGGCACTGAGATTTGATTGTTTTTATATGACCAGAACGGGAACACGGATTAAAAAGTATTAACTCATACAGTGAAAACTAGAAGCAGCAAATACCCCACGTACTCTGATCCCAAAATGATTTGGTTCCCCTCAGGACTCACTGATGTTAAGGATGGGTCTCTTGTCCTGCCCGCTAGATTGTGTGGCAGATAACCACTGTCTGCCAGTGACTGTCAGCACTTAGGTGCATCCCTGGATGTGGGCGACTCAGGAAGTCTAATGCATATCTCTGAAGGGCTGGGAGACCCTGCCATCCCCCACAGGCCAGGAGGGAGCAAACACATCTCAGGGATCGTCTCTGGTGGTGTGCATAAGGGGACTCATGGCTCGGCTGTGTGGGCTCAGCACTGCTGTTGAGAGATGCGTTGTGTACATACACCACTGCTAAGGGATGCTGGTATTCATTGGGTGTTTTAAGTTTTGACCAAGAGAAATGCTTTATCATTCTGCACTCACACATCAGCAACTTTTCTTTATTAGCTAAAGCCTGGAAAACTCACAACAAAACGTTTCAGTGATCCTCTGGGTAGAATGCAACATTTTCTTAGGAAACAATTATCAAAACAAAAACATAGCCTCAACTTCTGTGCATCATTTTTCTTCTTAATGGGCCATTAAAAGGCTCATTCTTGTGCTACATTACTCAGTACCCAGCTATAGCATTTATCCCTTTCCTGTTAGTGCTGATCTTATTGGAGCATCTTGTGCTTCCCTGTAGACCTCTAGAGACATCCAGCCATTTTGTTTTAATATTATTATCCTTGCTAACAGCTGAATGCAATTGTCCAAGAGAGCAAACTAATGTACACCTACAGGGAAAAACACTGGCAGAAAATCGAAGAAGAGAGCTGTGGCCAGAGAATGGAGTTAGAGGCAGGACTCCTAGGATCTACTTTCAGTTCTGCTTAGAGCTTACACATCTGGAAAGGTTTTTTTAACCTACTTTTGCCTCAATTTCTAAACTGTTGAATGATCCATGAAAGAGGCTTGCTTGGAATATTAAGCAATATTTGCAAAGATCCTGGATTTAAGGTACTAAGTGCAGTCGCAAAAAGTTGGTCCGCACTTCCTGTGCCCCTTAATTACACCATTTTCAAAACCTACATTGGCAATTCTACCCATCTCCTTCTCCCACTCTCCATCCTCAACTCTTCCTTCTTATAAGTTTTCCCTCTGTTGGGGGTTAGGATTTTTCCTTTTTTATTTTATCCTTTCTGTTACGGAATTTTCTCCCATTTGTTGTTAAGAGATAATAACTACTGATACTTAAGAGACAAAAGAAATGGCCAAGGTGGGAGAAGGCTGCAGCTGGCTACTCTCTTACCTGAGGGGTTTTCTCTTTGGAAGGGCAGAGATACCGGGAGATACCGGGCTGGGAGGTGAGGGGCTAGGCTTGGCTCCNGGGTGCCTCAGGGGAAAACCCAGGACCCCGAGCCCCCGAGCTCCTTCCAAGGAAGCCTCTCCTGGCTACGTTCAGGAGCTGGGCTGCCACTGCCCAGCCCCGCCGTTTCTCTGCCACGGCTCTGGGTTTTTCCTACACTATAGCCCTGCACCCCCTGCCTGCTGGGACTCCCCGCAGCTCCTGCTACAGATGCGAAGTTTCTGATACACTTCACTTGCTACTCCGGGGTCTGCTCCTCCCCGCCGTTCCAGCCGCCCTCCGAGGCTCCTGCTGCAGCACACCTTCCCCATCCAACCCGCCTGCCATTATCGCATGAGGGAGACCCGACCGAGCTCGCGCCACAGCGCCCCCTGCCGGCCGTGAGCGTCACTGCGCCAAGGGGGAGNGGGGGTTAGGATTTTTCCTTTTTTATTTTATCCTTTCTGTTACGGAATTTTCTCCCATTTGTTGTTAAGAGATAATAACTACTGANTGCGGCCGGGAGAGGCTGGCACGGCGTGCCTGGGTCTGTTTGCTGTGACTGCCGTTGTTGTTGGTTTGCCTTGTTGTACATACCAGTAAAAAACTGTTATTCCTTTTCCCATGTCTTTGCCTGAAAGCCCCTTAATGTCAAAGTTACAATAATTCTGAGGGAAGGGGATCATATTNGGAAGGGCAGAGATACCGGGAGATACCGGGCTGGGAGGTGAGGGGCTAGGCTTGGCTCCTCACGCTCTCTCGCTGTCAGCATCGGAGAACGGTCGAGCTGTTGCTTACTGCGGTACTGCGGAGAGAGTTCACTGCCGCCGCCAGAGCCCAGCCCTCTACTGCTTCTCCTGCTGTGCGTGAGCCTTTGCTCGTAAGAGCAGCCATTGGACTGGGACCTTATTAACACCCTACTTCACTAGAAAGGACCCTCACCATCTACTTGGGTGCCTCAGGGGAAAACCCAGGACCCCGAGCCCCCGAGCTCCTTCCAAGGAAGCCTCTCCTGGCTACGTTCAGGAGCTGGGCTGCCACTGCCCAGCCCCGCCGTTTCTCTGCCACGGCTCTGGGTTTTTCCTACACTATAGCCCTGCACCCCCTGCCTGCTGGGACTCCCCGCAGCTCCTGCTACAGATGCGAAGTTTCTGATACACTTCACTTGCTACTCCGGGGTCTGCTCCTCCCCGCCGTTCCAGCCGCCCTCCGAGGCTCCTGCTGCAGCACACCTTCCCCATCCAACCCGCCTGCCATTATCGCATGAGGGAGACCCGACCGAGCTCGCGCCACAGCGCCCCCTGCCGGCCGTGAGCGTCACTGCGCCAAGGGGGAGCGGGCCTGCGGCCGGGAGAGGCTGGCACGGCGTGCCTGGGTCTGTTTGCTGTGACTGCCGTTGTTGTTGGTTTGCCTTGTTGTACATACCAGTAAAAAACTGTTATTCCTTTTCCCATGTCTTTGCCTGAAAGCCCCTTAATGTCAAAGTTACAATAATTCTGAGGGAAGGGGATCATATTTTTCCCATTCCAAGGGAGGTTCCCTCCTTCCTTGGCAGACACCTGCCCTTCAAACCAAGACACCCTCCTTTTTGGCTGTTATGTGCGCTCACTTAAATTGCAGCCTGAGACATCTGTAGAAGATGTTAGGAAAGCAATTCTAACAGGAAATATAGTGAGGTGATGATAGGTTCCCCCATAATGTATTTAAAGGAAAGGAAACAAACATGTAGAAATGGCTGCCCCACAATTACTCTGTGTAGCTGCCAAGTGCTGCTGGTCCTCAGGCCACGCGGCCGGAAAGGAGGTCACGGCCGTGCACCGCTGTGGTTTCATGTCCTTACTGCCTCTCAGCTCTCCTGCCTGCAGCATACCAGTTACCTCTCATCCTTCAGCATGTGCCTTTGCTTTGCTCCCACAAGCTCCTGCACCCGAGGCCAGAAGCGAGGACGTGCCGCACGGCCTTGCAGCATCAGGGGCTCTGACCTTGTGCTGATGTGTACATGCAGTTCCCTTCCTTGGAGGAATGTGACTTGTTTCAGTGATCTTCACTTATCTGTCTCCCTCCTTGAATTTAGAGAAAGTAGAAGTTGTTGGTTTATAGATGTGCTATGGCTCTAACCACCTACTAGATGTGTAAAACACAATTCACAGTTCACTGGGGTAATTCAGCCAGTGACCAACTTACAGAAACCAGAACTGCCAGGAAGACATTTTGGGGAGGTGGAAGCACATAATTTGCACTTCAGTCATGATGTACACTGCCAGGTAAAATCAGCACAAGCCTCAGCCTGTGCCTGGGACAAAAATGACAAAAGGTTGATGAGCCTTGATAGACAGAAAATGGAGAAAAAAATCTGAGAAGCCATTAAAGAATCAAATGCAAGCAGCTAAGCCCAATTCTGTGATGGTCATACCCTTACCTTGGTTATTATTTTGTACCTTGTTACTAGCCTGTGATTGGTGCCTATAAATGCAAAGATTCAGCTCAGCTGGAAATAGATGTGCTCTACATCAATTAGTATCTCATCCACTCGAAAATACAGAAAAAGGCACAGCTACATAAGCTGCAAAACTGAGTGCTGGCAGATGAGGCTCTGGAAACACATCCAAGAGGGTCAGGTGGGAAGTGGGAAACAGAATGGCAGCAGGAGGAGAGGAAGGATATATGGGGGTCATCGCTCCCAGAGTTAGCAACAGGAGATAGGGTTTCACGGTGCTCAGTCAGCAGACTTGGATGCGCAGGCATCCTTATGTCTGACGACTCACTGCTGACTGATGTGTAAGGCTGCTTGGCAAAAAACACCGAAAGCCCAGGGGCTCCTGAGAAAGCTGTCATTTTGCAGCTTTTGAAGGCACTATCTGCATGCTGTCAAGTCACTGAATGCCCGCTGTAAAATTCAAGCCCTCAGTGAAATGCAGTTTCCGCACAAGCAGTGTGCCAGAAGAGGGGAGGGCAGCGAGGTGCAGGAACATAGCACACACCTGCTTCCCACAGACCCACAGCTCCCCACCCAGCCTGCCAGAGCTCAGTGAATCCATTCCACAGATCCTTTATAGCATCATCTCTTCTCTGCAGGGCTCTGCTCCAGTGTGGTTCAGGCTGCAGAACCCAGATGGGAGCTCTGGATGTTTTCCTTTCTATCCACAGAAGCCCTTTTATCTTTCAGCTGCCAAAGAGGCATGTGGATCCTGACAGCAAAACAATCAGCAAGCCTCTCTATCAGCCAGAGACATCAGGGACAGCCATGTCTAAGCCTCACTCCCATTCCCAGCCCTTATCTGCCGGGATGGAGCCATGTGGCCCTTTGAAGAGCCCAAACTGCTCCCTCACCCTGCACAGTGTCCAGGGTGATGATCATTGTCCTGCCCAGATCTCCTGAGACCTGTCTCGCCTAACACCCTGGGAACAGCCCTGCTTTTTTGCCAGCTATCTTGGATGAGTGACAAGGGGTGTTGAATAGGAGTTGTGACACCTGTGGGGAACACTTGTGATTTGTCACGTGCTAGTGCGGTTCTTCCCACTTCCCTTTCATCTGCTATGAAGTGGCACCAAGTGTGCCACATCACCACTGCTTCTTGCCTAGTAATCATGCAAGAAACCTGCAATCTATTTTTTAAAAAGGGCTGAGTACTCTTAAAGATGAGAGACTGGGGCAAGGAATATAACTAAAACAATAACACGGGAAAGAAAGTACACACATAGTTCCTAAGTCTTCCAATACAAGCTCCAGAAAGGTTATGTAAGGTGCTGTTCACATCCACTTTCTGCTGCTGTTTGGAGCTAATGCACAGTCCTGGAGACAAGAAGCTTTCAGCCCTGGAATAGGTGCCCTTAGCCCCTCTTGGCAGTGTCCTCCTGTTCTGCCTGGGAGAGAGGCAACTAGCAGCAAAAAGAGCATGTAATCAGCTGTAACTGAAACCCACCATCTCCACCCCACCTACCAGCAAAGGGAAGGGCTTCATACAAAATGTCCCTGACTCCCACAGAGAGGTGTCTGTCCTCATGAGCCTCCTGGTAGTGAGCAGGAGCCCTTTTCTCACAGGAAGGAAAACTGAGGAGTGTGTGTGCTAACCATAGATTGCCAAGCCATCGCATGGCTGGGCTGAGAGCAAGGTCTGTGCAATGCCCTGCTTGTAATGCTAGAATTCCTTCATGTGTACAATAGGTCTTGAGTGGGGTAGTGGCTTCTGTGTTGTGACTGATAAGGGGAATGAAAATCTCTACAGCTTAGGACTGTGTGGCTGCTGGCTACCACAAGATCTGAAGCAAATCAAACCCAATGACCTCTCTGAGCAAGGTTCTTTGCCATGTTGTCCAATGCTCATGCAATAAAAGAAACTTTTATTTTCAGCCTGTCACAGCATAGCACTGAGATGCAGATGTGGTAAACTTTCTCGGGCATTAAAGTGCTAAAATGAAACAGTCATTGCAGCAAATTTTGTCCTTCAAGTTCTTAAGCAGGACACAGACCATCACACCCTGAGTCATCCAGCCTCACACCAGCACAAACTTGCTGTCTATACCCTGGGTTGCCCTTTTACGGTAAATCCACCTCCCTACCAGCCTGTCACAGCACAAAGCATTTAGCAATGAATAATATTTCTGCACCAGTAGGAACATCCCCTGCAGTTTGAGGATGCAAACAGTTTCTTCCTGGCAATCCACAGTGCAGCTGCCAAAGGCTACCAATCTGAGCTGGAGCCTCGGTGTTATTTTAAGCACTGTTCCCAGCTGCAGCAGCACTGTGTTTGCCAAAGCCCTTCCTTCTAGAAAGGAAGAAAACTAGCCAGGCCATATGGTGGCTTTCAGGGAGATCAAGTGTTGACTTTTCCCAGCATGTCATGAGGATAAAATTAATCCATGCTTTAGCATAACTGACGAAGAACTTTGCACACCTTGCATGTTCAAACCCATGTATTTTGTCTGTCCTTTTAACTCTGAATTTATATGTCCCTCAAACTCCAGCTTGATGCCAGGACCTAGATGAATACACTTTGTTTGTGCCTATCACTGAACAAATATATGGAACAGCCACTGAGCTGTATTAAAAGCCAAAGGTAGGGACCCAACTATAAGTGAGGATAAATGAGGCCTTTGAGGGACAGGAGACTGGTGTCAGACTGACACAGAGCAGAATGCCAAGAATTTGTGCACTTCTGATTCACCTCTGGCTAGAGAAGGGTGATTAAGATAAGGGCTCTGCTCCAAACATTTCTGGACAAGTCCTGCTGCTTTTCTGCTCCCCTGCCAGAACTGAAAAGACACATCCACCAGGTGCCTGGGTGTAAGGGCAGACACAGGTAGTACCCACAGAACCTTCCCAGCTGCCAGCAGAGGTTTGCCTCCCCATATGCACAGTCATCCCAGGACACAAAACCAAACAGCTTCTGTTTTAACTACCCATCAAGAGACACATTCAGCTATCATCTCAGTCAATTTAGCAAATGTTTGCCTTAGATAAAACAAAACTGAAGAAAGGTGAGAGCCTTGTGTAATCTAAATCACATTTACTCCCACACATAGAATAAATAAAAAAATCTTTTATATTGTGCACTGCAGCGTATGGAGAAGTATGTATATAATAAACATCCCCATTCTAAAAGCAGTTAAAGAAGGGGTGTAATGAGCCATATAGGAAACATATTGGGAAGATAAATCCAAGTGCTCAGTCAGCTCTAAGGTCTCCTAGCTTCAGTCTGCTTTCCTATGGCAGATCACAGCAGTCAATATCAGCAAAGTGAAGCAGACCCGCTGGCAAAGAAAATGGCTGTTTGAGTTACAGGATTAGGCCCGTGGCACTTAAAGTAATGGTTGGCATGGTGCTTCAGTCATAAGAGAAAAGCTGATGGGGATATTGCTCAGGGGCAATTCCTCTCAGCTGGTGTTGTTTAGATTATGTAGAGGCAACATCCTGATTGATGCACACCAAAACCTTTGGAGAAGAGTAAGTTTACAAAGGGTCTGACAGAAGGATAAGACTGCTTGTCTGAGATGGAGCTCAAGGTCATAAGAGTTGCATCAAAATAAGGCAGTCTGGATGTGCTGCACAGCCTGAGGGGAATCTTTTGTGGTATGAGACAAAACAGGAGCTGCACAGAGCTGGTCAGGCCCCCAGATTCCCTTAGCCACATGGTCCCAAAGCTCTGTTCTTAGCTTGTGTGCAAACTTGCTAACTGTTAACCACCCACTGCGTGGCTTAGATGAGGAAAGGAAAACAGTTTCCAACACCCTTAGCTGTTGCTTATGCAATACTTAACATTATTGTTGCTCAAAGGCTCTCACAGAAGCTCCTGCTTGGCCCTCCCTAGTCCCAAAAGCCCTGTTGTTCCCAAGAGATACTAGGTAGCACTTACATCTTCAAGACTGTGGAGATTCAAGCCCAGAAAGGACTTGCTTAAGTAGCAAGTTATTACAACAAATTCCTACACTCCACCAGACATTTTCAGTTGTGCACTGTCCAACAACAATTTTCTAAAAATCTGTTCCATTTTTAGTTGGATGGGAAAGAATTTGTGATTGAGACTTAGACATCTGTTTTTCTGATAGCTGTGTAAGTTGAGGAACCCTGAAGACTAAATGGCTGTGATGCCATTTCAGAATTAAGAACTGAAAATAGCGATTCCTCACCCATGTCTTTAGGCAGGGGGACAGTAATGGACATTGCTTGAAATAGCATTGCTGAAAGGTATGTGTGTAACTGGTGAGGAAAAAGTGTCTGTCCTATCATGTATGTAATTTGTAATAACCAATGCATGTGAAGCAAATCCAGAAGGCTGATCCAGAAGAGATGACATGTGGATGCAAGAAGTGTGGTCCTAATGTCAGAATTGCATGCCGGTGAGAGATCAGTTAGCAAACATGGTTATGACAGATTGCTCCAGAGACAGCTATGTGATTGCAGAAAAGGAGATTAGATTATAAAGACAGAAAATTGTATGCAGGAGGAGAAGGCCAGCAGAGAATCTCAGCTGTTTGTACTGAAGATACAAAGCATTGAGGCTGCAGGAGCTGCTTCTTCCACCAGACTCAGCAAAAGCTGAGGTTCTGAAACCCCTAGCAGTGACCAAATCTCCTGGGCCCTCCCCTCATTCTCTAACTGCACTTGATTACAATGCTGAACTGCAGAACTAGACTAAGATATAATGAACTTTAATGGATTTTGTCACTGAATAGGTGTCTGCCCCACAGAGTATCCAACAGCCTCTGCAGAGCCTCTTCTACAGTCTGGCTGCTTAGGCTCATGGTCAGCTCAGATACAGCTGTGTGGCTGTAGTTGGGACAAGAGCTACGAGAAACCTCATCATAGCCTCCTCCCTTCACCAAGTAGCCACATTTTCTAGCCCATGATCCTTGCCTCAGCTAAATTATGATTATGGCTACGCCTGCCCACCCAGGCCCCTTTCTGCCTTCCTAGCTTGACCTTGGATGTGTCTTATCCCTACAGACTTGCCTGACAATCACTGGACTGTGACTGGCCCCAGTTACTGCCACCTGACCTGCTCTGCTCACCTTGCTCAGGTACCCTGGGCCTGTATCCATGAGGCCACTGCCCTACTGTCACCCTTTGCTCCAGTTCATCTTCCCTTACAGAGCAGCTCCAATCACAAATCATTATCAAGAAGAAATTATCCTTTAGAATGCACCAGCTTAGGAGATCCTCTTACCTCCAACTAAGGCCTGCAAGATCTGGGGGTACCTGTAGCAAAAGTAAATATAGCCAGATGCAATTGCAGGAAGATCACCAAAAGCAAAAATGCCAGACTGCTGCAAAAATAGTAAACTCTTTGGACAATGAGCAGCTCTCCAACTACTGTCTCAGGGCCCCACTGGAGAACATGATGGTGTAAGATGTTCACATCCCTGGGAGCTGGTTCTTTTAATACTGGTTGCAATCTGCGACAGGTAACCCCATTTGTGCTTTTTTAAAAAACATTCAAACCTGTAATTTGTTATAAACTGAAGATTCTAGAGCATGATTTGGGGAGAAAAGAATTAATTTCAGAGCAAATTTTTGCAGGCATGAAGTGTACAGACTTTGGTTATATTTAGTAAAGCTATTATGGTTCTGTTCTACTTTGTGTTAGAGTGCTATCAGTTGATCCTGCCTCTTTTCATTCCACTCAGATTTGTTCATTGTTAAATTAATGAGGACTTAACAGAAAGTAAATCACATGCCATTTAATAAGATTTCAGATGGAGTAGCAAAGAGCCACAAAGCATGTTGAAGTCTACTTGAAAACCCCAGAGCTTTGTTCATCCTTAGTCACAATTATTTCCTTTCCCTGCCAAAGCAAACTGCAGTGTCCATTGTGCCCAGGCATGAAAGACACAACTTGTTAATCCTTGTTAAGATACTCTGACGTTTGTAATTGTCATGTTCACTCCAGATTTTTTCCTAAAGCTTAGTCTGCTTGAGCCTGATAGCAATATGCCTACAAACTTTTTATGTTACATTTAAACAAGGTCTTGCTAAGCCTATCTTTAGTAGGACATCTTCTCCCTTTCCTTCCATGTCAGAAGGATCAAGAATGTCAAAAATTCACTAGAAATAGCAGATTGATGAATCAAATAATATGAGCTGCATTATATAGGAAAGCCTGCCCTCTTTTCCCTTAATCTGCATAGCCTTGGAAGGCTACTAGAAGTTTTATCAAGGTATGCTATGAACTTTCAGAGCACCACTTGCATTTACTATTTCAGCATGTGCCATCTGAGGAACATACTGTAATAAATGGTGGTTTCCTCACCTGAGCACATTCATAGCTAAAGGGCACATACGATTTGCACTGTAGAACTTGTACACCCAACCCTTGCCTACACATCAACCAATGAAGAATGAAAGTTGCTCAGCCTAAAGCATTTGCTGGTGTGTTTGTTCTGCATTCATGCAGACCCTGCCAGCTTTCATTTAAGATGCTCCTTCTCTGCTAGAAGTGGTTAGGTTCCTCTGCTTAGAAAACTGCTATTTTATTTTTCTATTCTGCCCCAGTGCTTTGTGCTCCTGCCATGTTCTGCAGAGGCTGCAGCTGCCAGCAGAAATTGATCTGCCAGTGATGCATGTAGACTTCTGTTGCTGATGAGGCCAGATTGAACATCAGGGTAACCTTGTCATTGTAACAGGTGAGTAAATTCACCTAGAAAATCTGATTCTTTTAGGACAGAGTGCTACTTTGCAGAACATTGCAGGAGATAGAAATATTTGTTTTACTTTGAGACAGTCTGGATTTGGGGAGGATTGGAAAAATAGTTTGAAAGACAAAACACTGTAAGACGCCTTTTGTTAAAACAAGTGAAAAAGCAATTAATCTTGCATGCTATTATTTCTAACACACTTAATTGACTGTCTGTTCACTCTCCTCCTGGTTTATCACAAAACACAGCACTGCAGCACTTTGAATGGAATATATGACTAAAGGTAGCCTACCTATGCATTGTTCAGTCTCCGTATCTGTTGGAAAGGTGAAGGATTTCTTGCATGTACCTGCATTAGAAAAAATCTTTTTTCACAGGAAATTATGAAATGTAAGTTCTTGTAGTGCATAGTCCTTCATCAATACAGCTACATTTCTTAAAGCAGAGAAATGTGAAATGATGGCTCTGTGGCAAAGAAGAGCAAAAGTATAATCTAGGATTCATACACATGACCTAGGAATCAAAACCATGTTGTTCTGGCTTTTACACTGACAGCAGATGAAAACAGCTTGGAAAGATCCTTGTTCATGTAACTGTGTCTCACTGAATGATGTGGCAGGGACAAAGGCACAGCACCACAAGTTAATCTAAACCATCTGTTAAATGTCATCATGCACAAAACATGTTACTGTGTAAGCTCCAGATCTAGGCATTTAGATTCATATTCTAGCTGGGATACCAAATAAAGAGTGGAAAACCCTCAAGCTAACAGAACAGAAATATTAGCCTTAATAAAAATGGTATGCAATAATTCCTTGGTTCAGAGAAAAGCCAGAATGGGCTTAGCAGACAGGCACTGTGTGCCAAGACCTGTACTAAACTGTCTGATGTTTCACAAAAACATTTCAAAAGTCCTGTGGAGGACCCAGAGCTAGCTGATCAGGACTGAGATACCTAGTAAAGAAAAATAAACTTCTTGTTCCACTGGGAAAAATCCTGAAATCCTCAGAGAAGGGCAATGCCACTGTTATTCCAAATATCTACTTAAAATTATTTGGAGCACAAACCCAAGAACTCAAGGCCTAAAGACAATCACTTTTATAACAGTTTTATTCAAGTCTGTGTGCTCTAGTGTTGAGACAAGGCCTAGATCAGCATTACACTGTAATACAATAATTTTAGCCATTGAACCAAGCCTGCTTGGCATCCTTGGTTTACCATTTACAGTACATCCAAAAAAAGAGCAAAGAGAAAAGAAATCCCAAAACGTCAACAACTTTCATTAGCTCTTTGCTTCACTTAAATATTGTTCTATAACATAAAATAATTTAATACAAAAAGAACTGTAATCCAAATACACATAATACATTGACACAGAACAGAGGAAAGATACAGTAGATTATGCACAAGAGTATTCAGTTGATGTGTTACCTACAGTGAAACAAACTGGACATTAATATAATTTAACTATTTAAGCCCAAGAGGGTCAGAGGCAACAAGTCCAGGTCACAAATAAAGCTTTTCAAAAAATAATGCAATCTTCTTTTCCTCTAAGCTTACTGCTGTACAGAAGTTAAAGGAAGGCTCCAACGAATCACTTAATTTGACAACATTTCATCACACGAACAAGAAAAACTTGGTGGCCTCTGTTATTTTACTCAATTCTGGGGTACACTGCCATTTGGTAATGTAAGTGCTTCATTGCAGGTTCTTCGGGCAAAACATACCTTCGGGCGCTACCTTCCATAGCAACAGACTTTTGAACACCATGAATGGAAGAGAAGACATGCAGAAGTCTCCAAATCCAGACTGAAATACTTGAGCTGTAAGATGAATCCTAGTCCTACAGAGTTTGGAGTTCCTTATGAAGTACCCTATACCCTCCACACAGTGATTTCAACATAAGCAGGAACCATCCCATATCTCAAAGGATCAGACATGGGGCATGATCTTACACTAGAGAAATCTACTCACCTGGTTATTCAGATTTACAACATTGTACCTAGGAAAGTCAGGTCACCGATTTTTGCATCTGGCTTGAAATAGAAGCAGGAGCAGATCCACAATTAATAAGGCAAAAGAAAGAAGTAGCTTATAAAAAGAGGGAGGAAATACATTCTCTGGCTGAGAAATTCTTGGACTTTCAAAGCCACAGAAGAGACATTGTTAAAAGCACAGGTATTTTCCCTGATTTTTCCACCACTGTTGCCTACCCACTCCATATAAGCATCTCAACTTAAGTCAGGCAAAATATCTCAGATATTTCCAGCTTGTCCTGAATTTATGACAATGAAATCATATATAGCAGCACAAAGTGCTGTGCCAACAGCTGACAGACAAGAATCCTAGAACTCTAAAAGTAAAAGTGGCAGATGTTGATCACTGCTGAACTTGTCAGGTCTGTCCACCAGCCTGGAGGGATGCATTTTTAAACGAGAAGAAACACCCGAGAACAGGCCTCAGGTTAAACTGCCATTTGCACATACAGCCTCCAGTCACCACTTACTGCCCCTTTACAGCTAGCAATCTGCTCATGCAGTTGTTGCTCTTTCACCCCACATCAGAAAACATTCTCAAAGATTACCCTGCTTATGGTTAGAAGTAGCAGTTAAATAGGCATGGCATGTGCAGTCATGGAAAGGCCACAAGAGTCAGAAATCAAACCAGCATTTACGGAGGGGCTTGTTGAGGATCTTTTTCCTCAGTTTAACTGACTCTTTCCTCTGACAATCAAAGTAAAGAGTCTGGTCCTTCACGATCAGTTTCTACATGACAATCCCCCAATTCAGATTAAAAGAGCTTTGCTCAGCTGGGGTCTTGTGCATTTTGACCCACAAATACATTCCACTGATTTCAGTGATGTTTAAGTATGTGATGAAGAGCTTTCTGAATTGAGGCGTCTTCCCTTTTAACTTGAAAGTTAATTATCCTAAATACGAACTTTTATTTCTAGATGCTCTTGGGTTTACGTGGTATCAAACATGATGGGCACCAGTGCCTATGGACTTTAAGTGGATCTAGGTAAATTCTGCAGTTCAAACCTAGCCATCCTCCAAAGAGATCTATGTTGCAAAAAAATGGATCCTGCTCTTATCCAAGAGCACTGGCCAAATTCAGCCAGTTCAACTGGCAAACACTCCTAAGTATGCTTTCTTTTTTACTTACTTTTTTTTTTCTGTGGCTATGTTCTTTACAGTCTAGGGTATCTGGATGTTATAGTTGTCAAGATAACCTTGAAAATAGAGCAAAGGCAGAATTGATGGAGCAACAACTGCTTGAGATGCAGTGTGAAAAGTCAGCTCAGAAATATTAGCTGCTCTGTTCAAATACAAATGCTAACCCTGTTGACATTGTAAGAGCTGCTCAATAAAGCATGCAAGACAGAAGAACAAGCCTACTATGAGTATCTGGGCAATCAGTCGAGGGTGACAACTGATTTTGTGACATTGACTGGGCCTGGAAGGAAACAAATTACCCAAATTGAGAAGTGGCCACATTCACAAATTCCAGCAGAACTCAAGGAAGAAGCTCTGTTTACCTCCAGATATACTTAGACTCAAGAAGCTCAGTGTGCAACTGAGCTATGCCAAACAGCAATCAGAGGCCAGGTTTGTTCTGAAACTCAATTGCTGTTAGCAGCATTCTTACCAATGAAGCTTAGAAAAACACCAGCATGTCTTCCTGCGTCATTATAACCTCTGCAGCTAAGTCCACAAGACACAAAGATCAGGACATGGCTAGAGCAATGTTTCTTCTCTCTCAGACCCATATGCCTCTCCAAGACAAGGAGACCAGCTTTATCCAACCTCAACATCTGTTCTTGAGAAAATGCTGAATTGAAACCATCAAGGTAGAATGGGAGACAGTGTTAATCAGTCAGAAATAGCATATAAAAAATGCATTATTCTGGTCTTAATGTTGGGGTTTCAGCCACACTGAACACAATGTAGATTCTCACTAGCTATCCTGGCAACTAAAATTTGAACATGGACAAGATCCTAGAGATGTATTTCTGAGTAATGAAGGGTCTTCACCCTACCTCCCTCCATGATTATTTTTCAAATTGCTTATTTTAAGAAAATACAACTTCAGCATTGCTTCTGCAGATTTGTTCTAAGCCTCCTTTTTCTAGCTGTGCATCCATCTGACCCATCAGCTACAGACCTAACAGCCCACTTCAAGCTGGGTTAATAAATCCACTACACTGCACTAAAAATGTGTCATAGTTCCTTAATATTAGTTCTATTGGGCTGCCTGCACATTATTAGCATTCAGATACAGCAAGGACTGTATTAGGAGCTGATACACTAGGAAAACAATATTGCAAATACAGGAAAACAATCAGGATTGTGTATAGCTCCACTTTAAGAGCACATGAGATAATTTTTTTTAAAAAAAATCTGTTTTGAAAAAAGAGACTATCACTTTTAAAAGCGGTAGTGACCAATATGAAATTGGTCATAGACAATTTTTGTCTATGGACAATCAACTCTTCTACAGGTTAGAAACCATCAAGAAAAATGCCCCACTTTGTCCTTTATTGTTTATTTTGGAGACATAAATATATAAAGCAAGTATAATCTTAATTTAATAAACTGAATAGCTGGTTTTACTTTTCCATCAGGAATTTGCATGTCAAAGAGCCAAATACAAGTTTGCCTCTGCATTCCCATCTCATTCCAGCCTTAATTGCTTACTTAGAGCAATTCTTACCAAAACTTAGACTTTCTTCCCATTCTATCTCTACAAATGAGGTAGTTCAGGGCAAAACAAACCAAACCAACCAGAAACTGGGTAAGTTGGATGGGGCTGTGAGTAACCTGATCTAGTGGAAGGTGTCCCTGGCCATAGCAGGGGGACTGGAACTAGATGACCTTTAAGGTCCCTTCCAACCCAAACCATTCTATCAAATTAAGTAACTGTACATTCCTCAAATTCTTCTTTAGGACCCGACTTACTTATGATGCCAATAGTTTACCAAGTAACTAGTATCCCTCTGTCCTCTGACTTACATTAAGAAGGATAATTTCACTCAGTTATTTCCTGCCAACCTCCACTTTCACTTCACCCAGTTTTATCTTACGCTGATAGCTTGGAAATCTTTTAGGTCAAAGCACACCTGAAATGTGTATGGTTTTCTGCCTTACACTTGTTACTATGGCAACAAGAATAAATAACCAACAGAGATGGGATGGGGCCAAAACCCCAACGGAGAGATAGGGAGAGGCAGTGATAGCGCTTGGTTCAACACAGGGGTGTAAATGGGAGGACACAAAACGTTTCCTGTGATGGTATTTGGCCTGAAGTGTGGAGAACACAGTACTGAAAGTTACAACTAGGAGGTCCCTCCAAAAAACCAACCTCAGGCCCCAGCAAGGAGACATGTGAGATGGAAGGCACCTCGGAATACAGGATGCACCTAACACATACATATATATATTTGAGAGACTTAAAAACCAAACCCAAAATAAACAATATCCCCAAAGAAACAGAAAACTAACAAACAAAACCACAGAGTTCAAGAAGCCATTCTCAGTAGGAAAATGTTCCTGATCAGGAAAAGGAAGATTTTTCATTTACGTACAGAAGGAGATAAAATGTATTCCTTGTATACAAACATTGATGAAGTGCTGAAGACTTTTCAGTTGCAAAAATGGGAGATCCTTGTTAGAAAGGAACAATAATAATTCCGGTAGCTACATCAGACCCACTGCCCAGTCACCAGTGGCAAGTTACTTTTCGATCAAGCACACACCTCTTAGCCTGGGAGTGACCACTTTCAACATAAAAAAATAAAGCTGATGTAGGTAATCTCAGAAGTTGTGTTCATCTCTGACAAGTGGAAACTGTTTAAAAAAGAGCACGGGAAAAAACAAAAGCAAATGCACATTTTAACTGCAGCATGACTTTCTACTAAAGTGTTCAATAGAGGGAGCACCAGAAAAAGCCATAGATTCATTTCCATATTGCCTCATGAAACTGTGAAAGTAAGGTTAATAACAATGAATTCTTCTTAAGACTGTATTAGTTTGCTAAACATCAAAAAAAAAAAAAAGAGAAAAAAATTTAACCCAAAAACTGGATTGAAAATAGAGGGAAAAAAAAGCAAATTTGGTTGAAGATCCTTTCTGTCTAGCTAGCTACCATATTGCTGGCTGCGCAAACCACCGTACTCTAATATTAAAAGAGTAACCTTAACAAAAAACTAAGAAGGCATTCTTTCCTATAGATACCTTAATTACATCATCAACCAAAGGTTTATGAAGTCTGAAAGTTATGCTCTGTGACAGTGAGAGTACATTTTGGTTCTTGTATTTGCGGTATTTATTGCTTGTTCGCAAATATGTTTTAACACATGTCTATCCCCTCACTTTTAATGTCCAGTTTTGCCCAAGTTAGTCTTAAATGAGTTCTAAACATGGAAGCTAAGAAACTGTTCTGCAGTGACAGGATAAGGATCAGAAATCTTTCCAAATGTCAACACCCTTGTTTCATACAAAAAAACCCAAAGCCAAAAGGAAGACTTAAATCACTCTGCAAGATCTAACCCTTCTTATTCACCATAGAGTTGGTAGAAGTTCTTAAGAATATCTCCAAAATGCATGGAAAAGGTCAGAAAGCATTAAGCGTGTTTTCCAAGAAGAAACATTTAAAAAAACCAAAAAGAAACAAACCTATTAACATTAGCTTAAAATTACTTGCAAAAATAACAGGCTATCACTGAATTTTAGGGCACAAGAATAGGTTTGATTCCATACATCTAATGAGACTCCAGCTCCCATATTCATCCCACAGAGATGAATTAGGTTTCAAATAAAAATTAACCTCAAGATAGAAGGGTGACTCAAGGTGGGAGGTTTCCTGTCATGTTTTATTTAACAAAACACTCCAGAAGCAAAGACCTTTCTTTACTTGACCATTACTGCCTCACCTTCAACAGAATGAGAGGTATCCAGTTTCATGACATATCGAAGTAACATCTCTACGCAGTATTGTCCACAATGTCTTAAGAGAACAGCATGCTATGAAGAGGAAGGCAACTACTCCCATTCCTAGAGGTACAGAAAAATACTTCATCATAAAACCATGCCAAACCAGAACAGGTCTTTCCACATCAATAACAAAAAATTCACTTTAAAAATACTCATTTTGTTAGAAAACGATTACAAAAAGAGTATTTTCACTGAGGTTCCCTGCCCCATAGTGAATTTCAACCCATTGCAATAATAACCTCGAGGGAAAATATGTATAAAAAGTTACAATTTGCACCTCTGAAAATGACTGAAAGGAGATTAAGACCTACTTGCTGGTACAACAGAGCACTGTGCAGTGCATAAGAAGCATCAGTATTAGAAAAGAATCTGTCAATATTTAATCACCTTAGTTTTCACACAAAAGCTTTCTTCTCGCTACTTGTCCCACACTCAATTTCTACGAAACCAGTAAAAATTTATTCAAAAATTTGTCATTTTTTGCACTGGTTGCTATGTCTGTGCCTTCCCCCCAATATTACAGGAAAACTAAACAGGCTACAAGGATAGCAGATTTTGAAGGGCTGACAAGCTTCTTTCTATTTCCTAAATCAGCACATCAATTACATAAATTAGTGATACACACTGCCAGCTGACTAAACAAAAATACAAATACATTTCTAAACCACAAACATTTCTCTCAGCTACAATCTCATTATTACTATCAGTTAAAAAACTGCCACTTCCTCTTTGTAAGGCCTGTAATCAAACACATTTTTCTCCATTCTTTTGTCATTGCTTTAGACTTCTCAGTGACTTTCATGTTATCTTTTTCTCACTTTCTCAGCCAAAAAAACGTGCAACTTATTCAGACATTTGGGAAACAATACATTTATTACAATTTTTTTAAAGTAAGATTTTCACCATCTTCCTCAAGAATTCTACTAGAAACGTAGGTCAGTGACTAATATTCTGACACTTTTGTTTCCCTGACAAATGGGAATACTAGCAATCAGGAGGAAAAAAAGATTTCTTGAGCTGACAGGCATGACCTTCTCACTATCTAGTGGACTATAGTTGACCACTCCTTTGGAGATTTGGAGCACCTCAGCTCCCACAATTGGGAAGGAAAAACCCCAACAGATTAAGAAAGTGGAGAATTCAAGCCAGGATAGGACAGGTGGATTTGAGAGAGATTTTGACCTAGCTTAAACACGCACACAGCCTCTGGGCCTTAGGACACTGGCTGCAACAGCTTTTGGAGTGCATAAGCTAAAATACCTGACAACTCTTTGCCTTGAGAGCCCCCTCTTTGCCTGCCAGAGAATACCCCACCACCTACTGAAGTCAGGAGCCTTGTTTCCACAACTGACTCCTCTTGCTTGATACCTCAGGTTGGCCACTGGAGGTTATGGGTGGATGCTCAAAGATTGCCTCAGGTTAATTCACATGCTCGATTCAATGGAGATAATTGCATTGAAGAAGGGTTAAAAAAAAAAACAAACAAGAACCACAAAACAAACACATACCAGCCAATACGCTTCTAACTGTCTTCTAACAGTCTTTCTGGCAGCTTTGTAATAACAGTATCTAGTTTGCTAACCCTGACCTGGATCCTTGACTCTTGTCACCTGTCCTACCAAGTTATTTGATGTAGCAATGTCCACTTGGTATTAGAGAAGATGCTCTTTGGAGCAAAGTACTTCTCAAAGTTCAGCTACATACCACTTTCACCAACTGATTATGTAAAAGGGGGAAAGGGGCAAGGTGGGGTTTAATACTTCATCCTCAACTTTCTTAAGCAAAAGAGATGACAGAACAACTTGCCTTTACAGTTGTCTTTCCTGGGAACTTGACAGAAACCATAAAAGTTCACTTGGTGAAATTAACTGGCCAGCTATTAGAAAGTTTAGCAGGCTGCGTTATATCAGTGTGACCTAGAAAGGTGGCCTCCTATTTCATGTAAGTAAATGGATTTTAAAGATTTCTGTTCCAACTGAGCTATTCCAGGTGATGCCTTGGCAGAGCAGATGATATCCCCTATAACATTTATAATGATACCTTTTGGATAGAAAACATTACATTTCAGAACAGCTGATCCAGTTTTGTTCCAGACTTTTTAAAATGGTAAGGAAGACTATTAAAAATAGATTATTTAATGTCCTTCTTTTAAGTCCCTCCAACACAGCCTCTTACTGAGATTACGTTAAGGTTGATTTATAGCACAATCAAAATTAGCGATCTGTTGGATGAGTTTTGTCTTTTTGCTAGTGTCTGGGTCACAAATTGAGTTTTCAGAAATGGAAGGCAAAAGGATGGTTAAGAAATCAATAATGCTAAAGGTCTAAATTTAACAAAAGAGTCAGAAATGTAAGTTTTCTTTAAGTATCTGAATCCCACACTGTAATACCTTGTCTATACAGTCTGCAGTCTCTCCAGCTTCAACACCTAGTGTAGCACCATTAAGGCTAGCTCTGGAGCATTCAGTGGGGAGGGCAGCAGAAAGTAATTCTGCCATTACACATTTTCCATGGAATGTGACAAACAAGAAATATGTGACAAAACAAAACATAACTGTAATTGCTTGAATAAAAAGGTGCACTTGACTAATGGGAACATGCTGGTTTTAGTCCTCACACAGAACTAAAAAGCCTTACGTACAGTTCCTCCCCCCACATGCTGGTTTTTAAAATCAGGTTACAAACATCTAAACACACAGGTTCTCTCTGCTGACAGCTGCAGGAAGTATTCGGCTCCACTGCCTTCACAGCAGGATTGGACTGCCCCAACAGGCCGAGCACTGTATTGGCAGCACTGTCAAACGAATTATTTGCAACCAAGTATCAGTAGATTAGCAAAACGAACACAGATCTGTACAAAAACAATGAATAGACATGCTGTACCCTGCAATAAAGCAGACTACCCTATTACACTCATATAAAGGCCACATCCCTTATAGATAATGCCAAATTTGGGGAAGATTGAAGCTCTCATTACAGCCAGTAAGACATACCTGCAGTGGCACAGACACACTTGAAGTCTTTGTACAGAAAACTCTGAGCATAGGCACACACTGTTTGTGTGACTTTCCTTCCAGACAGGGGTCTGTTCTTGCTCCAGATCTAGGAGTGGTTTACATATTTGAACAAGAATAAAGTTTTACATGTCTATAGTGCCTTTCACTCAAAGATCTCAAAGGACTTTAAACCTATTACATACATCCCAACCCCTCCCCTTGTGAGGTAGGTATTATTCCTATTATTTACAGATGGGGAAATTCAGGCACAGAGGTTACATTATTTGCCCAGGGTCACACAGTGAGTCAGTGACAAAATAAAACAGAATCCAGATGTTCTGATTCCTGTTTGCACAATCCAACTACTAACAAGCCTCATTTTCAAAACAGCCTTAAACAAGTACCAGTGTGTATAAGAACAGTCTTGGGTTTCATGGGTCACTCCTAAAAGGCGTAACAAAGGAGAAAAAAAATAGAAAGAAAAAAATTTGGAAACACATAACTTACTTCTTCAAGCCAACACATCTTTAAAGAAAGTTTCTGCTAACTCCCCTCCCAAAGCTGAGGCAACTTGACTATGAGCCTGAGAAACAGGGTGGGAAAAAAAAGAGACTGATGGAACGAAAGTCTGAAACAAGAAACAAGCTCAACAGCCATACCATAAGCTTTCATCTTGAAAGCACAGGGTCATTAAAAAAACAGGGCTGAGAGGGACCTCAAGAGACCACAAAGTTCATCCAACCTACGTTGAAGCCAGGATCAACTACATCTACTTGCTTCCAACAGTCTGGTTTACCTGCTCTCAAAGACCAGTGGAGATGCCATGCCCTTCCCCTGCTATCTGTTCCACCTCACGCTATCACATGAGCAAAAGAGAACAAACAAGTCTTAAGATAGCTACTTCTGCTCTTTCAGTGGGGTATGAGGATTCCAAGGCCTGTCTAATGATCTGAATGTATTTCAGAGAAGGTAGTCTCCAGATATTTATTTGTTTCTGTTCTGGATTCCTTGGGAAAACATCAAACACTGATGTCTGCTGTAGTGTAATATTCGAGTTTTGAAAATACTGATTAATACCAGGATAGATACCAATATACTTACTGCAAGTGCCAAATCCTACAAGGTCAGTAACAAAAGACTTTGATATGATAATTTTAGCTCATTGCAGATTCAAACTGCAATAAGAGGGCAGGGAAGACTACAGAAAAACCCCACAGCAAAAGTCAGCAGCTCAGAGTTGCCAAGTTTCACCCAAATGCAGACAAAAATCAGGCAGTTGACAACACATCTTCAGCAGAGGCAGCACCATATGATCTCTCTACCATCCCTCCATTTCATCTGTCTTCAAAGTGCATTCTCAGTGCAAAAAGTAGGATTGAATTTAGAGGGGCTCACTGTCCCCAGTGGTTTCATATTAAGACCAGAATTCTTGCTTGAGTTCATATGCTGCAGCTTTGTGTGTGTTAAGTTCACTTCTGCATAGCGGAATGGTGCTGTCCTGGCTCTGCCCCTCAGCATCTATGTCCAAAAGTGTCCGCTCCTCTACAGGAGGACCCACCTGGAAAGGAAGCAGTGCAGGCAGTCCAGGTCTCTCTTCTACAGTGCTGCTGCTACTAGCAAAACAAGAGTCCAGATTGCTTGGAGTGTCAGTACTTGAACTGTTGGCAGAAGATTCACCCTTGGCATTGCTGGGTGACACAAACCACCAGGGGTCAAGCCGCTGCCGACTGGCTGCAGGACGTGGCCGGGGCAGGAACTCCAATGTCTTGGGTCTTTCCAGTGTGGGATCCTGCTGTGCATTCCATCGTCTCGGGGTTGGAGGAAAAACAACGTTGGGGTCTGGCAGGCGAGGGACCTCACCGGGATCTCTGCTTGGACTAGGTGTTTTTAATACACCTATCCAAAACAGACAAGGTAAGAGAAGAGGGGAACATGTTAGATGGCACTGCTAAGTGGTTCCTACAGATCTTAGTTCATTTTATGTACAGTGCAAAAACATTTTCAAAGCAGAAAGCCTCCATTCAGAATCTACAAACTCTGTATCTTCAAGATTATGGCAATCTGAAGTGACTGGCTTCTTTACCCCTACACTGCTCTTAACACATTTCAAGACACCTGTTTCATTGACCTAGAACAAGCACCAGGTTTTGATCATTCTCTCATGTGTTTTCTTCAATTTTCAGACTGGAGGGCATGGATTTGACCTCCTACCAGAGAAGAGGACTCTCCAAGTCCTTTGGAGGTCACACTACCCACTAACAGCTTGAATGGATCAAGGAGACAGATACTTGCACAGCAAGATACATGACAACTTCCTGGAAGAGTCACTTAACACTACTTACTGCAGATGCTTCCTGGTTTCTTTTCATTTAGGAGTGGGGGGTGATGTTTGGTTGATTTTTCTTTTTACAAACACAACATAAGTTGTACATGTTCATGAACACCATTTTAATGAATACTTTTCGTCTGAATTAACCCACATTTTACTGCAGACTTCCATTCAAAAGACAACCTCATATTTTGTTTCACTTTTGGGAAAATGCTAATTAAATCAGATTTTAATTTATGATTCTATCCTTCCCTTTTTTTGTGAATTACTAGGGCAAGAACACAGTAAAACATTTTTTAAGTTATGAAGTCACAGCCACTCGTAAAGGCTGCAGCAGTGAGAACACTGCCTACCCAGAAAGATCCCTCTTGTTTGCAAAGGAATTAGAGCAACAGTAGCCCAGCCTCAAACTGTTTTACAGACCCCATTTTCACCTTAGAGATCAGAATTTACTTTGAAGTATAAACCAGTGTATAAAGGCAATGGAGATGAAATCCTGAGAAAAATGTGCAATATTTGTAATTTGGTACCATTTTTGTCTAAGAAACAATACTATGCTCTGCCTCACAGCATGGGGGAGCAGAGAGAGTTCCTTAGTGTAGACGTGCTGGAACTGAAACCATTACTGCATTATTCTGTTAGCTACATGTGTAAAGATAGCCTCCACAAGCAATTCTTGTGGGCTGGTCATCTCAACGAATGTATAAGCAACAAGTACTTATACTGCTTCTGTTGTTATTCTGAAGAGGAAAGGAAGATGGCTGAAAACATACCTGCTCCCAGCGCTCCAGTTAAACAGCTACCAGAAGGGCACCCACTGGTTGGGCAACCATTGACAACCAGTCCACTCCCCTTGATGGCCCCATCAGAAGGTGTGCGCCTGTGTCCGCTTTGCTGGGTGTGGGAAGAGACCGTCACGTGTGTGGGAGTCAGGGACTGGTTGGGGTCTTGTTTGAACCTCTCGATCTGGACATTGACCAGGGGGTTTGTAATGGCCGGCAAGGGAGCCTTGACTGTCACTGGGCTGACTGGCATCTCATAAACCACAATCTCATCACTGTCTGAGCGCAGCAGGGACCGGGTGGAATTACATTCGGAAATGGAAGACAGGGAAAGAAGGGTGAGGGATGTGGATGGCTCGCCTAGCAACAACAGGGGATCTTCCTTCTTGAAGATCTTCCGGGAAGGTGGACTAGTGCTCCTG
Organism: Oriolus oriolus; assembly: GCA_013400235.1. Lineage (NCBI taxonomy): Eukaryota > Metazoa > Chordata > Aves > Passeriformes > Corvidae > Oriolus > Oriolus oriolus. The sequence goes on along the minus strand of VXBT01010230.1, from coordinate 480,700 downwards.
CGTGGGCGTCCAGCTCGCTGAAAAATGCTATCACGCTTCTTCTTCTCTTCCTTGGGTACCTCCGGCTCTTCCTCAATCAGCAGCTGACACTTTCCTGCTTCTAAGAGATCAAAACCCAGGCCTGCAGCAGCCAGCACTGCTCCACAGCCAAGCAATGCAACCTCACATCGCTTGTGGTGGGAGCCACTACGTTTGAGGCTGTTGGTGGGTGTCAGCTGTGGGGTACTAGTAGCAGAGTTAACAGGGGTGGACTCCTCATTGGCATCACTGGAAGGGCCATCCCACTCTTCATTCTTCTGAAATGGGATGCAGAGGTATGACTGATTGTGCACGGGTGAAGGGTGCACTTTGCCCTCTCCATTAAAACATTCACTGTCCTCATCATCTGGAAAGCAAATGAAAATAGACTTTGTGTCAATGTAACATTTTTACTGGCAAATTTCATCGTCTCATAAATATACTTCAAAATAAGCTTCTCCTCAGAAGATGCAACTGCTCTCATCACAAACATCATTCATCAACTCCCAAATACAGGCTGTTGTTTCCAAAGCAGACAGGCTAAGACAAGTAACTGGAAACACTATCAAAGTGAAAGAAATTAGAAAAGCATTCATCCCCTTGGGATTAATAGCAGAACAGCATTTCAAAAGCAACCTACACCTCAGTTACTTCTAGAGTAAATTTATGCGTTTGTGAGTAACGAGCAAAAGGTAGCAAAATTTTAAGGATTGCTCCCTGCAAGTGAAGGCGTAAGCATGCTGCACATGTAAATATCATTATACAGGAAATTAGCTGAGAGCACAGAGCTAGAGGAGAATTAAGCTTGTTAGCTTGACAGAGGGAGAAGCACAAGCAGTGACGTGAACAAAAAGAAGGAGAAAGTGGATACTTGACAAAGAATAAAAGAAAAACAGATACCAAACAAAATGAAAACATTGCTGTAAGGTACCAGGGGAAGGTCAGGAAAGAGGTTCATTTAAATGTGAATGGAAGTGGGGATGAGAGTACCAAGTTCAAGGAATTCCTTTACCCATCTCTGCTAAACTGGTGAATCCTGGAAAAGCAGGTGCAGTTCTCTGGATCTTCCCAAGATTCGGTGCACTGGATGACCACTGCTTGCATCCTTCTACCAGAGCCTTCAGACTGAAATAGTAGAAGGATGTGAGAAAATGTACCATGCTCACAACCAGTTTCCATTCTCCCCTTATATATTCTCTACTGATCTACTTAGGGTATGCCTGTATCCATCTCAACTACATAGATCTGAAGTCCTCCCACAGCAAGAAATTTTGTGACATCTGTACAGCACCTTAAAATACAAACAAAAAGTCAAAAGGTCCCTCCGTCATTTGTTATGCTGTGGCAGTTAAAAGGCCTCTGCTGATAACTAACAAGCTATGAATGTGGATAGTAAAAGGCACCACTACAAAAATCAGATGAAACATTTTCTTTTTAAATCAAGGCATCTTGATTTCTTTTGCAATCAGTCTTACCATGGCCGGTAAAAAATAAATTGCTCAGCAAGAGGAGGGGAAAATACCTCCAAAAATGTTTCCATGTGAAACACAAATGAACAATGAAACTCAAACATCACTCACTAGGACAAATAAAATAATAAGCTAAAGTCACTGTAACAGCAAAGCTGTGTTTCTGTATTATAAACCCCAATATTTTTCCTATAGAGGAAACACTGTATTGAAGTACAGACAGTTAAACCACAAGTTCTAGATTACGGGAAAAAACGCAACTAAACTTAAAAATCATGTCATTGTTTCTTTTACTTAAAAACAAACAAAGCCCAAGAGAAGAACCCAAACCCAAATCCCTAGTTTGACCTGTGTCTGAAGATGTCACAAGGCTCCCGAGCTTATTAGTAAACCTATTCAAAGGTTTTCATTAATATCATCCTGTACTAGTTTCATGACATCAGACATGTATGTCAAGAACTTTGGTTAGCAGCACAACTTCCTGATATATCAATATTCAAAGTTTTATCATTCATTTATCAAAATAGTCTGAACTGGAAAATTTCTGGTGCCCTTCTCCACAAACATGAAACACCAAAGTGTTGGTGAAAAGCCACACACACTTAGGATAGGCAAAAATTACATGTAAGGAATAAAAAGATCTGCAGATAGTCTGAATGATCTCAACTGGACACACAAAAGCATCGACTTGTTATTGAAAGAACAGAAAACTCGGAGATAAGATCTCTTCCAGCTCCATTAGTAACTTGCATTGTTTTTTGGTAAGACATGTAATTCATTACCATCATTCCCGTAAAGAGAAAGAGAAATACAAGCATATATAAGTTACCTCTCATGATTCTTATTTTCTACCAGAATCATTCTGCACTTCTAAGACAGCTTCCATTCCAGGATTTTAAAATTTTATTATATTGGGGTATTTTTTTGCCTTGGTATGAGTTCTTCTTCTGCCCTCTACCCACTTGAGATGCTGTACTTGTCACCAAACTATATGGCAGCAATAGCAAGGCCACAGGATCTAAACCTGATTCAGCACATGATCAGTTGGTTGATGACTGTGGTACACTAAAAGTATTACACTAAAAGTATCCTGTGCAGTTCTCAACTGCCTTGCAAGTCCATCCCCATTAACCACTCTGGCACATGCAGTACCCTGCTGTGATCTTGAACCCAGACTGCACAGCACTGAACCCTGTTTGTCAAGACAAACAACCACAGGGTTTTATAACAGACATGCAATTCAGTGTGTGGGTCTCTTCTGATTTACTCCCTCCACAGCATACTCAGCTGTGTAACACAACACACCAATAACATACATTGGAGCTAAATAACCCAGGTGTACAACATGCCTACCCAGGATCCATACTATAAGCAGAGATGCATATTAAAGGAAGCTGGTGAGTGAAAATGAACCATATTAGCAGTGTGAACACCTCCAAAACTGAATCTCAAAGCTCTTACAATATGGGTAGAGAACTACTGAGGAAGGTGAGATTTCCATGGAGCTGGGAAAACACATACTCAACTTAGTTTGCTTCCTTATGACTTCTCAGGGCAATCTTCCCTTGCAAAGAACAGACTGAAGATTTGCTGTTACTGTCAAAGTGCAGCTCAATTGGAACAGGAAGATAAATAGCTACCAGAATAATTTCAAGGCCTGCTACGTTTGCCTTAAGGTTATAAAATTTTCATCCTTCCTTTTTATTTTTTGCTCCTGCTCTTTTTCCCCCAAATTACAAGCAGACCTCAAAGACCTGTCCAGAAGATTGCTGCACATCATCTTAATTAGGCAGTGGTGTGCATTTGAAAACAATTCAAAACATGCTGACTTAAGAGAATGTTCCTACTAGAGTCTGTTTCTGCCCTAAGGAAAGAGCAACTGGAATGATTTGAAAGCACTAGCACTAAAACTGTATTTCAATCACCAACATAACAATTCAGGAACCTAAAGACTTTTTACCTGTCATCTATTTAGATTAACTAACCAGAAAGTTGTTACTTACTTTGTTGTATTATGATTGAGTCACTGATCTGTTGCTTTTTTCTACTGGGAAGTCAAAGGCACCTCTTTTTAGGAATGGTAACATGACAAGGTTTATTTGCTCAGCAAATTGCAAAAAACTTCCCTACAACTGTAAGACAGCATCTCTGGTGTCTTAATACCATTCTGTAATACCACGTTAAGGCATTAATACTGTCATGAATAAAAAAATGTCTGTTGCCAGGCTCATCCCTACTTAGCTTGCAGATTTTAGGAGATAACTGCTAAAGGATTTTAAGTGACATCCACTATCACCTTCCATAAAATCAGTAACCTGTGCGAAAAGCAGGGTGACCATCACCCATGCCATAGTAAGTCTGTGACTAATCAATGCCAAGTTTAAAGACAATGAAAACTTCACAGTACATCCTTGAGAATATACTGTAAGATCACAACTGAACTGTCACAGAACTAGTCCAACATAAAGCTTCATCCAGTCTCTGCAATTCAGCGCAAAATCCTCTGCTGCTGTGCATATTCTTTATGTTCAAAGATAAATAGAGAAGCGTGAATCATCACTGTATCATCTTTTCGTGACTTCCTTTACTTGATGTTAATTACAGGTCACTGCAATTCTCAAAGCGCTATTCTTGCATAAACTTGGAATTATCTCCTGTGAAGAATACATGGAAAGTGATAAAAATTATGAAGATAAAGTTCCCTGGATCACAAAGTCCAATAAGCAGCAGTGACAGCAGCACTTATGCTACCAGAACGGCATTACAGAGAATACTTGAACTGGATTTTTCTATCCTATGTTTAGCTCTTCACTTTACCCTAGTTTTCCCAGGGTTTAGTGTTTGGGTCAGCCCTGTTTAATATCTTTATCAATGACCTGGACAAGGGGATCGAGGGCATCTTCAGTCAGTTTGCAGTGACACCGAGTTGGGTGGGAGTATTGATCTGCTGCAGGGCAGGAAGGCTCTGCAGAAGGATCTGGACAGGCTGCATTGATGATGAACCAAGGCCAACTGTGTAAGGTGCAATAAGGTGCAGTGTTGGGTTCTGCACTTCGGTCACAATAACCCCATGCAATGCTACAGGCTTGGGGATGCGTGGCTGGAAAGCTGCTTGGTGGAAAAGGATTTGGAGATGCTGGTCAACAGGCAGCTGAACATGAGCCAGCAGTGTGCCCAGGTAGCCAAGAAAGCCAAAGGCATCCTGGCAGGACTAGGGAAGTGATTGTTCTCCTGTACTCAGTGCAGGTGAGGCCACACCTTGAATCCTGTGTGCAGTTCTGGGGCCCTCACTACAAGAAAGACACTGAGGAGCTGGAGCATGTCCAGAGAAGGGCAACGGAGCTGGGGAAGGGTCTAGAAAGTCACTCATATGAGGAGCAGCTGAGGGAGCTGGGGTTGTTTAGCCTGCTGAAAAGGAAGCTGGGGTAGACCTTACCACTGTCTACAACCACCTGAAAGGAGGGTGTAGCCTGGTGAGGGTCAGCCTCTTCTCCCAAGTAACAAGTGACAGGACAATAGAAAATGGCCTCAAGTTGCACCAGGAGAGATTTAGATTAAGTATTATGAGAAATTACTTCACTGAAAGGGTGGTCAGGTATTGGAATAGGCTGCCCAGGGAAGTGGTGGAATCACCATCCCTAGAAGCATTCAAAAGGTGTGTGGATGTGGCACTCGGGGATATGGTTTACTGGTGAACATGGTGGAGGCTAGGTTAATGATTTGACTTAATCTTAAATGTCTTTCCCAACCTTAAATATTCAATGCAGTTTTATCTCCTTACCCTGTAAAATAAGAATTTAAAAATACTACCTATATCTCTGCAAAAATCACTTTCAGGATTGATTCACTCAAGGTACATGTCCTTTTCAAAAGACTGAAGAGAAGATATTTGCGTGGCTTTATCAGATACTTTTTATATAACAGCATTAAAGACAAGAAAAAGTATATCTGAGAATTGTAAGAGAGAAGCAGTTTCAGATATGATACGAAACTACAGAAAGCTGAGCCTTAAAACAGAGAAAACCTACTAGAGAGAGTTTTGCACAGCTAAGAGGTTCGGTTGCTTACAAATACACCTAATAATGTAACAGCAGACAGTGAAACATCAGTGGCTAGCAAAGGAACTGAACACAGTTTTGTAAACTATTCTGAATCTCTAACATCTCTGGTACAGGAAATAAGTTTGGAAGCAGGAAAGTGTTTGCAAGCAGACATGCAAATCTCTTGTGAGCCAGCTCGTGACCAGTTTTAGAACCCGGACACGAGTCTGCCTCCAGGCCCTCTCTTACCCCTCTTCTCCTGCACCTAGCTCCTTGTGACAAAGTGAGCTTGGTCCCCAAGTGCGTCCCTTTTTCTTCTGGCCTCTCTTCTCTTCTTCCTCTCCTTCCTCCTTTGGAAGGACTGAGCTTCGTCCCCATGTTTTACTGCTTTCAGCAGGTGTCACTTCGTAAGTGGAAAGAACAGTGGAAAATGGGGAAGAAAAACAGATACAAAAATTAAAATAATTGATTCCATGGCAACATAAAGAATAAAACATAGGCCAGAAGAGGAATAGTAACAAAAGTGGTTTTGCCATAATTCTGACCATTTATCAACACAGATCTAACAAACAAATGCCAAATTAAGCATTCCCTAATCCTTTCAAGTATAGGCAGCCTGTCCAGCTTTATTGCACCACCAGTTTCTCTTTAGAACCACCAGTTTGATACTAAACACAGAAGCACAGTGCTGTCCAATACAAACACTACACATTAATTAACATGACTTTCATAATTCTAATACATGTATGTCTGCCTAATCCTTTGTTATTATAGGAACGCTATTTACATGACAAGTGCCCTTGTTCTTATTTCCTTAAAACAGTAACTTAACACACTACAGCAATGTTTCACAGATCTACTCTGCAAATTAGTATTTTTAAAAATTAACTTGTACATCTAAGGAATATATTTTCTATAAAAACAGCAGTATTTCAAGAATGTGGGTAAGTATGGTTTTGGCTCCAAAGGAGGTGATACTTCCTCCACCACCAAGACACTCCATTTTTCTCTCTAAATGCATACATACAAGGCACAAGGCAAACATTTGAGGTACTTTCTTTAACAGTCCTGTCCTAGATATGGAATCTTGGCATCTTACCACGCTGACAGACTGCACATTTCCCAAATTCAATACTACATTGAGCTCCTTACACTGTATGGCCCTGAGTCTGGGAATAATGGTAGGACTTGCAGGAGGGCTGGAGCAGCTACTGATCAAGCTTTTCCTTTTGTCCATCGTTGGAGAAGCCTGCACAGTGAATTTATGCTGAAAATCTGTTTAGCAAAAGAAAGAAAAAAAAGCATAAAGACACAATTAAAATTCTCTTTTTTCAATATAAAGAAAAAAGAAAAAAGAATTTATGGTAACTTTCAAAGAGCACAACTTACAGGATCTATGTAGAAATGAAGTTTTACAGCTAACTGCTATTTGCCCATTGTACACACTGAGAATTCAGAACAAAGATGTGCACCCACAGCCCTGAAAATGTATCTTCTCAGTGTATGTGTGAAACACATACACACACAGACCTTGTGTTGACTGATATGCCAAAGTACATTCCTGTATAAATCCTTGCACCTTACCTCTCAGTTTCTTAAGCACCACTAAAAATAGGCATTTGCAGACCTAAAGAAAGGCATAGGTAACATAACACATTTTATCATAACTTCTCTTCTGAACAGCCAATGTCTCCCAGAAAACAAAGAATATAGTGCAAGTCATCATCCATCATGTAATGATGAGCACTATGTGATTTACAAACCCCACACTTTTGGTTTTTTACAAATTTAAATCTGCATAAAGAATCTGCAGTAGAAATGCTAAAAATTCAGTACTGCTGCACATCACCATCTTCATTCTTAAGAGTGACTTCGCCAACACCTTACTAATATTTAACATTTCTTCCAGAAGGGTGGTGTTAGAAGTCACTTGCATGTTAATAGGAGCTCGCATATGAACTAACAGTCTAGGGCTATAGTCTCACAGTTATCCATGTATTTTTGGTAATTTTTAGATTCCTACACCAAAAAAATCCAGTAGATTATGGTTTCTCCTGCAGCATTATGCAAAATATTCCCAGAGCACGAACCTCCATCATTTTCTATGTACATCCCTTAAAAAGCTGATTATTTTGAGTATTAACACGTTAAACTGCAACCACATTTTTACAATACAGCCAATGACTAACAAACATGTAACATTTCAAATTTACTTCTGGCCTTCATCTTCAAATTTTGGGCAATGCTAGCCACAAGAGCATTAAATTTAGTTTATTGATCCCGAAGAGATATGTTTTTTCCAAAGTACATAAAATTCTTTCTAATGTGTAAGGGTCAGTAGTAAGGAACTATCAAACCTACAGGTTGCTCCCATTTCACCTGGCACAGGTGTTGGGACATGTCACCAACCTGAAGGCAAGCTGATATGATTGCCATCCTTCAACTTGAGCCGGTTCCTCTTGAACTTCCCCATGCGTTTCTTGACCCGAGGCTTCTCCTGACACAGCTGGTGGATGATGATGTTGAGCTCCCTCTCCAGGATGTCAATCTCGCGTTCTGCCAGTTCCTGTTCCCGCCTTCGTAGCAGCTCCTCATGATTCTTCTGTTCAACAGCAGCACGAGTCAGCTCTTCTTCCCATGTGCGCAGCTCCTGCAGGGAGATGAGAAAGTAGAAACAAAAGGCTAGCTTGTGACCTGTGGGTTAAGACTAACATCACCTGTTCTGAAGGTACAGCTTCAATGACTTGTGCTCACAGAACTGCGAACACCACTGGTTAAAGGCTCAGCTGAGAGCCAAAAACAATCCTCAAGGACTTCAATGCTTGCCATTCAAGGTCCCTTGTACCAGTATTAAAATTCAGACATAACGACTTGTGAGGCCACACCTGAAATCCTGTGTCAAATTCTAGGCTCTCCGGTACAAGACAGACATGGACATACCAGATAGAGTCCAATGAAGGGCCATGAAGGTGATTAAGAGACTGGAGCATCTCCCCTATGAGAAAGGGCTGAGAGAGATGGGATTGTTCGTCCTAGCACAGAGAAGGCTTGGGTGGGGTGAAGGGGGATCTCAGCAGCGTATATAAAAACCTGAGGGAAGGGTGGAAAAAAGATAAAGCCAAGCTCCCTTCAGCACTGCCCAATGACAGAACAAGAGGCAATGGGCGCACACTGAAATACAGGGCACTCCCTCTGAACACTTTTTTACTGCACTACTGAGCACTAGCACAGGTTGCCCAGAGAGGTTGTGGAGCCTCCCTCCTTGAGGATATTCAAAAGCCATCTGGACACGGTCCTGGCAAAGGCACATAAGGCAAACCTTCCAATCTATCCCTTGCTGACAAAACGAATTAACTGAAACTGTCCTTGAAATCTCAAAATCCCACTACGCTCCTTTCCTCTCACCACAAGCACAAAAGAATTGAGCACTAATTTCCCCAGCTGGCCAATTCCAGTGCAGAAGGTAAAACCTGAAGAATTCAAGTTAAACTTCAGACAGATAATCAGACAGATTTTAGCTGAGATGTTTTTAGTAACGGCATTGTTACCTGGCTCATCACCAGGGAGATTTGGTACATTTTACTCAATATGTCAACAGCATATAAAATTATTTGCCCATTGCTAAAGAAGAATACAGTACTCAGCCTGAGGGCAGTGTAGTTAGTATTGTTTGACTGTTTGTCTGTTGAAGTTGCTGGTTTTCAAAAACTGTTCTAACACAGTTACACCATGGGACAACAGGAGCAAGGAAACGCCTATCAGCTAATTAATTAAAAGCTACTATAATAGGTGAATGGAAATGTTTTAAGTATTGTTGTAGAAGTCGACTTCTTTCCTCTGACCCAAAGTCTTCCTTTCCTTCTCTCTGCCTTCTAAACCCAACCTCTGAGCCCAAATCAAGGTGGTTGCTTATTATGAGTTTACTTTCAGGCAACAGACTGCAAACTTACAAATTCATTATTACACTAGTGATTTTGCTGCAGTTTTTCTTACCAACAACTAAAGACAGTCTCTATAAGGACCTTACATTAGATGCAGCGAGCTGTGCTTTCTGCAAGTATGCTAGAAGAAAACTTCAGCTTTTTCACATCTCTTCGAGGCTGTTGGTCACCATTCCTGTTATTCTTGCTAGCATTTTTGTTTCCAGCTATTTACCCAGATGGACTTCAGTTATAGCAGTTACTGGACCCTTCCCCTCGTAGCACTCATGTTTATCATAGTCTATGCATTTTGGTTGTGCTCAAAACATCGAAAACACAAACCCAGCAGAACCAAAGCTGCAATGTTTACTGGAGTATACATGCTGACACTACCCTTCCTACATCTCCTGTTAACAGTTTCCATTGGGTTTCTCAATTAGGATGCTAATAGTGAAACAGTTATCAAATGCAATAAACAATCAAGATAACTCATCACAGCAATTTGCACAGAGTATAATGGAAGCTCACTACAATATTAGAAAGAGCAGCAGCTCAGGATGTGGGTATTTATTTTTCTCATGATTCTACCTTTGTGTGCACCATAGCCCATCATTGATTCAGGGACTTAATACAAACTCCAGTAAAGCACAGACAAAATTAGCTCTGGGATGCACTAAACAATAGTCCCCGTTTGAACCATGAAACGGGGAAATTACAATCCAGAGAGCACAAGCAGGGAGCATTGTTCTCTGCTTACCTTTTCTTTGGCTCTGAGCTGATCAAACATCTCTTGGATCTCTTGTTTCCAGTCTTCCTGCAGAGAGTGGAAGGAATCTTTGGGCATTTCAAAAAAACCAGACTCTTCTATGGCAGTAAGATGGTCTAGGATAGTGGCAAAGGAAGGTCGTGAGTGTGGGTCAGGGTTCCAGCAATCTAGAACAGAACAAAGACAAGCAACTGTCAAGCATCTCTAAGTATGGAGATGTGAGAGGCTGGGTAGTACTTTACTGATCCCCAGTGGCTAAGAGTGGCATACACACTATCTGTGTTACCCCATCTTTCCCACTGCCCACTTGTAGTGGCTATTGTCAAGTATGGAATTCATGCTTTCATGCTTATACAATTTCCAACATCACTTAAAATCGTGAACTACCTAACTACCTAGGTCTCTGGGTTCTATTGCAATAATATGTCAAGTAAAATACAGGTTTATTAGTTTTACAGAAGGTTACATCTTAAGGCATTTTTAAAAAATAACAAATAAGTTCCTTAAATATTTTGATTTAAGATGCATGTATGTGCTCACAGAGTAGAAATACTATGGAAAGCTCTTGCAAACACTTCTTTTGTAATAGTTACACTGCAGAGTTAACAGCCATACTGCAGGAGGATATCTATCAGGGTTTTTTCTAATGCCAAACTCTAATACTAAGCTGAGTCATTATGAATCTTTTCTCAGAATGGAAACTCTCATCTGCAAAGCAAACTGGGCATAACTTGAGTGAAAATAAGAGATTCAAGTAAATAATGACATCAAATAGTGCATTTGGAGTTTTCCTGTTTTGACAGGTCCTTTTTTATTATTTGAGAGAAAATCAATCAGACTTTTTTCTTTTGGTTTTAGGAGAAACCACAGATAAACAAGTTTTTTTCATTTACAATCTAATGCAATTATTTAGCCAATTACAGAGCCCTAAAAACACACAACTGAAGGTAGCCGTCTTGCCACATAAGGGAACTCAATGAGCAACGGTACAAAAGGAAATGTTTTACAGTGAAGGGAATTGAACATTGAAAACAGAAACAGAAAATAATATGAAGTTACCCCTCAAGCTACAAACAATCCCCCAAACTATTACGTCAATACGTCTGATTTAACAACACCTTTGAACAGGAAATTTGCACTCATTCAGTCCTCCCTCTTACTTCCTCCTCATTTCTACTCTGGCAGAAAACATCATTCAATGTCGTCCTGTACCAGCACTTACATAGGTTCTTGTTCAACAAGTGTCCTTATTGTATTTAGTACTGCTAGATGCCTGCATGCCAGAATTCCAGAGCAGCCAAACAGAAAAACTTAACATTCACATGGATTTGTAAGGAATACAGCTTTTCTGCGTGAATGGAAGTAATTAACACGTGGGTCTCTCTCATCATACAGCATTGCTCTGCATGGCCACTGGCTTTGTAAGACACACATTACTGCAGCACAAGACAAGAGTTATAAAAATGTTCTAAAAGTTTTCTAGACCTTGAAGTCAGAAAAAAGGAAACATTCTTTAAAATATTTGGTGATGTCCTAAAAGACATTAATTCATCAGTTTTGTGGACTGCAGTACACCAAGGGGCAGCTCTAATCAAAAATAAAAATCACTTCACAAAACCTGTGCAACAGTCAAGGCTTGGTTCTGCAGGTCTTTCCTTTGATTTTAGTGTTACTGAGATTTTGCATTTGGGAGCTTTGTTTTCAAAACTGTGGGTATCAACAGGTTACATGAGGCATAAGCTGGAATGCATTTGTGTTTACAGCTTTCAATTTGCTTCTTTTATCAAAACAGAGAACTGAGGATGTTAAAGAGTGCTCTGATGATCCCCTGCTGCTGGCCAATTAGCAGCAATGGGTGTTACAGCTGGACTGTCAGTGCCATAATCCCTGTCTCTCTACCTCAGGTTTTAAGCATGGCAAAGCAAACATGACCCAAAGTACAACAAAATGCTGCAGCCAGCCAAATGCATGAATGAGTGAACAGGATAACTAGCAGGTGGCCCGTGGCTTTTATTTTCCCAGGCCTAGATCAGCCATTATTTGCACTAATGAGGACAGTTGTAACATATAACTCTTTTCTGTGAAGAGCAAAAGTTCAGCTTTGTTGTCTCAGTGAAGACCACCATGGCAGTAATTCAAAAGTAAAAGCAGCATTAGGGAAACAAGAGTTCACCCGAGACGGGAAACAGCCTGTTTGAAAAACAGTTTTGGTGAAGGGGCAGAAAGTAATTGGGTTTTTTTGTTCTCACCTTCGCCCTGCACACGGAGAAGCCAAGTGCTCCAAAGCCATGTGGGTGCTCACCCCTGTGCTGCTGGGTTCAAGCACTGGCCATACGCCTCTACCTAACTTTCCCAATAGAGGGCATTATTTTTAAATACTCACTTATAGTTAAGAAATCCAGGGTCCTTGTTTTAGGCAAGCATGTCAAAATAAACTACCCTGGCACAACACTGAGCTGGCAGTTCCATCAACTCTCTCAGACACAGTTTCTCACTTTACACTGCCTCCAAGCTACTCTACCTGCAACTCTACTGCTGTTTACTATCCACTAGGATATTTCTTTTTTAGCAGAACATACATGAAATTTTTTACTTTAAATTAACTGAAGCCTGTAACCTAAAGAAAAGACCAGAGAAATGCAAAAGTATTCCAAAAGCAGAGAAATCCATCAGAAACATTTTCTTCATGACTCATATCCCCTTTCCTGAGGCTAAAGCATCACCAGAGGCCACAGAGTATCAGTTCTATGTTGAAACTAATTCTTTGCTCACCAAGACTATAAACCAAGTTTAATTTCTCTTTACCTCTGTTTTCCTTTCTGCCAGATAGGTATAAAAATGTTTATTACATATAAACACCTGGAAATCCTTGGGAATAGGGACACTGACAAAACTACTGAAGGTAAGGGAGAGAGAGAGGGCAGGAGAGAGGGAGGGAGGAACAACTGAAGCTCAGGAGACATGAAAGTAGTTGCAATGGCCAGCAGACCAGGTCATATAAGCACACCTGAAAGCTACCACACAGAATCTGTTTTAATAACTACAGCAGCTCTGATGACTAACACCTGTATTTCTTTCATCTCTCTGTAGTCCACCTTAGGCACAAAATACCTCCACAGAAAAAGCAAAAAATCACATCATTCTGACTGAAAAGATGGCTTGTTTTGGAATGTCAAAGCCACATTCAAACCCTCTCCCTGAAGTGTCAGTAGGATAAAGTTTCGTTTCAAACCAATCCGACACTACTTAGCAAGATGTTCAAGCTATGAGTTTTAAAACAACTTAAAGCCTTCAAACTAGACAAAAATATATGAAGTTTTGGTGTTGGGTGAGTCTTCACTACTAGAAAACAAGCTAAGGGATGACAGCAACAGCCCCCATTTTCCTATAAAGCCAGTTGATAAAAAATCTCTTTCACTACTCCGGTAGTAGAGTGACTGTCACAGCAGACTAACAGCCAGGCCTGGCTCCCACAGTAACCTGCACCACTGAATAAAGCCACTGGAGAAATCTGTGCTCTTGGGTAACAAAACCAACACAAAGAGGCCATGCTCAACAGCACTCTAGAAACAGCACAAACCACACTCACACCACAGCTGGCTTACCTTCCATGAGTTTGGCAAAAGGCTCAGGACACGTGGAAGGGATTGGAAGGGCAAGCTTATTCATGGCAACACCATATGCTACTGCAAGACCATCAATTCCTCGGAATGGTACTTCTCCTGTTAGCAGTTCCCAAAGCAGCACACCATAACTATGGGGAAGGAAACAAAAAAGAGAATAGGTGTTTGACTTTAACACAGTCTTTGTTAAGCAACAAGGTACCTGAACCTGTGAGTTTGGTACACAAAAGAAATTGCAGTTTTCAGGACAAGCTTATCATGACTGCCAAGGTGGTGATCTGCCTTATTTTACCTGCTTTTTCTAATAAGTCTGAAATAAGATGACATTTTAACTTTTTAGGCAAAAATAATTTTCTCTCTGAAAACTAGGAATAATCTGAAAACCATGAATCTTCTAATTTAGTTCCAAAACAGAACCTCTCAAAACACCCAAAAATATGAAGAAGGCTTGCTTGGAGGCTTGTGATTTGTAAAAGTAAGTCAAAAATACTTCTTCAGAATTAAGTTGTTCTTAAGATGTTCTACTAAATACTACCTATGAAGTTATGGAAATAGTTCCAGGACTGTTCTCCCCCAAAGTATATGAGGAAAAACACAGCCTCAGAAAGTTTTTTCTGCTTCTAGGAAACCCAAAACAGAAACTGCTTCTTCACACTTGGTGACCTCACAGTTTTTTCTTCCATTGATCTCTTACTCTCTTCTGAACCCATTTACCATCCACTATATTCTGTGGTAGTGAACTCCACAAATTTAATGATGCATTGCCAAAAAATACTTCCGTGTATGTGTTTTGAGCTTGTCACTTGGTAATTTCATTGGCTTCCCTGTAGTTCTTTCAACACAGGAAAGAGTAAACATATGTTCCCTCTTAGCTACTTCCATGCCATCCATGATTTCATAGGCTCCTATACATCCTGCCTAAATCATCTTCTTTCCAGACCCCCAAATCCTAATCTAGCTAAATCCTAATCTAGTTACTATCCTGAACAGAAGCCGTTTCATATCTTTCATTAACCTTGACATCTTCTGTTAGAATGAGCAAAATCATGAAGTTTTAAAGATATGGGGAGGCACAAACAGTATCGCTTGTTTTCTTTCTTTCCTATTAAATTTTCATTTGCCAGTTGCCTCACTCTTTATAAAATGAGCTAAGTTATCCATAGTAGCTCCAATGTGTTTTTACTGAATCACAATAGTGAAATTTAGAGCCCATATGAAATTCTCCCATGGGTACTACTTTGTATTTCTTACCATTACCATCTATTTTATCATTCATTATAGTAAAACTTTTCCTCATGTCTCTGCAGCAGATTAATCTTTCTTATCCTGAATAACTTGGTATCATCAAGCATGCTACCTAACCATTTATTGCTTTTTTCAAATCTCTTACGATTGAACACAGAATTCCCCACCAAGAAAACTGATTTATTCCTGTAGTAATTAAGAACTGATTAAATGACAAGAAAGACTTGCTCTCTTTTCCGACATCAATTTACTTTCTTTAAAAGCTTATGATGAAAGATTTTGCTTAAAGTCTTTATAAATCCAAACATAGTATAAGCAATCTCACCACTTATCCACATATTCAGTATCTCCTTCACGCATTTTCACTTTTCACAAGGTATTACATTTTCTTCTACAAAAGCTGACTCTTCCTCAGATATGCTCACATGTCCACCAGCTTCCTGCTCTTTAGTGCTGTTTCTACCATTTAGAAGAACTCAAAATCATACTTGCTAATCCTCAGGAAGCTGTTCTAAGACCTGCCACCATGTCTGCTGCCTTCCATTTCTCTGGTTCTACAGCAGCTTTAAGCAACAGATTACACTGCACAGCTGTTAACTCAGATGACTCAAGTTCTTGTAGAAATCTTGGGTGTTACTGCAAATCTCAGGAAATGTTACTGCTCATTTTATCAGTCAGTTTTAACACCTGTGTGAACTTTACTTCAGTAAGATATGTCCTCCAGGCTTGACTCTCTTAAAGAGAAACTTTCAGCTTTAAATGCCTCCCTTTGCTCTATTCTGGCAGACACAAGTCACTGAGTGTAGCAGTCTTAGCAGGAATTCAGAGATGCAGCAGCACACGAGTCCAGTGAGAGAATGAATTATTTATTAATTTTACAATATCATTTATACATCCTAGTTCCAAAAGACCATTGGACAGTGCCCATACCTGTCCTGAGGTGATAGGCTGAAGCACCAGACACCCATTTAAAAATATTGTGTTACTGTACCAAAAAAATAAGTGAAAAAACAGCAGGTGTGAAAGTTATTTACAAAAATCTATCTTACTGTTTACATAGCTTGCACTGCCAAGGAAAATTCCCACAGAATCAGTGCAAGGAGATGGAAAATCTCTCTGCTTAGCAGCTTTTCAGTATCCACAACTGAGGTTATTTTTCTGGTATAGCCTCATCTTCTTTGCACTCTTACATTTTGCTCACCTCTGGGCTGTATGTTCTCCCGCAGGGTTCTCACCTGTGCTGCATTTGAAAGCAAGTGATTCACTTTTATGCTTTAAGAAGACTTTCCTCAAAACCCTATTATCTTCTTTGCTTTATGCTCAACTTGCCAGAGCTCAAGTCCATGCATAATTTTCCTCGTTTGGATACAGACTGAGCTTTTAAAAAGATGTCTTTCAGTAGTCTTTTTTACATTGTCTTCTTCATTCTTTTAAAGGCTTTCCCATACATTCACTCAGAGCTTTAACAGCATCCTTAAAAGATATCCATGTTGTGTGTTCCCCTTTTGTTGTTTTTACACAAAATTCCCAATGTTGTCAATAATCTTGAGATTAAACACTACAGTAATGGACTAATTTTTCTTCATTGTGCTTGCAAAGATATAAAATCTAAGCATACATATATTTGGACCATGTCATACTGTACAACCTTGAAGCCTCCTAAGCACACCTGAAGACTGAATGAAGAACTGCTTCTCTTCCTACAAGCTCCTTAAATAGCTGCTCCATCAAACAGTTTGAAGCTAAAATATTATGCTTTTCTTCTTTCAAAGCAACAGTTTCCCTATCCATTTGGGAATACATTATCACAACCTGTACTCTTGCAATCTCCCTTCCAGCCCACCACATCTTTAACAGTCACTGTAACTGCTGCTACCTTAGATGGACATCCTTAACAGCACTTTTCCTACTTAGATACAGGATTTTAGTCACTAAAGATCCAACCGTTGCTGCTAACACAGCTATTCTACTTTATTAAGCAGAATACAATATTTTTTGACCTACACGATTTTTTGCTTTTTTCCTATGTAATTCATGCTCTTGATATTATAATTTATTATTTCTTACTGTCTCAAGAGCATTATTTGAAAAAAATAAATTAAGAGTCTAAGGAGTTCCCATTTTCTTTTTGGCCTTCTAGGATTTATAAAACACTCAAAGAAAATGAAAACTGGATTGAATGTATATTTGAACTGTCTAAATCTGATTGATCATTTATGTTACTCTTCAGTTTGGATATGACTGTTGACAGCAAAAGGTAGTAAAATCTACCAAAGAGTTGTATTATTTAACACTAGTATTGGATAAAGCACTACTGATGTGCTCAAGCACTTCTTCTGCAGGGTAATTTTTAAAGGAACAAGGAATAGACAGATTGGTGCTTCTTCTAATGTGACATTAGAAGTGTATATTGCAGGAAAGTTCACTTTGCTTCTGACGAAACTCAATGCCACCAGACATACAGTTCATTGCTGAGAATACTGCTTCCACAGAACTAGGGAATACTGCTTCGTGGCACTTGAACAATAATCCCAAGTGAATAAACACCAAGACCAGTGTTGAACAGAGTGTTTTCTATTAACTCTGAAGCAGAAGACTGGGAAGTACAAAGGAAAAAGCCAGAGCCAGAAGACATATACTAAAAAAGGCATAGAAAGAAAGAAACGAGGGCCTCTACTCATTCTCAGTGGGGAGAAAGAAAAAGTGATCAAGCTCATTTATTCTTCCAGCACCCAGTAGTAATTTTTGGACTTTAATTACGAAATGAACCATGTGACACATCCCATGCATCCAAGTCAACTGACACTTGTGTGAATAATTAACCATCTTTCAGTGATCCAGTAATCCCTTAAGCCATTTAACATCAGGTCCAATCCTACACACTGGATTTTCAGGGCAAGGGAGGCTGGAGGCCTGCAGGATTTCACATGTGATTTTGCCACCTCCCTTGTTAGTCTGTGAACTTTCAAAAAACAAGTAATTTTTTCTCACTGGTACTGTTCCATGGTATTTGTACCATAAGCTTCTCTTATCCATCTCTCCAGCTTCAGTGTTTTCCATGAGGAAGGAATTATCAGCCCAACAAGGAGATCCCAGTTCCAACAGAAACTAGAATATTACTTTTGTTAAGAAAAAAAACCAACCCAAACTTCATTACATTTTTATGGCTATTAACAGCTGGCATTTTGCATGTTAATGAGCTGGCAGTTCCAGAGATTACCTTTCCTGCCCATTTCACAACAATCGGTTGCATGCGCTTCTCCTAGGTGAGTTTCTCCTAATATTGCTAGTCAGCACTTCTCTGCCAGGTACTGAAGTCTTGCCAGTGCTTCATTACACACAGAAGACTACAGAAGGCTACAAGTGGTCAGTTGTGGATGGAAGTGCTTGACCAACACTTGATTAAAACAAAATATTCTAATGACTGAAGTTTCTACACCCAGCACTGAATGCCTGAAACTTCCTGATCTGCTAGTCTGATGGTTTTAGCTAGAGCTGGTACTCCATTCCTAAATGGAAATTAAATTCCCAATTATTTCACTGGTCTCAGAGTAGATATAACTTTAAAACATCTAAATTGAGGAAGACAGAGAACTCAGATGAAGGTTGTATGGTGCCTTTATATTCCACATACCAATAGTACTGACAATATGACTGTGTTTTAAGCAGCACAAGTAAAAAATGAAGTGTGTAGCAAACAAGAAATATATTTAAACAGTAAAATGGGAGGAAAATTTTATTTATATGCCTACTATCATTAGCTTGCAGTACAGTACTGGATAAGCTGCAATACACATGCTTCAACTTTACCCCTGTAAATCCAAAGCAAATACAAACACATGAACAGATTTACAGGAACTGATTTATTGAAATAAAACTGTAGTTTTGTTGTCCTCTGTGCAATATAAGCACAAAGTTTCTACTGTATATCTAGAGCTTGCATGTACAGCACAGCAAAATCCACAGCAACAAGTTTTCACTAGCAAGATTTACAAAGTACCGGTACTACGAACAAGCTTCACAGTGGCCCAGACCCTGGTGATAGATACCATGCGTGGCCCTTCCTCACTCTTTTTAAGTTCTTTGCCAGCCCTACTCTAGAGTAAACAGATGGAGCTTTTTAAATGGAGTTTGAAACATGTTTTGAAAAGATGAAGCAGTCAGTTATGATAAGACTGACTCAGGAAATTTCAGTCCTAGCATGCGTCTTCTTCAACATCTTCTTCACCTGTTCGTGCAGTGAGAACACAAGGAGAACAAGATTCTTGTTCAAAGGCTGGGCAACAGTTCAGCCAGCAGTATTATTCTAATAAGCTTTAAAGAAAAGGTGTTGAAATAAAAGGGTTTGTGAACATTAGAGACAATTCTGTTGATGACGCATAGACTAACTGGAAGGTTGTCAGGCAAAAAAACCCCCTATGACTCCAGTGATTAATCAACTGGTTGAACTGGACAAGAGGAGGGGCAAGTCTAATAGGATAAAAATGTTCATCCTGTTAAGAATTTCAGGTTGCATCCTTGGGTGGGGACAGGATTTATTATACAAGTCCATGACTGCTTTTGTAAAATCTAGAGCTTACAACCATTGACAGACTAGTAGTGACTGCACTGGCAAACATTTGTCCTCTGCATACATGTTCTTTTCAGTTTGTTTAACTATGAATAAAGAAGGTTTAGCCACCAGAAAGAAAAGGCTTATTCACACACAGAATAGAAGTTGTCTTAATGGTGATGACTCTGTTTAAGGGAGAGTATTATGAGGAACTCAACCTGTTTTCAAGGGAAGACTGGTAACTGTAACAAAAGAAAGTGATAAAGAAATCTTAAAAGTAGAAATAAAGTATTCTGAAAAACAAAGAATTTAAGCTTTTACAGTCCTTAAGTCGTGAAGTGATTCATTGTCCTTAAGTCAATGACCAAACTGATACTTTTGCACAGGTATAGAGGCACTTGTGCTACCTTCATGAAAATCACCAACTCACTGATTAATTCTTAACTTTTTAAAAATTAATTCATACTGGTACAGAACATCTACTGATCTGTTCATAGCATGCCTGGGTTAGTAAAGTTACACTTACAGGAAAACTGTTCCCCCTTTCCCTTCTCCCTGTCCCTCAGGTTACCCTTAAAGGCCCTTCCTGGCACTGTTTCAGAGAACAGCAAGTTTAGCTTTTAGCTTGACAAGCTGCGTACAAACCGGTACCATCATCACATGCACGGAAAAGGTGCACAGCCTTAAGATTTTCATTTCTGCCACACTTCACTCTGAATAAAAGCCTGGTTCTTGCTCAGTTTGTCTCGGATTAACTACAGAGGCTACCACATTTAATTACAGAGTCAGAATTTTATCCACACTATTAGTGTGCAAAATACAAGTTCACAGACTTATCACAAGGCAATACAGTATCTATTCAGCAAAACTGGACAAGGAAAATTAAAACCCCCACACCAAATATGTGCCATAACAGCCAGACAAGCCTACCAGCTGGGTCTATTTCTTTATCCTGACAGGTTTTACACCATGCACTCACTTGTGCAGGAGCATTAGTGGCCAGCGACAGAATCTTACTGCTCTGAAGACAAAGACCCTGACATTTCAACACGTTTTTCTCCACAGGAAAAACAAAATTCTCTCTATTTCATCTGTTTCAGACGTTCAGTACTAATTCTAAGTCATCCAGCATCCAGAAAAGTTGCTGTCCTAGAGCTGTTTACTGAATTCTATATTTACCAATCCACTTAATGGTGGTATTCAAACTCAATTTCTGGAAGTATAGGGGCCAACTCTTATACTCCTCCCCACCAAATTAGCTCATTCACAAAAATCCCAGTGCATGAATAACAAAGACAATACAAACATGCAAGTTACTATTTATGGATTACATACTCAGATGGAACCAGACATCTATTATCCTACGTGAAAGATTAGAAGGGTAGAAATAATTAATAAAATTATTATGAAAGCGAAAAACATAGTATTTGGATTGAAACAGGATGAGGAATTCAATTAAGTACAGTGTGTTTGTGTACACATACACCAGTGACAGATTACTGCCAAACCAAAATGTCTCAAAATTATCTTGTTGGTAAAACAGCAAAAAAATAAAGTACTTCTCAGATCGTATTATGGCCTTTGATTGTGTCAGCCAATAGCCAAATCTGCACAAAAAGTTTGGTTTAGATAAAGCAGAGGGGATTTGGATTATGAATCCCAGAATAATCTGAATGAAAATTTACAGAACAAAAAAAATTAGGAGGCATGCAGTAGCTAGTCCACCACTTACTTTCTACAGTAACAATAAGTCTGAGATAAGTCTGACAGATGGAAAGCTGGTGAATAAAATGTTCTTAAGACCTGAATTTTAATATTTGGTTCACCATTACTCATTCTTACGCATAAGAGGTTTCCTGGAAGGTCTAGTTACTCTTTAGTATCCAACCACTTAATGCCAAATCAATACCTCCAAACATCGCTGCCTTTGGAGAACATGGAAGAGCGGATGACCTCAGGAGCCATCCAGGCATATGTCCCAGCTGCGCTCATTTTGGTAGTTTTATGCCATTCCCTGGCCAAGCCGAAATCCGTGATCTTCAACATCTTGTTGCTCAGATCTCCATTTTCCACCTTTTCGAGTATCAATACTGGAGAAAAGGGAGGGGGGGAATAAAAGGTATGCAGAGTAAAGCTAGTATTTATGCAAAAAAAGATTCTCCTGGAGATCCCCAAAATTTCAAGATTTTCCCTTTTTGTTATTCAAACATACCATACCCTGTTACAAATCATTTCAGGCTGATCCCTTCATCTGATAACTGAACAGTTCTCCAGCAAATAACTTCAAATTTAACCAAAGTACCAAGCCCCAGAGAACAAATACGTAATAACATAATTATTTAATATAGTGCCTAGTGTCATTCTGTATAATGATGCTCTGCTAAGAGGAAGTGAACCACTGTAACTTCTAGAAATCCAGATAAGGGAAGACATTTCCTAATTAATCCTCTCTCAGCAAGCCAGTAATAGCATCCTTTTCTTGAACTGCTTAGAGGACTTTTTTTTAAATCCAGATACACACACAGGCTGGATATACCCTTCATGTAAATGTGTTAGGAGCAGAAGCTCTGTGCACAAATTTTTCTTAAGTGAGTACTGAAAAAATATGTTTATCATCAGTAATAACATGCCCAGTTCCAGAATTCATATACACCCCCATAGAATCCCTCCCCCATCATTATTAAACTACTTTTTTCTGCCCTGTTTTAAATGGCAAAGGAGTCCATACCCAAGAACTCCAAAAACACCTTGAGGCAGAACTCAAGAATGCTGTGCTATAAGACATTTTCCTCTGTAGCCAGGAAGTTGTACTGTTACACCACCGAGTATAAACCAGAGCCCACAAGTGTCCACTCTGCTTTAGCAGCATCTCATTATCCTCTTTCTTTATCTTAGTGCAAAGTGACCACACTTTGCACTAAGCAATGTAACATAAAGCAACAGAATATGAGGGCACTAAATTTCCACAACCAATGTAACCATAAGACCCTGAAATGATTTTCAGCCACTTTGCAAAGCGTCACACAGAAAAAAACATTTGTATTACTATTATTCCGAAGACTTCACATCAAAAATCACCAAGCCAGTTACACACCATCATTTTGCAGCTACTCTGCTTTTAATGTCATTACAGACACTACAGACAGAGATTCTTAGAAAACATAAGAATGTTTTTCCTTTTTCTGTGGATACATCAATTGCAAAAAACCCAAATCAAACCAAAAAAACCCCATAATCTCCATAATCAAATAATCATGGATCATAAAAAAACCTATAAAAGGCAAATGTGCAGCAAAAATTACAGAACATATAAAAACCATCTTCAGGACCATTTTCAGCAGTCCATGAAAAGACTCAAGTCAGCCTCAAGCTAACACAGCTTTTTTTTTTTTTAAGTGAGGGAGTATCATTCCCTCCAATAATCAAAACGGAGTTTCCCACTAAATAAAACCTAAGTGTTATTTGAACTCTTCTGCATAATAAGTAACATACATTTACAATGTTAAAAAACTGCTTTTAGTTTAGCAATAAAGTTATTGTCTGTTCTTTGAAAATTTAAAAAGAACAGTTACCCTTTTACAAGGCCTCAGAATTCACAAAATACTACTTTGAAGACTTTTGTGGGACAACTCAAGGTGTGAAGAATTAGACCTATGGTTAAGCTCCTGGTTCTTGCTTCTGTCACAAAATTTCTTTCTAACATGACCAAATGCTCCATTTTCCTAATTACAGAGAAAAGAGATTGAAGCCCAGAGTTACTGGTCTCCTCATTTTGGCAAAAGCACGTGCATTTTTAGAGCAATACTTCAGTGTACAACAGAACCACCACAAGAAACCAAGGTACAGAAGATGCTTTCCTTTTGGCCTCTTCTTCAAGTAAGTCTCACTTTTTCACTTCTTTCTAGCAGATGAAGAAGTGCTAAAAGAAATTGCTAGCAAGTCACTCATTGACTGCGAAGTGAAAAGCTTCCTAGAACATACATAGTGTTTCTTTTTCTAGCTTGTACCCATTCTGCCTAAAGAACTGGCAGAATAACAAAACCTAATTTTAAATTTAAATGCAGTAATATAGAGATGTACAGTGATGTTGTAAAGTAAAAGTAAAACTTTAAGACAAGAAAGTATGGATTATGGGGGGGTTGGGGTTTTTTTGCTTCCCTCCATAAACACAGTGAGGAACAAACAAATTTATTGTTCACAGATTATATTACGTCTGAACAAGCTCAACAGCAGGACAGAGCTGTATCACAGCTGATATATACTTTGTACATACTTTCCTGGTAAGAGGTTATTTAAATCCAATTACCTTGATTTGTATTAAGTTCTAACAAAATAATTAGTACTTACATAGATCTTTTGTATCCAGAACTTGTTCTTTTGTCAGAGATGCAGGGTAGTAAGAAAAATTACCATGACAAAAGACCACAGAGAAGGACAACAAAAGAGATAGATCTATTGCAAGTCCTTGATTCCTTAGTTACATCCTTGGCTCCTTTTCTATTTCCTTATGATAACTGCCTGGGATAGTTAATAATTTTGCAACCCAAATTTTTAAAAATTAATTTTAAGAATGGTATATCTTTCCAGCATCTGTTTCAGTTCTCTTTATTGTATTATTCAGTATCAACAGGCTCACTTTTAACTGCCAGGAGTCTCCTTTGCCCATCTGTCAGATTTTCAAACCAAAAACCTTGACTCTTCTCTCTTGTGTTCGCTTGAATTTCAGTGAAGAACTTGTAAATAGGTGAAATATGGATTCGTTTCAGTTTCCTCCTTAAAAAAAAATCTCTTTTATGGAGAACACAGAGAAGGTTGCTAGGACACTGCAAATGCATTTTGCTTATGCTAATCAACATGGTCTCATTTGCTTCAGAGTTTTACCTACGATCAGTTATTACACCTTGTTTAATACTCTCAGTGCAAGTCCTCTTCTGCAAGTACTACTTCTGCACTTGTATTAGTCTATGACAAAACAAACAAGACACGTGAAACACAAACAAGCAGCATACTCCCTATGCTTACAGAGTTATGTACCTTTCCCTCTTTTAACAGATTTGAGACTGAGCTAACACTAGCCAGACAATCAACATCTGGCCTAACTATATTGAGTTTGCATGGCCAGGTTTTGGTAGTGGGAGGGGTGGAAGATGCTAGAAGCTTTCCCCATGTCCAGCACAGCTAATCCCTGGTGGCTCCAAGATGGATGTGCCACTGCCCAAGGGTGGGCCAGTCAGAAGTGATGGTAACACCTTTGTAACAACGTATTTCAGAAGAATTAAAAAAAAAAAGTTACCATGCAGATGTAATTGCGTCAAGAGAAGAGTGGAGTGAGAATATGTGAGAGGAACAACTCGGGAGACACCAACGTCAGTGCAGAAGGAAGGGGAGGAGGTGCTCCAGGCACCAGAGCTGAGCTTTCTCTGCAGTCTGTGGTGCAGACCATGGTGAAGCAGCTGTGCCCCTGCAGCCCAGGGAGGACCACATGGATGAAGAGATCCACTTGCAGCCCACAGAGGAGACCCACACCAGAGCAGGTGGATGCCTGAGAGGAGGCTGTGACCCTGTGGGAGGCTCATACTGGAACAGGTTCCTGTCAGGGACCTGCAGACCTGTGGACAGGTTTCCTGCCAAGACTTGGGACTGCGTGACAGACCCATGTTGGAGCAGGCTGTGCCTGAAGGACTTCACCCCGTGACAGAAGAGTGCAGGAAGAGGGACTCATGTTGCAGCAGTTCGTGGAGAACTGTTGCCCATAGGATAGACTCATGTTGGAGAAGTCCATGGAGTACAGTCTCCCATGGGAGGGACCCCACACCGGAGCAGGGGAAGGACTCCTCTACCCAAACAGCAGCAGAAACAATGTGTGATGAACTGACCATAACCCCCATTCTCTGTCTCCCTGTGCTGGTGGGGGAAGGAAGTAGAGCTGGGAAAGAGGGAAGGTGTCTTTTTTAAGATCTTCTCATTATCCTGCCCTGATTTTTTTGCTAATAAATTCAATTAATATCTCTAATTCAAGTCTGGTTTTGCCTGTGATGGTATTTGATGAGTGATCTCTCCTGATCCTTATTGCAACTCATGAACCCTTTGTCATAATTTCTCTCCCCTGTGCAGGTACGGAGGGGGGTGATAGAGGGACTTTGGTGGGTGCCTGGAATCCAGCCAGGGTCAACCTACTACACGAACAAAACAAGTTCAAGCACAAATATAGAGCACTTACACCAAAACACAGCTACTACACCAAGGAAGTAAATCTCATTCTTGTCTGCTGATTTTGAAGATCTGCATGTGATACAGAGGTTTAAAATAGGTAGAAAATTTAATAAAAAATCTTTCACATTCCCAGCCTTCAAAAGAGAAACTGTTTCGCAGCAAAGAAACTGGATCTAGTTTGCAAGCAACCAGGGAAGAACAAGATCCAAACCAGCAGGAACATGAAGAATGTGTGTCAGCTTGTTAGGGGTGGATCAGCCTTTCCCTGTTCCAGCAAGACCCATGTAAGAAAACTCTTCCTGTGTGCACGCATAGAGCGAGCCAAATTGTAGATGAATGTCTGCTATATACTACTCCTCCTCTTCTTCCTCTGTAGCATAGGCTAAAAGCTGATCTTAAGTAGCATGGTAGGAGCCAACCAGCAGTGTGCAAAGGGGACTGATGAAGCAAATCAGACATTACAAACACATTCAGACAGCTTTCAGCATCCAAATGCTGCAGCAAAACAACTTAATATAGCAAATCACCATGCTCTTTGCATACTGCAAGTGCAAAGGAAAGCACAGTGGCTTAAAGTAACATTAAAATGGTCAGCAACCTTTAGTGAAGTGTATCATGCAGGTGTGTCCTTGCAGGAGTAATAATCCATTAGTGCTCATATATGTTTTCATATATTCCCGAAGGACTTGGAACTTGTCCTCTGGAAAATAAGCATTTGACAATGAGAAATTAATTACAGTTCACAGAAATTCTGTCCAGCAGGACAGCTCTTCCATATCTCCAGGTGTCCCAGAGTAGAATGAATACAATCAAACTTGCCTTAGTATCTCTTAGCAAGACCTTCCCTAGATCAGACAGTCAACCAGATACATATAATTTAGCTGCATAATTTCAACCTCTAAAAGTGTACTAAGAACTCTATTACCACATGGACTGTCAAGAGTCATTACTGACCCTTGATTTGACCCCAATGTTTTATTCCTTGAGAGCCAGGCAGACTGCAAGTGCTGAAAGACAACACTCAATCAAGGCACGTTAGAGAGCCAAGACATAAAGGGAGAAATTAAGCACTGGGCCTCCTCTTATCTAGGTTATGATGAATATCAGTCTTTTTTCTTTGAAATGAAAATGTCTACTGAGCTTCCTCCATATTCTCCAAGAACATCTTTGGTGCCCTACAAGAAGCATCACGATGTTTTCTGCAGTATTCACGCATGGGCAGAGACTCCGCAACATCATGGTAAAGGTGCAAGAAGAAAAAAGCTTTATTGTGTATCTAAAATTCTCTTAAATACCAATGGAAAAACAGGAAATCACCTCATATAAACAGGAAAACAGTTCACTTCAGTGTTCCTCAATCACCTGGAATATTTCTTAGACATTGCCTATTATGGTAAAAGGTAAACAATACCTTACAAGGTCAGAAACTGAAATTATCACATCTCATAGGGCTGACACTGTCTAGAAACTCACAATCCTTTCTCAGCCCATCTCCGGTGACCTGGCTGTAATCTCAGGATCACCTCCGGGTCTGAGAACGAGGCTCTCTCTGCAGCCAACAAGGCCCAATCTCTCTTCTAGCATACAGTGTAGCCCAACAGTTTTCCTATCAGACTCTTGTGAAAAATTTCCTAACTTGTCATTGTTATGATTTCAGTACTTTTTGATAGAGGTTTCCATCTATGTGATGCTTTGGCTTCTGTTCCGGCAAAAACAAGTTGCAGTAACAAAGAGGAAAGGCAACATTCACAGCATGCCAGTTTCAGTCTGTACAAAGAGTGATGGGGTGTTAACTCTGTCAATGCTGGTACCATTTAAAGATGGTTTCTTAGCTAGTATGGAAGAGGAAGAACACATGATGTACCCAGGATCCTCTCACGTTTGTTTGTGATTTGAGCTAGCAGTTTTTCTAGCAGAGTTGAAAGCAATGGAAACCAACTTCTTGAGGTCAGGTGAAGCCAATTTATTTTCCCCAGTATTAGTATCATTCTATATGTGCATTAATAGCTAGCAGGCTTTCCACAGATTCCCATGTCAGTCTTACCGAAAGCCATTAAGCCTGTAGAAGCACCCAGATCCTAGTGATTACAGATCCCAAAGGGTATGATTCTCAGTTTCATAAGTCACAGTTGTATATCAGTGGCTTCAAGAAGAATGAGGATTTCTTTTCTAGAGCCAGGGCCAGCTTAAATGCTTTTGT
The DNA here is from genome assembly GCA_013400235.1 of Oriolus oriolus. Taxonomy (NCBI): domain Eukaryota; kingdom Metazoa; phylum Chordata; class Aves; order Passeriformes; family Corvidae; genus Oriolus; species Oriolus oriolus. Next base: position 452,654 of record VXBT01010230.1, on the reverse strand, counting down.
TGCTTAAACAAAGATTTGTACTGAAAACAAACATGACAGGAACAGATCCACCAAAGTATGACTGACACAATGTTATCTGACACTGAGTCAGCTCTTCCTCCTGTTCCACCGAATTCCAAATCATTATGCTTCACTAGAAAGACAAGAAACATCTGCCTTAGTGTTCAAAGCAATACAAAAACCAACTTGGTTAAGACTTCTAAAATGCCATTATATCCTTCAGCTTTCATATAGTTGTATCTTCTCTCATCATCACAAGCCACTATGGAGATAAATGCCTTTCAGAAGGAGAAATTACTGCAGTGAAAATACTGAAACCTGCAGATTTAAAATTTTGTTATTAAGGACATCATGTACAGTACCAAAACCACTACTTAGAATGAAGTGACAAAACAGAGGAACAAATGATCAAATGAATTCTGAAAGAATACAAACTGAAGTTACAAAAATTAACAGATTAAATGCTAGCCAAGTTACAACTCTGCCATAAATTATCAGGTAAAACTACAGAAGGGTTGCCCTGGAGGTAAGTAATAAACATTTCTATAGAGATGAAATTCTGTCTTGCATGCGGGCAACAGATGCACACCTGCCACAGCCTCACATGTTCAAAAGGTGAGTATCTTCTCCCTCCCCTTCTTCCTCCTCTGCTGCCACAGATCATTACAATGAACGCTGGCTTACATGAAACCAACTCACAGCATCTCAGAAGGCAGTCCTTCTAGGCTCCAAACCATCAGAGAAAAGACAAAGCCCCTGCAGAAATGGATTCCAAGTGTAAGTCTAATATACATGTCCGAATTACTCTCCATAGGAGCCTGTCATGACTAGAGGCACATCTATGCTAATGTTTACTCAGACCACAAGAATCTCTGTGGTCTGGTATAAGCAAGCTAAAGTTCCCCAACGCACAAGATGTCAGAGAGATATCTTGTGAAAACCAACCGACTTATCGTTGCAAGATTACCTCGGTGTTCTGACCATCTTTAAAATTAAAGATTTTAAACATATTGTTCTATTAGTAGGACAGCTAATATAAGTCAAACTGGTACTACTGCAAAATAAGTCTTAAGTAAAATTGTCCCCTTGCCCACAAAAGCAGCTGGAGGTCATCTCTTATTGCATCTTGCACCACTCACCTTAAAAACCATTGAATCAGTTGAAAAGCCAATGGTGAACATCCTTGACAAACACCCAAAGCCTTAATGCAAGGAAGACATGGTTTCCAGATATTACACAGCTGTGTATTCATTACTCATCTATCTACCAGAAAGACATAAGAGCAGCTATAGATACACCAATACAAGATAAAGAGAGGAGTATAAAGATGTATAACCTCTGAGGGGCATAAAGCTGTATATCCTTTGATCTATTTGTACCCATATTTAAAAAAACCCTATGAGATTGGGTAAACCATACCTAATATGTACCACTTCTTCTTCTTAGCCACTGCATTAGGAACTTTAAAACTGCTGAGCAAATTTTGGTTTTGGGAATATTTTGAACTTTACTATAGTGTTGCAATGCAAATAACTGCAATGTTGATATACTTTTCATTCTGCTTAGCCCAATTTATTTGTATTACAATGTTTTTCCTCCTTCCAATTATGCTAGAAGCACTAAGTCTGAATCTCTTTCTTTCTGCCAGAATACATATATTTCTATCCCTTTCCTTTAATTTTCTTCTTCTTAAACCCATCTACTCTCCTTCTAAACATGCTCCTCTATCCTACACAAACAGATAAACCATCTGCACCAAATCTTTCAATCCGATCACTGAAACAAATGTAATGAATCTTTACCTAGGTTCCAAGTTGGTCACTATAAAACCTCAGTTGCATACCTCCTATTTGTAATCCAACACAATACTACGCTCCAGTATGCACAAAAAATAGTTTAAAGAGGTAGACTGCATTCACCAAAGGAAATTTTTCACAAGGGAAATTAAGAAAAAAAATTTGGCAATGAAATTAACAGCTGCTGTTTTAATTCTCTGTTCTGCTCACATTACACCAGCATAATGAGAAAATGTATTATAGCCTCCTTTCACAAACAGATACTCCCCCTGGAAGGCAGTAACACTGTCAGATTTTTGCTTGTTTCTTTTGGAATATTTATTTTAGTTTTCAGATACACTTTTGAACAGTTTGGACAGCATTCTTAGTGTCCAGTGGGCCAAAGCAATGGGAAACAGCAAGTAAGGAAAAATAAACTTTTTAACATATTCTGATCCACTTGTTAGCAAAATCAAAGAACTCGTAGAAAATGGCTCCTCAATTGTCAAAATTAAGTGTCAAGACAGCAAAATACGGTCATAATTGCCTTTTTCTGGTTTCTGAGCCTAGAGAAAGGATTAGGTTAATCTGCATAGTTTAGTGCTTAACAGAACACTCCTTTGCTTCGCTTGTGCTATAAGCTGACTCATCACTTCAGAAGCAGAACAACATTCAGGGAAAAACTACTATAGTGTCATCTTCCACAGCAAAAATATCCCAGTTATACATTGAAGTAGAGGAAAGGGGCTGCTGTCTACTGCACAAAGTAGTATGAACAGCCAGGCATACCAAAAGACGGCTTCAGCTGTTTCAACTACTCTGCTGTTGTATTCCCAGTTTATTTGGCACACAGCACACCAAGAAAATAAAGAAGTTCCTGACTTAAAAGGCAGAAGATCATAACAAGAATACCAAGAGAAGCAGGATTAACCAGCAATATCACCACAAGAGTTAACCACCTAACTGCTCATCGCCCCTGTACCTAATGACAACAGCTATATCAACAACTTCATGCTCCATTTCCCAGTCCAGAGAATGTGTGTGTATTAAGAAATGTGAAAAAAATTGTAAAAAAATCTAAGACAGTTCCTTGTATGGTCTAGATCACAGTTCACACCAAGTCAATTATCTGTGCATGATGCTACTCAGTAAACCTGGCACACAAGAATAGAAAGCTATTAGCTAATGAACGTCAGGCCTGATGGAAATGGTCACAATAATTAGGTGAAGGAGAAACAGAAAAAGAAACAAGAGCAGGACTGAGTGTAATGAAAACTGAAAACATACAGAAAGAAATATGTAAGGAAGAAGGCTAGAAGACAAGGAAACCTACTGTGGGGGAAAAGAGCTGGATTTGTCATCTGTGGTACACCAGGATATAATTCTAATTTGATGTATAATTGCTGGCTTCATACTTAACTTCCATATAACTTCTCCCCAACGGAGACAATACAGTTAGATTTTAGTGCCAGAGTAACTACTATTCTTTTATTGAAATACAACACTTCCAGGCAGATCATGAAAAAAACTACTACCTAGTGATAAAGCAACATTAATTAACTCATGTATTTTACTGTTATATTTTTAAGCTTTATCTATCTTCCACAGAGACCTGTACCATTTAATAGTGTTTCTAGCATGCTAGAGTGGATATTGGCACTTCGAAACAGGTTGGGAGAACAAAGTATCAGAAGCTCATTTGAGAGAAATGTAAGAAAAACTGACTATAAAGGTCCTTCAAGTAAGCCTGGGCTTAAAGGGAGCTCCTGCACCCAGAGACAAAGTGGGTGGTGGATGTCCCAGGTGAGGCCCTGACTGCCGGCTACCAGATACAGCACCTTGATGATGTAGAGTTGAGAAGGCCTAAAACCCTCAAAGGTGGTATAAATACCTGAAAACCTGTAAGTGTCAGTGCACTGCAGTAGTTCTGTTTCAGTCTCCACCAACATCAGCACTGCCGTGGGTCAAATGTTTTGTCACCCAATATTCTATAAATGTGGAAAGCAGTCACATCAAGATGAAGAAAATCTCCAGCAGAAGCACTCAGCCTGTAAACATATCCCACTCACACTCATTCCCAGGAGCCACTACCCATTACTTTGTGTAGTGCTTTTGTCCCCTAAGGGACACATCAGCAGCTGACATAGGCCAAGAGCTAGATGGCAGCAACAGCAATGGGTGGGAGTGACAACAGGAAGACTATAAATAAGATAAATATGTCATCTTCGTTATTTTACTTCCTGTAGAAACATTCAATTCTAATATTTAAATCATTAACTATCTGCATGGACTCGGTGAAGTTTTTTCCCCAGTCTCCCTTTTTATCTGGACTCTAAACAAGGTTTCTGGTTCACTTCCAATGCTTCACCACATCTATTCTCATTTTGTTAAGATTGAAGAGAGGTGACAAGACCGCTAGTTATGACTTCAAAGGCTGAAAAATGGCAAGGGAAGTCAAACTCACATGAAATTACACTATTCTTCCTGACTTTTCTTTCCCAGAATAATACCACACCTTTTTGACACAGTTGGATGTTTTTGCAGATCATTCCAGAGCAACTGAAGCATCAATGGACACAACAGCCTAGTACCAGATTTGTTTTCCCACAGGTCTTTGCTCATCTGCTACTGTACAATCACTGTTTCCAACATCAGTAAGGCCAACTGGAAACTATAAAGAAGGGAACTAATGCTTACCCTGTCATAGCTGGAACATGAAAGACCATTGGCTGGAGTACCATTGTGGGTGGGAATATTGGACACATTTTATTTCTTCCTCCATCCTGAAAACAGAACAGCCTACTGTGGCTTTACTGACCAAAATGCAAAATATCAAAATGCAAAATACAAAAGTTGTCAGATGGTGAATAAGCATCAGCCCATCTACTTCCTCCACTCAGATAATTCAAGTACTGTAAAGAGATAGATCAGATACTGAGTCCACCAAATCCCAGGTACAGAAACTACCAAAAGAACAAAGTAAAATCTTTATGAAAACCAATGCTGTTTTGCTCCAAAATCCTTAAATGCAAAACATGAGCAGGGTTTCAGTTCTAAATAATGCAAGTTGTTTCTGTGGTATGATTTCAGAGCAATCCAGGCCCATACAGGGAGGGAGGCCCATACCACCATTAAAGCCTCTCTCTGACACCAATACAGCAGAAGCCTTAAGTGCAAGATTTGAAGGAAACAGAAAATACTTCAGTTTCCAAACAATTCCAAATTTATCCAAAAATTGCTTAACACAAATTTCCCCAAAAAACTGAAGGCTTACTGAAGTCGAAGGTTTGCCAGAGAGGATAAAAGACTGAGTAATATCACAGGATCCAGACTCTGCCACCCACCCACGGCAGAATATGCCCAAAACTGAGCCAATCTGTTACAGGAAACTTTGTTTTGAACAAAGAATCTTTTCACTCAACCATGTATGTTTTCTAAGGGATGTTTTTCAGACCACGAAATACTTATGCAAGCGAGGAGAGCTCTGAAGGAACTTTATTTTAACTTTAATTTCTTCCCTGACACATATAGACCCTGGAATTTCAAAATTAGGACAGAGAATTTCAGCCTACAGAATATTTTTCACTCATCTTCCCACAATATAGGTATAATTTGCACTTTGTACAAATCCCTTTCACTGCCTTCTAGATCTATTTCCAGACCAAACAGTTTCAACTACTGCAAGACTGTGAAATTCATACTAATGTGGATTAATACTTTTAAATGAAGACTAATTCAGAAAAATCAGATAAGCATCTTTTGCTTCTTGCATGGGCCAATTACGACATTTTCTACTTGCTTTTATCTGAAAAAGTAATTAAAATTTCTACTGTACTCTGAAGAAATGCAATGCATTCTGAAATCCTAAGGGTTCTTATACAGAAGGTACTACAGTAATACAAGTGTTAACCATTGTCCTGTAGCTTTTGAACAGTCCTTATTTCAAGGAGACAAATATTCAAAGATGAAACAAAAATATTCTTGCATAGAAGATGGTTTCACTGAACTTACTCTGATTGTTCCAATCCTATTTTCCCCTCCTATAAATAAGCAAAACTTCCCAAGACACATGACAGCTCAGATGCTGGAGGTGGTAAATACTGGATGTTAGACAAAAAGATAGCCTTAATATACTGCTTCATGCTGCTGCCATGGCCTCAGAGAGACAGACAATAGCTATTAAGTCTGCAGTTTGCCTAACAAGTCAAAAAAGCAGCACTATTGCAAAGGGAACAAGGGACTGAGATTGCCAGGCAATGCTTTTTTTAATTATTAAGTCTTATTGGCAGTACACTGGCATTCTGTCTTGAGGACAGAACTAAGCATTTGGGAAAGAATTTCAAAAATTCGCTCCAAAATGAGACCTCATATTGTAGCAGTTTGCCAAAATCTAAGTTGCAATTTTAGCTCTACCTTCCATAGTCAGACAGCACAGCTTTGCTTCGCAAGTATCCAGATAATGAGCAATCTGCTCTTGATCCTGCATTCAGAGTACTTAAAGTGATTAACAGATCTGCACATGGAGTAAGTCCGGCCTTTCCGCATGTAGCCTTTACCTACCTTCTGTTGGGTACTCTGCCGCTCATTTCAGTAGGACTGCATCTTTATGCTAATATCTGTCTGAGGTGCAGAAGACTAAGTGTTGCATAAGATCCTGGAGAGGACAGAATTTAAGACCCACTCAAAATTTCACACCTTAGAAGCAAAACCAAAAACTATAAATATTGCCTCTAGTAATAAGCAAATATTTTCTTTTATTACTAACCATTCAGCAACAGTACATTTAAAAAATTATATATATACCTTGGAACCAATACCTCCTTAATTACTCGGTACAAGTCAGGGTTCAGCAAATCCATAAAGCTGCATGACTGTCCTCTTCTATCAACCTAGAGGAGGTGATGGATGTGACAGCACAGCAGTTCTTGGATTTTAAGCCATGCAGTACAGTAACTCTAAAGAGCTAATGCATAATGGGGGAGGGGAGAGGAAAGGCCTCCAAAGCCCTGATATATTTAGAATCGATCCTTTCACCTAGGCAGGCTGAAAAAAGTCTTATCACTTTAGTGATCCGTACAAAACACTGTGAATGCTCCTGAAGAATGCTCAGGTGAGTTTCTGGGAAAAACAGAGCTGTTCAGTTCTGGTTTCAGACTAAATCCTTCCATACTGCTGACATTGGAAAAACCTTTAGCTCAGGCATGGATTATTGCACTCTTCATAATCAGTTAAATGCTCCAAGGAAAAAATATAATTACATCTGTACTCAACACAGGGCATTACCAAACCGTACCAGTTTGAAAGCCTGCAACAAATCAAGAACTGTATTAGGCAACAACAAAAAAAGGAAAGGGAAGAGTAAAATCACATGAATGACATTCATCATTCTTCACCCAAGAGACTGTCTGAAAAGAGATTTAATAATAATGCTGGTTCAGTGGGAGCTGTTTCCCGGCAAATATAAACATGAAATTCGTGATGAAAAAAGGTAGCCCAAACTGTTTTTGTTTCGGTTTCAATTAAGACATCTTTATGAAACAGTAAATAACACCAACACCAACTCATTCATGGAATAAGCTGGTACTCCAAAATGTAGAAGGTAAGAAAGACATAAAAACTTCACAGGCAGTAGGACAATCCACACCAGAAGCTGGAGTATTTTATGGGGTTTTAAAATCAGATTTTATTTAAAATATTGTAAAAAGGTAGAGAGATGTATTTTCATTGATCAGAACAAATGTTAAAAGGCTCTTAGATGCACAATCAACACCAAGCTACAGCTGACAATAGTATAACTCAGTTTCTTGAATACTGCAGAGTTTGACCTTAAGGTGAGCAGAACAAGTCGCCAGCTGCTGAGAAAGAGGGCATTCCTGCACTGTTGTACATGAAAGTCCACACAAGATGATAACTCATGCAATAGAGCTATCAAAAAGCTCTTCATTTTTTGATGTGCTACATTTCTATGAGGGTTTTTTTGACCCAGCTTACCCTATGATCAAATATTCTAACTACACAGTAACCTGATGAAGCATTTGCAATATTGCCTGGTTATCAGATGACCATAATCATATCAAAACCACACATTATGTTACTGATTCCATCAAACAAGAAAAAGCAAATCAATAAATCCAGGGCAAGACTGACAACACTTCAACAAGCAGAATTAGGCATATGGAGTTCTATTAATCAAAGTGATAGGATTTTTCTTATTCTCAGGATCCTTGAGTAGAGCAAAGTCAAAAGGAACTAAAGACTACTCTCTAACATCTTTCCGTAGGCCCATACGCATAAAGGAGAAACAACAGGAAATGCACGCTTTTGTGGTAGGTGGACCACATGGCCTGGTTCACATACATCCCACCACCCTTTTATGTACCATCCTTACAGCAATTATTCATACTAGCATTTCTTTATAGTACACCAGGAACCTCCCAGGAATCCCCAGTTTAAGCCCAGAAATTGCTGTGATAAACAAAATCTTAGTGGTAAAAATATTTACCTGTTACTCGTAAGTGGAGCTGCTGGCACACTGACCATCATTTGCTACACATCTCAACAATTAGTCTATACATAGGCAAGGAGGAAGCCATGCTTGCATTTTAAATTTTTCCAGTCGTAATACAAACAGCAGATCTTAATATTTCTCAATGGCCAAAGCAAATTCCAGGAGCATGTTTGACAATGCATCAGAGATGGATGTACAGAAAACTAGGAGCTTGGCTTGTAGCTGTAAAAATTATCCCAGACATAAGACATACAGCATTCAAAGCACATACAGAATTTCAGAGACAATTTGGAACCCATACGTGCACTAGATAATGCTTGCTATTTTGGGAGGGTATTTTTTGTTTTTAATAAAAATTGTGTTATAATAAATGTGTGAGCAATACAACAATGCTTCTAGAAAGCAAAGTGGAAGGGCTGTGTGTGGCAGTAATAGAAACCGTTCACAGGAAGGCTGCGTGTCTTCTGGCTGCTTCCCTCCCAAGAGAACCCTAAGTGATGCTGCACCACGCTGCCATTACCACCATAATGACTATTCTACAGACTGGGACACAAAGATTTACTGTTGACTTGCTCTGTGGGCAAGAGCTCTTCTTTCTGATCTTAAGGAACAGTGATGAAACCAAACAACGTAATTCTGAATTGTTATGCATTGGAATAGTTTCTCTTCTTAGTGCATGAGGTTCTGTTACTATTTCTTTTTCATATCTGCAAAAAGCTTGGGTCTGAGGAAGACTTTCCATTAGCAGTCAGACAATTAACAAGCAATTAGCAGACATGCCAGTCAACTTTGGCAACCTTCTGGCAATCAAAGTCACACCAACAAAACAAACTATCCTAGAATCAGAAAGCAAACACGTACCAAAAAAGCAGCTACTTAAAACCATGTGCTATACCCCATATTCTTTCAAACAGCTTAAGGTTTCCCCTGTCCTGTCATAAGGAAATACAGAGAGTCTTCAAAATGGGATATTACTTAAAATTAAAGAATCATCTTGGGTGATGAATCATCACTTCAAAGAGCAAGACTGTGTTTAATGTCTGATGCTTCAAGGCGAGTTTGTTTCAGATATGTTGAAATTCTGAATGGAACTGTTTGATAAGAAAAGCAAAAGTGAAGCTGCTGACAGAAGTCAGTAAAAATCCAAATTAAGTTTATTGATGTGGAAGAAACACAAAAAAAAAAAAAAAAAAGGAAAAAAAAAGAAAAGTGGAGATCAAGGAATTATTCTAGCTTACCAGAAATACCACAAGGCTGTTCTGTTCTCACTCTTGACTGGCTCCTTAGAAATTTCAGAAGAACACAGATCTTTTCCAGCTCTGTCACAGATGGTCAGACAGTGAATTCAAGGGATGCCTACAGATGCCTGCTGCACGACAGAGCTTAGGTCTGTTCTATGCTTCCATATGCACAATTTGAATAAAGTGCTTAACACCACAACTCTAAGTTATTTTTTCTTAGGAGCAGAGAGAACCCTGCAAAAAATGTACACAGTGGCTCAATTACATGAAAAGGATATTGGCTAGGTTTTCAAATGTAATAGACGCAATTTCGTTTCTTAAAAATGAGAGGTACTTGTCTATGAAGGTAACAGATTCCATCTGTGAAGTTGCCTTTTTACTACTTAGTGTGGGTGCAAGGATACCAAAGTGGTCTTGTGGACATCAAATTTATTTCATAAAGACTTAATATTTTTGACTTGCAATTAACAGTGAAGATATCAATCCGTATTCAACTAAAACAAACCATTTACAGAAGATGTATTTCATTTTGGAATTCTCAGAAATCTACTAAGACATGAAAATAAGACTGCAACATGAAAGCATCTGGCAAACCTCTCTGAGAAGAAAACAGCTGCACTAATTTACAACAGCTAAGGAAGAAAAAAACCCAACAAAGTACCCAAGTACAACATACAAACTGTCACCCTACTTCTGTGAATTTATTTTAACATCTTAAAAATTAGCAACACTTTCAGGCAAAATTTACATCTTCTGCACTAATAGTACATAAAATTAGGTTTTTTCATTCTTTTCAATGAAAATACGTAGTATTAATGCCATTAATTTCCTCATCATACTACCACACGCAAAAAAATTATGGTTATTTGGAATTTTTTTAACTACAATACACGTGACCAGGATATCAGCACAAATGATGATACTCTGGGGAGAAATATAAGCAGAGTAACCAGAACTAGGAGTTATGCACCATTAGCAATATCTTATAGCTTGTTGATAGAATCAGATAATTGCATAAGGGCAGAACCTAAAGTCATCTTTCATCAGCCTTACGAGCATATTCAGGCTGTTTGAAAGGCCTGATTTCTACTGTACACAATTTTTAAACTTAGAAAAAAAGGAAGAAAAGAAGGAGTTTTACTGATTTTTGCTCCCTGAAAATTCAACTTCCAGCTGTTGTCTTTCATACCACCACTCCCCTCTCCGAAAAAAAAAAAAATCACCTTTTTACCAGTTTCCTCTTACAGGGCAAGAGACTACCCAACTAAGGCCAGATCAATTATTCACCCAGCGAAAAGCATTCAGATATCACTGAAATAGCTTCACTATATTTTACATGAAGCATTATTCACAGTCATTTAATTGCACTGACAAAGGAAATCCATTCTGATGGAAGGTACAACACTGGAGAGTTAGTCAGCAAATTACACTGGAGTGCCAGAAGCAGCGATAATAACAGCACAGACTTCCAAACTGCTCTGCCAATGTACGTTCAGCAGAGCCTGGAAGAGTTCTCCTCTACACCTCTGCCAGACAGAGAAAGAGGTTTACAAGTACTTTTCCTTCTTTGAAAAGACCAACAGAAGAGTGTCAGCTACGATGGGATTAAAATAAAAAACCAAGGAATATTATAAGTCCTAGGAACAACTATCCATAGACCATGTGGAAGGTCAGCTCTACTGGCATCTTTATGAACAGATAAAGGCTTAACTACATTAAATAAGCAATGCTATAGCAGAGTTTGGAATTCTTTTAGAAAGCTAGAGCTCTCAATCTTGGGACACCACAAGCTTACATTGGTGATCCAAAAAGTGGGAGAGGTAAAGACTTCAAATAACTTGAAAGGAAGAACTATTGACTTGCCTGAATCAGAATTGTTGGGGTTTATTTTGACCTCCATCCTTTCCTCTTTCTTTGACCTTGGTGATGTCACTTTGCTGCTAATCTTCTGTGCCACTTTGTGGAACACAACGATGGTGACTTTTAAAAAGCACTTTGCTAACTGGCATGAACACCCTCAGCAAAATCTTTCAATGTAGTGCAAATAACAAACATGTTTTGCTGAGACAGTCACAAAAAAGAACAAATACGCTTTTGCTAGTTCTCCACAGTATTAGTCAACTGGCTTTATTCCTATAGCAATGCTGGCATATCTAACATCGACAGACAAACAGAAACAAACAGGACCCACTTCGTAATTTACAATACTTCACTAAAAGCAACAGGACTGTCCCATTTTGATCCTAAGCATTATATTCCTGGCACTTTTCTCTGACCAGAAATGAGACTTGAATCACAGATGAGAGATAAATGAAAGGGAAACTCTTAAGAGCTGTTCTAAGTGCAGTGATGTTGACTTCAGTGGGCGTTTCTAGTTGCTTTTTTTTCTATAGGTCAGCATTTAGATTATTTAGGTGCTTTCACATTGGCCAAGGCCTACTAATGATTCCGTAACCTATGCTCAATGGCTCACCAACATGCAGCTAAAGAAGGAGAGGTTGGAAATACCACCAGATGAAGAGAAGCAGCAGCAGCCAGTGAGGATTCTGTCAGATTAATAAGATTAATTTTCATATGGAATAAATTGAATCCCTTAAATCAAATGCCCAAAATAAAGAGAGAAATACTTATCTCCTCACATAGCAGAACCAAAGAGCTTTCCAAAATTATCTTCTTTCTCTCATGCAGTTATATGACTGACATATGAGTTGGTAATGCCACTGGAACACTTGTCTACCAGACCTACTGCCAGCTGAACTCACACTCAACAAAATAATTTCAGGGTCTCTAAAACTAAATCATAGGTGTGCAATTTATTGTGTAAAGACCTTTCTGTACTCACTTCCTGATAACATTCCCAAAGCAATGACAAAGCAATGAAACAGGCAGCCCTCAGAACCTCCAAGATTTACAATAAGTCTTCCTCAAACAAACATGGTACTAAACATACAGAGCACTTTTCCTACACTCAAAATGTATTAGCATTAAATGTAAAGTTATGAAAATGAAAAGAAGAAAAACTTAAGAAAAACTACAGAACAGAAAAAAATTCCTTCTTTTAACCAAAAAAAGATGGATAACAGAGAAATGATTTGGAGTGCTTTTTGATGAGGAGTATTTCAAGAAAGAGACACCTCCTGGAATCTTCAAATAATTGTCTGAAGTTCAGTTCAGATGAACTAAACTGAAGTTACCTCTCAAAGTAATCAAAACTCTATGTTCTTTATTACACTACCAGAAATGTTGACAACTATTCTGAGCATTGTTTTGGTATATACTGAGTCCACAAACCTGCAATAGTTGAAATAAAAAAGGATTTTTTTTCCAAATCCTCATATAATGGGGTAATTTCTCAGACTTGTATCAGGGTGCCCACTTGACACGTTCAAAATGTAATGTGACCTGCTTAAAAGATTCATCATTAAGTACTGTCCTTACGCATTCTGTGTCTGCCTAAATATACGCAGACATCTGACAACAAAGCATTCTCTGATTTTCTTCTATTCTAGTAGAAAAACTGATTTTAAATAAGGCAACTCTGTTCTTTCCCACTCTCCCATCTTGTTCCCTAACTCCCCAGCTAACTTGTCCTGCAGCTTCAGATGCGCAGTGTACATCCCAGCTGGTGCTCGAAGGCAAGATGAGATGTATGAGAATCACAATCTATTACTCAACACAGGCAGTACCAACCAGTAAATCAATACAGCTGATGCTCCCATGACAGCTCTACAATGCTTGAATGCAATGAATCCTTTCCAAGTTCTTGCAAGCAGAAGCTCTTCCCTCGCCACAGACACATCACTGCCTGTCACCTGGTGGGTGGCATCTTGTGCAAAGAAAATGCTACAAACTTGTAATTTTACAAGCACAAAGCTAATGAGATAACCTGCTCTCCATTATCCACGGTAACTGAGAAAACTAAGTTCATCAGAAAAACAGACAAAATGCAAGCTATATATTAATCAGGATGCAATAATATATTTAGTCCACTAATCTTCACAAAACTACTAAAAAGTTTTCCACAGGAAACAGAGCACAGAAATTTCTAAGATGCTTATTACATATATGAGAAAAGAGATTTCAGCAATGCAGTGACAGAATAATCAAGACATGACTTAGGCAGTCCAACATTGTTTATCCTGCAATCCCTTATACCCACAAAAAAGCTCCACCATTGTCATAATCTAATATTTATGATGCTTGCTCTGTAGATACACTCAGAAAAAACCATGTATTTCAAATGTTTAAAACAGCATATATTTTTTAAAATTTCTTTTCAACCACACAGCACAGAATGAGGAACTCCATTTTGTTTAATAAACAGGTGTTGTAATATGTCAAGCCCGTACCTGAGGTTACTAATTTATCTTATTTCAAAAGAGAGAAACAAATGAGTAATTTTTCCTTAAAATATCTCAGGTCCTTCCCTCCAGTAGCAGCTCCTACATTTGTTTCACTTCCCAAATGTAACACTGCTTGCTCCAGCCTTATCTGGGATAGAATTTTCCTGTACCCATCATTTCTCTACTAGATCTGATCCTATCTTGGTCAAGATCACCATATAAATTCTCTACCTTTACCCTTCAAACACAGAACATCTCTGAATCCTTTTCAGAGGCATTCCCACTCATTCTTCCTCTTTCTTTACTACTGCTTCCTCCCAAATGAGGGAAATTATAGTAATACCTGTAGCAACTTCTCACCACCCATTTACAGTGCAGCACAGTTACTCTCTGCTGATTCATTGCAACAAGAGACATTTATTCTTGCTGCTGACAGTCCAGATGTTTTCTAGCATCCACATCTGTTTGGTTGGTAACACTGTGCACTGGTGTCCCTCCGGTTGGACTGGTTCTCTTGTTGATGCTTTTCCCTTTTAAAGCTAGAAGTCTCTGGTCTGAATAAAAAGTGAAATACTAGAAGCTAACAGCTATTTATCTTAGAAATAACTTTCATTCTAAACCTCAAAAATGTTCAACTAGCCCTTAGCAAGGAAGTCTCAATGGCCTGTTAGCAAAATAAGTAAGTAAATATTTTCTTAAGTAGGCAGGAAAGATACAACACTGAAAGGCAATTATTTCTTATTCACAGATGCAGCCAGTCATTCATTAACTAAGCAAATAATTCCTTAATTTTATAGCATTTATCAACGTGCCCATATATATTGCTATCTGTAAGGGAAGGGTTTAGATATCAGCAAATCTTTATCGACATTAAGACTGCCTTACTCTAACAAAATGGGAAACTTTATTACTATAAGAACAATACTGTAGAAACTAACTTGAAAGCTCTTATAGTTCCTATCTGCAAAGTCACTAACAAGAACTAATAATACCATTTTTACTCTTTCACAACCAACTAAGTAAATTCACTGCCACAACATTCGAGGCAAAAAAAACAGAGGATACTGCAAGGCCTGGAAATTTACAGCATTGTAATGGTTAATGCTAGCACTAATGAATCTATTTAAGACATTAAAATTCCCATCTGTCAGACCTCTTTGCAAATGTCCCTGCCCTCAAAGCAAAAGGCAACATATGCCTGCATCCCAGCCACCCAGTTCATAGAGCTTCTTATTAACTCAGGCCATAAATGACAGTGAGTTCATATCAACACACCAATCTAAACCTCCACAGCCAACATGCAGGTTCATGTTTGCTCTTGCCATCTAGACACAGACAAGCAGAGAGAAAGGCTAAACAGCAGCATATAGGCATCAGTAAAGGAGATGATGATGTTTAAACCACTGCAGCACTTTGCTCCCATACTCATAAATAATGCTCTGTGTGTGTGTTTGACTTCAAGAAGTTTTAAGTTTGTGAAAAGAGACACACTACAAGTACAACACCCAAGCAACAGACAGTAATGCTGTCAGCATTACAGAGCAGCTGAAATCACCATGATTTCCACAATCCTAACTACCAAAGTTCAGTCCCCCTGCTCTCTAATGGGTGAGCTGTATCATGTAAAGCACCACAAATATCAGCTGAAGTCCTGGGTGTACAAGGACGTTTTATTCACACGAGTTAATGTTTCTGTCAACACCAGCTCTATGATGGATAAAGAGAAGATCCAATTCAGCTGGGATGGGTTAAATCTCTCATAAAGAAAACAGGCTTGCATCTCATCTATACAGCAAAATCTAGCAAGTAAAATGAAAGCTTAGGAGCATTTACCTTTACAAAGAAGCATTTATCCTTCCAAAAACTGGAAGCATAACACAGATTTTAAGTTCAATAAGGCTTTATAACATACAGAAGTCTGCTAAAATGCCAATAAAACCTAGACACTATATAAATATGAACTACTAGCGAAGCATGCTTCATTTATAGCTGCTTTTGCACCCAATCATTTAAGTTGCTTCTACAGAGTGAAAGCATTTACATGTTTTCTGTGATCTGTAGCACCATACTGTATAAAAATAAACCCTTCTGGGATTGAATTAGAGGATACAGTGGTTCACAAGAAAGGATCACTAAATTAACACTACTCCCCTCTTTTCTTTGTATGATTTTTTTCCCCAAAACCATATCCCAGCACCCTGACTGTTCACTGGGTGGCACTTACTGTTGCTGGACTTGAGGTCACGGTGAATTATGGGAACAATTGCTTCCTCGTGCAGGTAGTTCATTCCTCTGGCAATCTGCACTGCCCAGTTCACCAGTATGTCAGGAGGTATCCTTTTACCAGACAACACCCTATTGAGCGATCCTCCGCGGGCAAACTCCATGATCAGGCAAAGATTAGGTTCCTTCAAACACACGCCCCTGAGGGCAATGATGTTGGGATGCTTTAACATGGCAAAGAGCTTGGCCTCTTGGCGGACATTCTCAATGGTCTGGCTGATGTCCTCATCAGGGTCATAGCGAGCTGCCTTGACAGCAACCTCATCTCCTATCCATACAGCTCGATACACCTTTCCGAAGCCCCCTATGCCAATGATTTCTTCCAGAACAAGCTCTGAGAAGTCGATCTCTAGGACTAGAGAAAGAGGAAAAAAAAGATGTAAGTATTTAGCAGCTATGCAGCCTGTACATTACCTGAAGGTTCATGCTGGCCAACCTCACCCTTACCCTTGGAGGAAGGGCCAGTTTTCACTCCAAAACAACACAAAGGTAAGCAGCAGGCCTTTCTGACAACCTTTTAGTGCCAAATAGTATGGTAAAACAGACCTCACAGTGTCATAAAATCTGTATGACGTACTCACTGTAAATGGTAAAACAATAAAATACCTCCTCTTACCACACTTTCCTTATAATACTGATGCCCCTGCCCCTACTCCCCCCTTAAGGATATACTCTCAGTGACAGTACAAGATTCCAAAAATGAAAAACACACTCACCAACTAATCTTCACTGTGTTCACAATACAGTGCTTAATGTAAAACAGCTAAAACTCAACACAAAATGCATCTGCTTCTCCACTTGTCCCTTATTAGGATGTCTGGTGTTGAACTGCCACAACAATCTTTTAGTCCTTCCCAAATCACTCGTATTCTTCCACACGTCTCCAGGCTTTGCAGATTTGTTCCCCACAAGAGATCTGTTAACCAGTTCTGACGTTACCAACAACAGTGTGACAAACAGATGGATCAAACCACATACTGAGTGTGCAGAGCAAGCAATAAGAAAAACATGTTTTGATTAATGCATACTGCATTTTTGTTACAAAAACTTCCTATTCCCATACACTGACTTTACAGGCTGACACAGTGACTGGTGGTTAATTGGTATCATACAGTAAAAAGATCTACCGATGTAGATGTCTCAATTCAGTACACAAATTGCACCTGGAGCAAAAGCAATGAGAAAATGTATCCTGCGTACAACTGCACACTAAACAGTTTACATTGGTGGCCAAAAGAACCCATCCAACACTGACTAACGTAGAATGAAAATTCCACATACTGACCAAAGAAAACATGTTGACACAGCTTAATTTACAGCAGTGGGAGGCTACCACTGATGCTACTCTGTCTGATATTTGTGTGGTTACCAATTACAGTCAATGAAATTTTAATAAGTTTTTAAGGAAGAGTACCATAATGCAAGATTTAAACAGAAAGTCACAGAGACTTTTAATACTTTCCTGCACTTGAAACGCCAAATCTGACATGGTTCCCCTGCTTTGTCTGGTAGAAAGGAAACAAAGTTTGTAAGGGAGCAGGTTAGATCCCACTTGAGTAAACTAGTTTCCTTATTCCAATCAAATGTCTTTCCCATGTACAAGCCTATAGTACAAGACTTTGTCACAAAACTGTATGGAGTTAATACAAACTCTTCTGTTCACAGCTGCAGGCTTTTTTTTTTTGCCTGAGCTCTATCTTTCCTGAACATGATTTTTAGAAATTGGCTTACTTTTAGTAAATTCGTCAAACCTATGAGTTAGTTTAATAAGGATGCCTGTGCTGCTTTTCCTAGTGTTCCATGAACAAAAGATTCATGGGAAACAAGATAGAAAACTGACCAAGAAAGCCTGCCAGAAGAAGAAAAGGTCTCTTCCAGTCCCGAATACAAAGAGAATTTATTTTTCTCCTATGTTGGGTAACACTCTGAGCTTCAAGGATTTGCACAACAAAGAAGATTTCAGTCCTACAGCAGCAACCTTGGTGTTCAAATGCTTGAGACAGAGATTACTAGAAGACACGAAAGGAATAGATTCTGACCAGAAACACTGAAATTTTAGAACAAGACTGTAATGACAATAAGTCCAGATGTGAGACTACCCTGTCACTGAGAATACACAAAGAGTCACTCTTGTATTTCTCACTAATAAAAGATCCAAAGAAATCAGATGTTGAGTCCTATCTCTTCAGTCCATAGAATTTCAGCACTGGTAGAATCCTCAATTAACCTGCTCCTAGGGACAAGGTCAGTTAAAAGACTGAAAATGAACAAACACGCACCCCACACCACCACGGTGACTGCCTGCCCCGCCAACTCCGGGCACACAGCGTTCTGGTGCTGTTCACAGCGGGTACTCTGCTCGGGCATTTCACGGATTGAGAGGACATCAACGAGAGCTGAGCGAGCCGGCCCGCCGGTGCTGAAGGGACAGCTCCAGCGGCAGCGGGGACGGCGGGACGGCGACGGGACGGGAAGGGACGAGACGGGAAGGGACGAGACGGGACAGGACAGCCCCG
>VXBT01010230.1:412314-430228 GCA_013400235.1 Oriolus oriolus | reverse complement strand
CCCCGCCGCTTCTCATTGGCCGGGGAAAGGGGCATGACACGGGCCAAGGGCGGGGTGGGGAGGCCCGAGGGCGGAGCGTGCGGGCGCCACCTGGTGGCGGGCGGAGGCGGCGCCCACCTGGGCCGGCCCCCGCCGCCCCCCGGGCTCGGTGTCCCTCCGCCCCCGCGGGGACCGTCACTGCCCCGGGTACGCCGAGCGCGGTTCTGGGCCCGAAACCGGACAGCGTGTCTGCTTTCTGCTAGGCCATGGTCTTCCATAATCGGTCCGAACTTAAGCACGGGTGTTAGATGGTTTCTGCACGAGGTTATCTTATCACGGGTGTATCCCTGCTGAATGCCTTCGTTAAAAATTAACAGAATTTACTTCTCACTCTTGTAATCAGCATGTAGCTGCTTGGTCCTGAAAATCCAAATTCCTTCTCCCTGCTACCAGGGTTTTCACAGCTTGTGGAGACACCAGCTCTTGTCAATAGAATTTGTTTGTACTTGGTGATATTACTGGGAGTTGTTCGAATTTCACTCCATTCTTTTTTTTCTTTTTTTTTAATCCTCATTTGAATTTCAGTGGTAAAACTGGAAATGAAAAGTCTCTGTTCACGCTTCATCATAACAGAGCCCACTGATACCAAATGAGAACCCCAAGTACGCTGACAACACCTGACATCTTTCCACTTACACATAAAATCTAGGGCTTAGTTTAGTGTTTAGTAAATGCAATTACACAATTCTTCTCTGCAAAATGGATTTTTAAAAAATTCTCCATTCCCGAGTGAGGCCTTTGGTTTGGTTTATGCACGGAGTAGCTGCTAACCTCGTGCGTTGGGGTTTTGTCTATTTATCTATCTTTGCATTAGCACTGTGCTGTAGCACCTTTATAGGAAGCACTAGGGTTTAGGCTTTTAAAAGAATGATTAATACCTTAGGCATAAGGTGCTCTGAGTTCATACAAAATCCTTATCGTTGTTTGTAAAATATTTGAATTTTCTGGAATTTACTCTGAGAATACACTTCTACTCAACTGGAACTTAGTAACAAGTACTGCAGAGAACCCTACAGGGAACTGCAATTATTCTGCTTTCTGTCTTTTTTCCCCAAACTTCAGAGCCTTTATTTCTCACAGAAACCAAACACACATGGTCTAGAAAGAGCTGGCATATTAGTATCCTTATTTTACAAATAAAGAGCAAAATGTATCTAGTTAAGGTCAGAACTAACATTTTACTGTGATATATGCAAGATTTAGGCATGCTCCAACACAAGTTTTCAATTGAACTTGTCTAAGAACTGAGTTTTAGGTTTTCTCCTCTCTCTCCATTGCCTCTTGTCAGGGCAGAACTGAGGGTGCATCCTCTCCACTATTCCTTTGTTACTTAAGAGTGTGTTTTCACAATTAGTGTAAGCTTATCCAATACTACTCTGTTGCTGAAAGGGACTTTCCTGCCCCTTGTCACATGCTTGACCTGCTTTCCTGATTGCAACAGTAGTGACTGTGTGGCTGTGGAGTCATTTCAGCTCATTTATCTAGCTGAAAGCTAAGCCTCTGAGTAAAAGCAGCTAGTTTTCAATCAGCTTTTTAGGACTGTACACACAGACATCGTAAAAGCCAGCACAAGGAAGCAGGACAGGTGAGAGGGACAGCCACCTTTCAGCAACGTCCCGTCTTTAGGTTACCTTGTCTTGATCGTGAAGACAAGGGGTAACAAATAGCTGTATTTATGATTTTTGGAGTTCAAATAATAGATGACTGAGATGGAATGTGAAGGACTGCTGTTATTGTTCCTAGTTAAAATAATTGCAGTAGCATGCAATAATTTTCTGTCTAATTTTATGTAGGAAAAAATTTATTTCTTTAATTCACACAGTGAGAAACTATTATGCTTTATGTGAATATGGTGTTTTAAATGTTGTAGTATAAAAAAATGTGAGACGTAAGAAAATAAAGGCCTCCTGTCTTTCAGCTGTTTGCCACTTATTTTGATCACTGCTATAGAGCACTGATAGGTTTAAAGTAGAGAATTATATTACTGATGGTGAAAACTATGGCAGGAAAAAAATTGCTTCTGTAGAGGCTCAGGTTGCCTGCTGTAGTCACCTGCCAAGACAGAACCCTGCCATCTTGTGGAATGCCTTGATATCAAAGTACGCAGCTTTGCTTCTCAAAAGACACATCCCTTTTTTTTCTTTTTTTTTTTTTTGTTTTGGTTTGTTTTGGTTTGTTCGCTTGCTTGCTTGCTTGCTTGCTTGGGTTTTTTATTTTTTTTTTCTTTATTTACCACAATTATATGTTCGTTTCTAGAGAAATGCTGTGACTGGCTCAGGCAGCCACTTGTGCCTGGAGCTGGGAGAGTGTCCAGGGAAATACTCTGAAGGGCCATCATAAGATTTTCCCACTCTTATAGACTTCTCTTGGCGTCTTTTACCAGCCATGTCAGAGAGTGGTTTCTGAATGAAAAGATCTGGCCAGATTGGTTGGGCTGTAGCATCAAGGTAAATAGACCTGTCAGTAAATATTAAGTTCGTATTCCAGTAACTGGCAAAAGGTAGAAGAAAAGAACATTAAAGACTGTCTGCATGCAGTCTTTGAAAGATGGCATTTTAGCATTGGCAAGATACAGAAAGATTTTTGAAATGGTGCATGCCTTTCTGATGCCCAAATGCTACATTGAAACTTTTTTCTTATGCGTTTTCTAATAAGACTGTATTTGTTCCCATTATTATTCAGCAGATCTGAATAATGGGAATTAGATTCTAGATATAACAGATCCAGCTCTTAAACTCTGTATTTGAATACACACACTGTGCTTCTTAAAGTTTGAACATGGATTTTGTTGTAATGTGTTTAAAAAAGGAGAGTCTAACCTGCAAAATGCAGATGATACTCTGAATGTAGTTCAAACTTCCTTCAAACTGGGAACTTTGAACCAAAGCTTTGAATTCAGGCTCATTTTTGCATCTATATTTTAAAAGTACCAACAAATTATTAGAGGGTAAACGAAAAGGCCAGTCTATTCCCAGTCTTTGTTTTAAGAAGCAATGGGAAGTAGTCTGCTTATTCAGTATCATTATTAAAACAAAGTTAGGATTATGATCTCAGCTTTTTCCTGTGTTTTCTAGACACTTGTGCAGACTACCAAACTAGTACTCTCTCTTTCAGTGGTTGTGTTTCCTCTCTCTTCACTGGACTTAGCAGCTCTATGACTTCTTAAAACTTGGCAGCCCATAGTTATAAATCTACACTGGATATCAAAATGTTGGCACTCTCGGCTCCCAGCATCTGTGTTCTGTAAAGGGAAAAACCAGAATGGTATTAAAAACCAAAAGGAAGGGGAATGTCCAGAAAAAAGGGAAGAGTATTGTCACAGTCCAACTACACTGCAGTACTAGAAACATGCTGTACTTCCAGCTATAGCTACAATGAAAGCATGTCTCTACCAGCACAGTGAGAAAGCATAAAAGATTAAGGAGATGCCCCTTGGCACATCTTATTGCAGCTCACTCCTTTTACATCCTGTGATAATTTGTATTGCATCTTAAATTAACCCAGCACTAACGCTCTCATTTGGCTTTTATATGTTTCAGAGGATATACCACAGATCTGTTCCATGCTTATATCCAAAGATATAGCCATATATACCACTCTGGAGATGAGTCATGCCTTTCTGATCAGATTTGTTTGATCAGTTGCTGATAATTTCTATGCACACAATGTAAGTATTACTGAAAAATGGATTCTTCTGTCATTAAAAACTGCCTCTCTACATGGCTGTAAAGCTGGACTGGTTTTTTTCCCCCACTTTAGAACAGTACTGCTTTGCCAACATTACTTTAGTAGGGGTTTGTTCTTGATGAGGGGGAGAGGGGTAAGCCACTGGCAACAGAAGCTTTATGAACTGTGCTGTGCTAGCTAGGAGGCAGGCTGCAAATCTGGGTCTTTAGCATCTGAGTCAGTAAGGAGAGAGCTGTACTCTGCTTCATAAAATATATATGCTAATCTCCCAGATGGCTATATGTTCTTTCTCCATAAAACAGATGACCTGGAAAAATAAAAGACTAAAAACACTGGAGAGCGGGAATTCTGGTCCAAAATCTGGAAGCTTGCAGTAGATTTTAAAGACAGACTTGGATTTTAAATTTAGTTTGAATCTGGTTTCATAACAAAGTATAGCAATGGCTATTATTATAGGTCACAGTATAATTTCACATGCACCATGAATCATTCATACATCTGCATCCCTATAAGAAAAATAAAACAAAGGAAGACTTTCAAATGAGAATTCTGTCTGCACTAAAAGATATACACCAAACAGAAATAATGGTTAACTTTGGCTTAGTAATGATTAACATTTGCACACTGTATATTAGCCCAATCCAAGCCACACATATATCTCTTGTTTGATTAGTCATAGATTGAGTTCCTGCTCCTGTAAAGGAATATCAGAACCATGCTGCCACACTGGCAACATTGTGCCACAGTTTTGCAAATGTGTGGAACAAATATTTAACTTATTTGAAGAACTGTGATTAGCGCAATGCAAATGCTCTCACCAGAGTTCAGCAAAGATGCTACAGAAAACTTTTAAGGTTTCTGAAACCTTTGTAGGTGCTGATAGCCTTGATCCTTGTTTTCATGCTTCATATGAAAAATAAAGCAGCAGCAGACTACCCTTCAGTGTCGTGGCCAGCATATGGTGCAGCACTCACTCAGAGTACTCTGCACTGCCTCCAGCACCTCGTCTCCCATTCAAGGTCTTCTGTCCATGGAACAACCAAGTCTCCCTTGTCTGTGAGGGCAAATGAGATTTTGTTCGGAAATAACAAAACCGAGAAGGAAAACGAGGTATTTTGTTTAGGTTTTAAGTTTGTCAAACAAAGCCTTTGGGACAGATCACTAAAGCCACCCTTGAACAGCTTCAGAAAGACAACACAAAAATGAAGAATCCTGCATTTGAGCTCAAACCACACAGATGCAAACTTCATGTCTAAACATACAGAGACACAACATCCACTAGATACCAGCATGTGTATGCAAATCACAGCCTCATACCCAAATCATAACTCTGCTAAATCTGTCATTATAAAGTTATGGACATAGAATAGATAACCTTTTCATTTGGAGTAGCATAATCCTTTTGTTGATTGAGGCTGATGTCTTTTTTCCCCTAATTTTTATTTACTGAGTTAACTTATTATTCAGAATAATAAACCTCAATCTAAAATAAGACCAACTAGGTCAATGCAGTAGTAATTATCATAGAATTATATAATGGCTTGGGTTGGAAGAGACTTAAAAGATAATCTCATTCCAACCTGCCTGCCATGGGTAGGGACATCTTTCAGTAGACCAGATTACTCAGGGCCCCATCCAACCTGGCGCTGAACATTTCCAGGGGTGGGGCAGCCACAGGTTCCCCGAGCAACCTGTTCCAGTGTCTTACCACCCTCACAGTAAAGAATTTCTTCCTAATATCTAATCTAAACATACCCTTTGTCAGTTTAAAGCCATTACCCCTTGTTCTATCACTGCTTGCCCCTGTCAATTGACCCTCTACAGCTCTCCTGTAGCGCCCTTTATGTACTAGAAGGCTGCAATAGGGTCTACTCACAGCCTTCTCTTCCCTCTCAGTTTTCATTGTAATTGTTTTTTGACACATTTTCTTGAGAGAACAGGTGACATTTGCCTGCTGTTTCCTTTTATTTACAATTGTAGTTTAAATCCTTAGCAGAATTAGTTAGAGGAGCCTCTTTTTAAAAAATGGATGACTACTGGAAAATTTTCTGTCTTGATTTCGTGCCTGGTGACTAAGCTCAGATATGATACTGTATCCATTCTAGATTTCATAAGGCAACTAGAAGGAGATTTCCTTATACTTACATGAAAATAGACCTAAGTCTGTTTTGATCTTTTAGTTAAGTGCAGGCGGAGAGACACATCATGTTTTTATTGTGATGCTGTCTTTCGGTACTGGCAGCACGAGATGCACAGACAGCCAGAGACATGCACTGAGCAGGGATTTCATGTTATAGGGTTGAAACCATGTCGAGAAGTCTGCCTTTACAATCCAGAATTAATTTGTGTTATCTATTTACTTTTTTTTTTCTCAAATTGGTGGTATTAATTAGTGGACTTTGTCCTGCCACCATCAAGGTGCTGCACAGTTCACTGTACAGCTGAAGCTTTTGTAGGACAAGGGAAATGTGATTCATGGAGTGAGCCCAAACGGTTCAGTCCCAGACTACAGACTGGTCATTGTCATTGAGTCTAATTAGTACCTGAGCAGTTTTCAAAAGAGAACATTAAACATAACTAACTTATGAAGGATACATGGCTTCTTCTTTCTCGTGCTGTCGTATTTCCCCTCCAAATTATGGCGCTAAAAGAGCCGGTGAGAATAAGATTGGTTAGTGTATGAATGACGGGATTTTTGCGCATATATATTGCTTGACCATAACTCTTCCTGCTCCACCGCTGGTAGGATCTAAAATTTTGCCCGGTCAGGCGGCGGTGAGGTCCCCGGAGCCCTGCGGGGGGCGCCGGGAGCCCGCAGTCCCGCCCGCCGCCGCCCCGCAGCGTCTCCGGCCACTCCGCGCTTAAAAACGGAGGGATTCGCGTCCGGGCTATTTTTGGCCCTGCTGGAGCCTTGCGCTGTTTCCTCAGGGCTCAGAGCTCATTGTTTGTGTTCGCTTAGATGAACCAATTGTAGTCTACATAGGACGTATTTGTTTTCCAGTTCCTTAAACCATTATTACCTTTTCCCTGTTCCTCTTGAGAAAATGGACTTTTGACACCCTGCCAGGTTGCATGACTGAATTCCCTTGCCTGTTTCAGGATGAAATCATGATAAAGGCAGGCGCTCTTACTGAAAGAAAAAAAAAAATCACAGAAAAAAATGTGGAAGAAAACCTTACTGTGGGAAAAAAGCAAGTTGCGTAATAGTGAAGGAATGAGGTAGTGTGAGTCATCCCGCTCATGAGCACTTCATCTGGTGAAGTTAGCACCATCCAGGAGGGAATTTGCTAGGCCCTGCTTGCATCCCACAACCAGTAAGCCTAGCCAGAAGTATAGCACTGAAAATAGAACTGTATCTAGTAACCCCTTAGCATATATGAGAAACCATACCACAGTTGTCTTCAGTAGAAGCATCAACTGTCCTTACCAGCATTTTATTATGAATAACACTACCAAACCCAGCCTCATCTAGGTCCACAAGGTAGTCTGGAAGACTTAGGTCCACAGGCTCCCCCAAAGACCCAGTTTGTCCTTGGAAGACCCCTTTTTATAGTTAATGCTTCATACTGCCTTTACCATACTTTTCTCCAGCTTCATTCTCAGAGCAAGTTCTTTTATCCTCAGAAACTGCGGCTGATTTCAGTCCTTTCCTGTCCTCCTGTTTACCCCTTTTAACCTTCTATGGATCTTAGGACTGCCATTACAAATCCTAAGGGTGATGTAAGAGTGAGAGAAAAGAAACATACATTTTGGATGTAATCTTGTTTCTTTTTCTTAAAAACTCTGCAGGAGGTGAGGCAGGTTAGCTAACTTTCACTTAACTTTGAATTAGTCTTAGTTCAATTGTAACTGTACACACACATCTAGGACTTCTGGTTTTTTCCTCAGCTCTGCTGCTGTTGGATTCAGAGAATGTGACAGGTTTTCAGGTTTGTACCCTCAAAGATTGACTAACTCTCAGCTCACTTCTATCCATTATTTTGTATAGAGAGCGTTAGAAAGAGAGATGGGTCACAAACACAATGGCTATTGCTATCTCATTGGTGGGGAAAAGATGAGGTGTTACTATAAAGGACAAGCTTTCAGTAATGAAATCTCTCCTTTTCCTGAAAACTATACAAGGCCACACATGCTGACTGTGCAGCCACCTCCTACTGAATTTCCTTGAAGGTCATTCTAGCTAATTGAATTTGATGGATTTTCTGGAGACATCAGTCCCCCTCCTTCTGAACATTTCTAGCCTGGAGCTGATATTCATCCATCACTCCATTAAACTCAGTCTCTCATAATTTCTCTGTTGTATTTATAAGCAAATCTGACAATTTAAGCACTTGTCTCAAAGTTTGTGCTATGATGAGGTACACAGAACCAGGAGATGAAATTAGCTAGTGAGAATAGCATCTGACAGAAGCTCCTACCAGGCCTGCCAGTCACATAGAAGTCTTTTTGAGAAAGTATGTGTTGGTTAGATCTGTGCTAAGAAGTAAGGCAGAAGGGAGGCCAGTGAAAAGCTGGATAATTGTAAGTTCTGAACTGTTTATTTGTAAGACTCAGATCCTAAAGACTTTTTGCATTAAAAGAAAAGCAGAGATAGGCACAGTTTTCCCGATGTCAGTAGAAAGAATACTTGTGAATAAAGATGCTTTTCAGTCTAGAGCTTTCAAAACTACACCTGAAGCTTTGACTTAAAAAGAATTCTAAAATGTTTTGCTTATTTTCCATTATATGTCATTTAAGTATTTACAAGAAAGCATTTAGTTGCATTGCTACAACCTAACTGTGAAGCAGCAGGGTGTACCAGAAAACTCAAAATGCAGTCCAAGAGTAAAATAACTTTGGCCACCTGTACTTAATTCTGTTGTTACCACATTGAAACTATTTTTCTATGATTTGTGTAACTCTCAATATTAAATTAAATCTCGGGAATACTTGTTCTACTGCAAAATATCTTTTTGTGGTTAAAATATTGTTTGCAACAAAACTTCCTCTCTTCATCTCACAGCACATGCTGAAACAATGGCAAAAAGATAAATTACTCCAAAACTAATTTTAACTGCTGTAAGTTTCATAACAGGATCCCTAATTTCTATAATGTTTAGAACATTGTACATAACAGCTATAGGCATATAGCTTACAGATTTCTGACACAACCTTCACTGGCATTTCTGGGTGCTGCAAGCAGCACAAAACAGAGTATAAGTCTCTCCAAAAAGAGAGTTGCTTACTCCACCCTTCCTTTGTTTCAAAGTGGTTTCTGATTTTTTTTGCCTTTTGGGTTATTTTTAATGTTAGATCATTTCCATTGTTTATCTCCAGAAAAGTGTTTCCAGACCATTTTGCAGTCACCACTGTTCTGGACAGGCCTATGAAAAACTGAAGGTTATACGTATCCTCGGCAGATGTGGTCAGAAATGTATTACTATCATCAGCATTGTACAACTAATTCCTTTGCTTTCTAATAGTTTTCTCCTGATCATTTTTCATTGCTTAATCCATCATTTCCCAAAGGGTTGAATACATCTTTCCATGCTGTGGACCAATAAAGAATGCACCAGGACTAGTGCTATTAGTATGGACAGTGTTCTGGAGTGAAGAACACAGCAGCTGCACAAGGCACCCATGCAAGTGGTGTTGGGAAATACAGGCACCTCCAGATGCCTGAAGATCCTTAAGGATCTGCCATGAGGGATTTATAGGTTGTTCTATAATGGGTAAATTCCCTCATTTCTGAGCAAAAGATCAGGGAGAAATTCTTCAAAGGCTTGCACTCTCTCAGAGGGTATCCTGGGGGTTTTTCCACAGAAGGGATGGACAAATGAGCAACGTTTGTAGAAAACCCTTTAGACTGGCTGAGAGCTGGAATTCATCCACCTGCAATTCTCTGATTTCTCCACTACTGTGCTGGTTATTATTCACTGCTGATATGAGCTGGGGAACACTCTCATGTGATAAATAGGTATAGGGGAAAGAAAAGCTTTAATTTTGTCCCACTGCCATGTCTCTGAACAAAGGAAAAACTCACTTGTCTGCCACTGACTCTGCAGAAGCTGTGACAGTTTGTGCAGATGTTCTTCATGTAAAACATAACTCGGTTTAATGGATCAGGACTTGGGAGATCTACATGCTGGATTTGCCAATGATTTACATCATGACCCAGAGCAGATCACTCAATTTGTAACAGTTTTAACATCCGTACGAAGCAATTAAGGATCCCTTCTTTGCAAGTTGCTTTCATCCAGATTAAAAAAACATATCCAACACATGCATTAGTATCAGTGCCACTTAACAGATAATTCTGAGTTGCA
Organism: Oriolus oriolus; assembly: GCA_013400235.1. Taxonomy (NCBI): domain Eukaryota; kingdom Metazoa; phylum Chordata; class Aves; order Passeriformes; family Corvidae; genus Oriolus; species Oriolus oriolus. The sequence continues at coordinate 420,197 of VXBT01010230.1, read as the reverse complement.
AAGCGTTCATCTATTTCTAAGTCTGCTTTTCTTGGCTGCACATAGTTCTCTATTCAATCTGGTGCTATCGTGACATTGCTCACGTGGTAAAGAATTCTGATGTCAGACCTTACGGACACAAGGATAAATATAAAAAGTGCAACCCAGTCTGATACGAGGAGAGGCTGAAGACTATCAGGTCATGCAGCTGAAAGAAGATTTGCATGAAAAATTATGCTGTCTCAGAACGTGTGGTGTATCTATACATGTGCATGAACACATGGGTCCATATGTACACATATGTGTGCTCTTTGTTCACAGGAATTGCCATACAGGGTTACAGCAAAGAGCTGGCTGAAGGCAGAGGCTGCAAGGAGAGACAAGTCGAACGTGTGCCCGTGTTTCTCTACAGCTATGGATTTCTTTGACACTAAGAGCTTCCTCCCACATCGGTTTAATACAGAAGGCTGTTTTTGGAGGTGGGCTAAAAACAGTTGCCCACTGAATGTCTGTAACAAATCTATTCGGCCAGCACAAGAAGGAGAAGACCTTTGTTGCTGCTGTTCTTTCCTCAATGAATACTTATGCCATCTCCAGCTGGCTGCTGAAGACCCTTTCTTTAAAAGCCATATGTCCTCTCTAAGAAAGCTCTCATCACACCTCCTTCAGGCTTCCATCATTCTACTGTACTTATGCTCGATTTCATTTAGCTCATGAAGCAATGCAGCTGTAGGATGATGGCTTTCTTCAGCTCGTGCTTAGAGAAAACACGGCCTAGAGAAGAAGAAACGATTGTCTAGGACAGCAAATGTTACTCACTGGGTAGCTCATGTGGGTTTTCTTTCTAAATAGCTCTTTAAAGGGTTGCTGAACACAAGTTACTTTAGATCTGCCATAAAGTGGCAGCGTTTCAGGGCACTCCCCCCAGATTAATAATTTTCACATTCTGAAATCTGTCAACTATACCTCCAGGCACTGCCAATTAAAGCAAATAAAAAAAAGAGTATTCACAACACCTCAGGGCATGATTTCATCTGTTCTTCTACATTAAGCAGGTCTGACCTGTTCAATATTTATCTGGGAGACCTCCAGAGAACAGAAAGAAGAGTACAGGAATGGGCAGATCTTGTGAGGCAGCTGAGATTTCTTGCCAACATAAATCATGCAACATCTCTGGGAATTTAAACCTTGGTTGTTTAAAAAATAGCGCTGCTTCTTCTGTGACCGACCTATATTGGCACTGAAGCACTGTATGACTAGAGATGCTACTTTCCAAGAGGGATTTAAAACTGAGATTCTGCAGTTCTTTTCACAAATTCAGGTTGTTAACTATGGCCACATTCCATCTCAAGGCAATGAATTACATACTGTTTCCAATAGTCTTGAATGTCAAAATTATTCTTCACACCTCCTACTAAAGCACATAGTCACTGCCATGTTCCACTTCAGACAAGGCTGTATTCAGTGAGGAGTCTTACATACACAGCTAGCAAAGGAGTTGAAATCAGACAGAAATATGGAGTTACTTTTCTAATTATTCAGAATGAACTTAAAATCCAAGAAAGTTCTAGGGAAACTGCAAAGACTTGCAGGACCTCTCAACTAATTTTCCCAAGCAAATCCTTGTAAGAAATGCAATTGCATGAAATTGTGACTTATATTCACTTCAACACTCTCACCTTGCAATGACACTAGTTATTCCACAGATTTCCACAGTTCCCTGTTGATAAGCCAGGTGTCTTAACACTATTGTCCAAATTCTGCCCACATTTCCTCCGCGGAGTTCCTAATTTTTGCCCCTTTTCAGTACCCTGAAATTGACAGGCATTTAATATATGTTGTAATTCTGCCTCTGGCAATGTACTTTAAACCAGAACTGTTCCCTAGGCAGGGACTGACCAATTCAAAAGGCTGAACTTTCTTAGAAAAATGGCTAAGAAGATCCATAAGAGAGAGGAAATCCTTCAAAACTGAGAAGATTCTCTTGGGGGTTCATTATCATACTGTGGAAGATTTGTACTTCAGACAGAGAGTTTTAACTGCAAACAAAGATCTTAAATTGCAATTCATCCCAGTGACATCATGAATCATTGTTTGGTAGAAATCTCTTACAGTGAGGCACCACTGTGCTGCACTTTAAAGAATGTGGTATAAATGCTGCTAAAATACTCTCAGCTGAGTGTTTGGATATTCTAATTTTAGCCTTGTTTATTATGTTTCATCTCCATGGCATTTTTAGGCAATTCATGTACCAGCAATGCTAGCAAACTCTTCTTTTTCAGAGAGACCTCACAGTCACTGGGACATTGATGATGCTTCTCATGATCTCTGTATGAACATGTTCACACTATTAGGTCCTTTAACATTAAAGTGCATGATGCCCTTACAATTTTCTTGTAAGAAACACTGACAGAGCTATTTTTAGGAGAAAAATCCACGTTAAAACTTCACTCTTTCTCCAGCAATGGGACTATTAAGCCATTCTGATTGAGTTTTCAACCATGCTGAAGCAGCTGCAAGAAGTTAGGATAGGGAGACTGTGGCCTACACAGCTGTTAAAAGTGTACAGCAGAAAGACACATAGATACAAATTCTAACATGAAATAAAAGGAATAGAATTGAAGGTACTATTGTTCAAGTGGCAACTTAGAGAAAGCTGCTATCAACAAGTTGGTAAGAATTTGTTTTTATTAGCTGTCACGGGACTTCTTTGTCTGTGTGGATCTATTTTAAAGTTTTCCCCTTTCAGTACTCCCTGATAATAAGAAACTTATGTAAGTGCTCTTATTCAGAAAGACTCTTGCTTTGGTTGTCTTATTTTGTCTTGAGAAAACCACGGGGCTCAGATAGTGTATGCATAGAGCTTACATACTCAAAAGGTGCAGCAGGCAGCTGAGATAAACTGCAAGGGCAGGATTAGTGGGACTGTGGACTCCACAGTTCAGCTGTTTGCTGATGAGTAATTAGCATCCTCCATCCAGTGAATTATCTCCTCCTTCGTAGCACCGTGAGGTCATATGGAGAGCTGTATTAGTCACAGCAATAGTTGAAAAAAAAAATTTAAAACCCCAAACCAAACCCAAACGTTTCTCCCCCTTTCTTCTGTAGTGAGGGTGAGAATTATATTCTCCCACACTGAGAGGGAATTGTTTGGCCTTTCCCACGAGGTGCTGGGCAGGGTGTATCCTGAAAGCACAGGTGGATCTGGGAATGGGATCGGTGGTGTGGCTCACTGCAGTAAAGGTGGGTGCAGGCAGTAGCCTGGCATATAGCTGGGGCTGCTTCGCATGAGGTCTGTGGTAAACCTGCCAGCGCAGCACGGAGAGGATGTCTCCTGCTATGGAACCTTCCAGCTGGTAAATCACTTTCTGGTCTGTACTAAAACACTAGAGAACAGGCATATTTTTCTTGTTGTTTCTAAAGGCTGTATTCTAGTTGAGAGTCAGGGTAATATAAAGCACAAGATTTTTGTGAAATAATTTTGTAGCAATCCCTTAATGTGCAAGGCTGAATCTGGTGTGACTTATAGAAATGAAGTGGGGTCCATGAGAGGATCTGGTTCTTCCTTAGAAGCTTATTTAAAATCTGTGCAAATAGCAGATAGGCTGCTGTGAGATGCTGATGTCACGGCAACATGTAAAGTAGAGTCCTGTAGTTGCTAAAAACCATTCTACTGTAATTAAAAATTAACATAGAACAACTTCCTGACAGGCTTTATAAGAAAATTAGCTATCTTACAGTGAAACTAGGCTAGCAAATATTATTGTAGAATGACTTTCTGCTTTCTCTCCCTTGTAAATAACTTTACTTCTTAATTTTCACATAAGATGAGAGAATAAAACACATCACCACTATTTATGGCAATGTTTCAAATTCAGATAAAACCTTTTTCTAACTTGGTTGTAATTATAGGGAACGGTAGGGAAAAAAGTTAAGACATAAAATGACGCAAAGGTTTAATGCCTTGGTAGCAAGTATAGATTTTACTGTTGTTTCTTCAGAAAAGCAGAAAGTAGGTGCACTTTTCTCCTAGGATGATCAATTATATACAAAATTGACTTCTTTTTTTTTTTTTTTTTTTTTTTTTTTTTTTGAGCCGAAGTTGTTGCTTTGGATACTGTATGCAATTGACATAGAGTAGTATGTGTCAGCAGGATGCAAAAATTTGGGTTGAAATGCTGCTGCCTAACTATAGATTCCAAGTCAAGGGATCAATAGGAAGACATATATAAAAGTTGGTACTGAGCCACCAAGGCCTAGTTTGTCAATCTTCATCTGAGAATAAGTACTTTATCCAGCACAGAGAGAAGTTCTAACCCTCATAACTGTAAAGTGAGTATTGGTGCTTTTCTTGTTTTCTGCTGACTGTTTTATTAGCTACTCACAGTTTGGTATCATACTGTGATGATTTACTGTAACAAAAATTTCCAAGTCATAAGCTTTTTTTCTGGACATAATATGTTTTGTCCAATTTAGGCAAGATATTCTTTTTAACTTCCTGTTTTACCTCTTGTCCTAATTATGAGTTATGTTCTCATAAAACTCAGGAATTCTCTTGACAATTAATTTAAAAGTGATAATTTTGGGTATCCTGTGAAAGATGTCTGGAGGGAAAGTGTAGAACTGCATTCCCCTGAATGAGAAGATGAGAGACTAATGCACCTCTAATGGTGCAAAGCATGCTGCAGTATTATTCTTAGAAACAGCAATGTGTTGAAGCATTTTTGTGACAAGTTTGAGTGTTTTATTACGATTTTGATTAACTTCCTCTTCTTGTAATAGCACACAATGGTTGGTCTCTACTCACTTGATTTAATGCCCACTCTCTTAAATATTTTATCTAATAAATTGTCATGCTCTATTTTTTCTAGAGCAAACTATTTTCCTGTACCCATCCTAAAGAAATACTGTAAGGCTAAAGAACAGTGTAGATGATAAACTCATTAATCATTGGCATGCACAGATTGAATCTACTGCTGTTACTTTCTATCTAGGTGCTGATTGTTTGTTTCCCCTTGAAAGCTAATAATGACTTCTTTTTTCTTGCTTTGTTAATGATGCCTACAACCAGACTTGCTACCAGTTTTACCTTTGGGCATGGATGGATTCCCATAATACTATTTCCCCCTCTTGTGTCCTAATGTTTTCAGTCTTTCTGTATTTAAAAAGCTAAGCAATGAAATTTTAATTGTCCTCTCAAGCACATGATATTCTTTTCCTTATTTTGCTGGATGCAGACTAGGTCCTCCCATGATGAAGTGCAAAGGGCTATCTGTGTAGAACTAGGTTATGCTGTTTTGGATCAGGGTTGAGTCTGTAATTTTACCTGTATTTTATGTAAATACATGTACATACATGTATTATTATGTTTTGTTTTTCTCTATTTATTTTTTGCCTCTAACTTACACCCCACCCCTGTGCCCCCAAGCCTTTATAACATCATGGCTGGTCCAGTGGTCCAAAAACTTCTAGGAGTGGGGCTGGGGAAACAGCTAGAAGCTTCCACAGCACCCAGCCTCTCACACAGGGGCACTGTTTAATATGAATCACTGTGAGGACACTGAGGCTAATCTGGCCAGATTTAATCAAAGGCTTCTAAACAGGAGCATAAAGATTTCTAAAGCATTTACCGTAGCCTTCAGACATGTTCTTAATGAATGTTATCCCTCTTGCCTCCCTTTGTGGAGAAGGTGAACAGCTTTTATGTAACATTGATAAAGCAGCTGCTGAAAGAACTAACACTTCATAATCCTGATAGTTACAGTATCAAAGCATATGCATGGATAACACAATCTAACAAGTTAATCTTTTAACAGCTGTATTTATAATTTTAGTTTTTAATGCTGTTTTGGCAAATGATGCAGTTGAAACAGTTTCCTTTTTTTCAGAGCATACTATAACTGTGAGGTTTGTCATCCTTGGCTTTAATGCAAAAGGACAAAGGGAATTCCCCCTCCTCATCCATGATAATCCTCTGTAGTTTTGCACTGTTGTTTTTTTTCCCTTCCCCCCATCTTTATTTCCTTAAATATCTCAATCCTGTGTGACAGAGTGAAAAAAATGCTCTTTTGTGAAATACTGCTCCCAGTTTTATATTTGAAAATGCACTATATGAAAAAGGTTTATTTTTTACACTGGGGACAGAGCCATTGTGGCTGAGGCTTTGTGTCCATCCCTTCTCCCTGCTTTCTCACTGGGGAAACAAAGAATAGATGAAATACATTTGCTTTGAGTCAGTAACTTCTGTCTTCTGGTTTTCCAAGAATAGCCAAATGCTGCCATTGGCTCACTAACTGTCAGGGAGACAGCAGAGACTGAGGAATTAATGCAGCTTCTTGAAAATACCAGCCCAAATGCATGCTCATCATGAGTCATGGCTGAGTGCTCGGGTTATTTCATTCCTGCAATTTTTCTGCAGTAGAGACCCAGAGTCACAGAATGGGTGCGGTTGGAAGAGACCCCCAGAGTGAGTCATTGGGTCCAACCTCCCTGCTCAGTCAGGGACCTCCTAGAGCACATGGCACAAGATGGCACCCAGACAGTTCTTTAATATCTCTAGTCAGGGAGACTCCACAACCTCTCTGGGCAATGTGTTCCAGTGTGTGGTGACCTGCACAGAAAAGAAGTTCTTCCTCATGTTCCACTGGAACTTCGTGTGCATCAGTTTCTGCCTGTTGCCTCTTGCCCTATTGCTTGGCACCCCAGAGAAGAGCCTGGCTCCATCTTCTTGGTACCCTCCCTTCGGGTACTTATGGACAATGATGAAGTCCCCTCTCAGTCATCTCTTCTCGAGGTTGACCAGGCGCAGTTCCTTCAGCCTTTCGTTGTAAGAGAGATGCTCCACTCTACTCTTCATCATCTTTGGAGCCCACAGTATTTGTAGGAAGAGAACTCCTCTTGTCCCTTCTTGACAGCACTGTCTAAACTCCTTCCCTAATCTGTCCCTTTCTAAATGACATGTGACTTTTGGGATGTGCATGTCTAAGGGGAAAGCTTGAAAAGCCAGCCCTTGATGAGAACTGGTGACCTTTTAAAGATAGGTGAATGTGGAAGTAGAAATTCAAATCTGTGAGAGACTTGTGGTGCACCCATGGCCTGCTGTGTTGTGTTCTCTCTGTAAACCCTAATGGTTCTGGTTTCTTAGGTGTTGCAACCTACAAAAAAAGCCTGTGGTAGGGATAGGCATGCCAAGGTTTTGGTAACACTATGTATTGAGAGTAAATGAGGGGGCTCAAAAAATGGTGAAGTTATTATCTTGCTGTAAGTTTGGAGACTTAAAGTATGTCTTCCTGCCCTGCTGCAAGGGGAGGATGCAGCACTTTGCTAGGAGTCAGGCCCTGGGAGAAGGAAAGAAAGGAGGTTTGAAGGGGAAATGGGGTTAGCCCAGGCTCCTTAGAGGTGAGCCTGAAGATGGCAGGTCCGAGTTAGGAGCAATGCCGGTAGCCCAGCTGAAGTGCCACCTACACCAATGCCTGCAGTATTTCGATTTAGGTTGGACATTAGGAAGAATTTCTTCACAGAAAGGGTGACCAGACATTGGAATGGGGTGGAGTCACCATGCCTGGACGTCTTCAAGGATAGACTGGATGTGATAGTGCCATGGTCTGGTTGATACGGTGATGTTTGGTCATACCTTGGCCTTGATTATCCCAGAGGTGTTTTCTAACCTAATTGATTTCGTAATTCTTTGATTGGCAAACCTCTTTCCGAGGGTTGTGTCTCTTCCCACGTCCCACAGCAACATCAGAAGCCGGGAGCCCCGCGGGCCGCTGGGGGGCGAGAGGCGGGACCCACGCTCGGGGCAGACCCTGGCCGCCAGGGGGCGCTGCGCCGGGCGGGCGGGGGCGGAGCTGCGGGCGGACCGCGCGCAGGCGCAGCGCTGCCCCTCCGGCGGCGGCGGCGGC
>VXBT01010230.1:243179-411961 GCA_013400235.1 Oriolus oriolus | reverse complement strand
CGCGCCCCCTGCCCGCGGCACGGCCCCGGGCCCCCCCCCGCCGCTGGGAGCGGGCCCGGCAGCCGCGATCGGGGCTGCGGCGCTTCGGGAGCACCGACCCGTTACTGGGAATCTGTGGGTGGGCGCTATCGGGGCGCGGCGGGGCTGTAAGCGCTGGCACCTTGCCTTCGTTTTTCTGTTTATTTTCTTTCAAAATTGCAAATATCTCTGTCAGTTTCCGCTGCCGACCTCCTGGTAGGTCAATAAAAAGCAGTTTCTACAGAATCTGTCAGTTTTATCCAGTGTTTTTGGCTGGCAGCAGTATCACTTTCTGACTTTCGAGTCTGGTGGAGGGATGTGGTTCCATAACCTAGAAGTTTTATTTGGATGTATTGTGTTGTGCTGGCAGAGTATCTGGATTGTGCTACCGACAAGAAGTTAGTCTGGCTTTTTTGTTTATATCCAGATTTCAGTGTACTCGGTTTGTGGGAATTCCTGTCCTCTATATCTTTGCAACTGACACTTCAATCAAAGCTGTTAAAATACTAACCTTTAAACCTAGAAACTTTCTTGACATTTGGACTTGGGAACAAATAGAGGAGAGGTGTGATCGGTTACAAGCAAAGGGGGCGGTTTCCTGTTGGCCAGTAGTTTTTTTCCCTGTGTAAGCTGTGTTTAACTTATGAAATGGTAATAGTTTACTTTGGATTATTCAACAGAAAAGTGTGGTGATAAGTGTGTTTTGACCGGTTTTGTACATATGAGGTAGAACATCATTTGCAAGACTGCCAGATGCTGTGACAACCTAAAGTAGAAGCTGCTTTGTGAAAATTTACTTAGTGAATGGAACGTTGGAGATAAAATTGTATGCAAGTGCAGTTGCTGAAATGGAGAGCTCTGAGGTCAGGCATTTGCTTTATTTAAAAGCAGTTTGTAAGGTTGCAGTATGAGACTTCATACTAAGAAATAGCTAATGTGGAAAAAGAGGTTACAGCTCTGTATGGTTTTTGATTCATATTATAGTGTCTTGGAAAAGGCAACTCTAAGGCTTTTTGTTTGAAACTTGAGGCTGCTGGTAGGGAAACTGAAGGCTGAGACAAATTGCTTTTAGAACTGAAGTTATGTGAGAATAACTTTTAACTAAGCAGATACTTTGTATTGAGAACTGTGAATCTGTATCTATTTAAAGTTCTGCAGAATATGGGCAGAGGAGACACCTTTGGGTTTCAAATATAGCTTTACAATTTTTTTTTTAATATAAAAGTGCTGCTCTTCTGTTTTGACAGAACAGTCTATTTAATTAGTACAGCCTTGCTGAGAAAGCTCACCACACCTGTATGAACAGCTATATCCTGCATGCACAGGAGACTTTTGAAGGGGACTGATCTATATTGCACATAGGTCTTTTGGCAAATGGTAAATCTGGGCCAGCCTTTGAGTCTCCTGCTGCTCTTAAAGCAGTAGGTAAGCTTCAGTTACCCGTACAATGAGGTGAACTTCAATGTTGCTTAAACACTTTTTTTTTCCTGTGCAAAGGGAAAAGACAGACAACAGCAAGCTGCTTTGGGTTTTGTTGAGGTCAGAGAAATTCTCTTGCTTCATAGCTCTGGACAAGTTAAAGATGCAACAAGTGCCAACTTCCCTGAGAATAAGTGGGGAGATTAGTCACAAGTTAAAGGAGATTGAATCATATTTGGCTGTTTTCCCTCTTTCCACCCTCTGCAGTGTAAGTGTTGTCTAGACATAAACTAAACAGGCAGAACTGTGTTGGTCATCTTAGCTCTTCAGCACCTCTTAAGCTCTTTTTCAGAATGAAAAGCAGTAAGTGTTGCATTGCTGTAGGACATGCATAAATAAGCAGAACTTGCTTTAAAAGTCTTAGGTAATTGTAATCTGAATTCTGAGCATGGCTCACTGATGTGTAGGAGGGAGTTTCTAAGCTAGCTTCAAGTGACTTGTGGCTGGCAGACAACCCTCTGTGTTTAAAAATCAAGGTATATAGAAAGACTTAGACTGCTGATGGGTTTTGTATTGCTTATAAAACTTCCCCATGTAAAGAATTACAAGATCATAACATTACTTTTATGCATTGGATCAGCAATAACTGTAGTTATTTCTAAGTTGTTTTGTAGCAACAAAGACAAGAGTATCCCTAAGAACTTTGCTTGTAGCTGGCTCTCAGGGCTGAATGCATTTAACAGTAGGCTAATCACTTTTTTTTCCCCCCAAATCTTAATTTACCCCCAACAGGAATAGAACACTTTAGGATATGGGAATTTAGATGCACTTATTGCTTGAAGACTTGGTTTAGTGCACGCAAGATTGCTAATCTTTTTTCTGTGCATTTGTTCTGTTGATCTGGTATTTTCAGAATGGAATCTGGTAATGGTTGTGGTCAGCAAGTAATGACATAAATCTATGTGTTCCTTTGTATGTGTATGCCAGTGCTGTTAGGGTTGATGGATTTAATGTGTGGTACAAACCTACTGAAAAAATTAGCAGTAGAATTCAATAACCAACCTTTCTTCCTTGGTCCCTCATCTGCCTTCTGAGCTTAAGCACGTGCAAGTGAGGGTTGTACCCTGTGTGAGGATGGCTGTATACATAAATGTATCTGTTTTACCAGTCTGGATACTTTTACTTTTTCTCGTGAATTTATAAGCTTAAACTGCGCTTGTTGGAAGAGTGGCAAAAATAAAAGTGTAGATAATGAAGGAACTGGGATTTAGAGTAAGAAATTCCTCCTTTCAGGAAGCTGTGTGAGTCTGTGTTCTTGGATTTGTGGCTTGGCAGTATGCATACATAAATTCTGCTTTCTAGACTAGTTAAATCTATCCTGTTTGCATATTTGTATTCAGTAACAGACTCAACTGTGCCTGTTGATGTGCCTCTATCTGTTGTAAGAGCTGATCCCTGCTTTTACTCTAATGCAAAATTGAAATTGGGAGAAGAAAATGTGCTTTCTATATGGGGAAGCTGTCCAATCACTTTGTAAAATCTAGTGGTAGAGTTGAAAAAAATACCCTGAATGCAGAGACCAATGTTATGCATCAGTGTTGCAGGGGGGAGGGGAAAGAGACGAGGCTGCCAAAGCACTTCCCCTAGCCGGAATGCTGTTTCAGCCCCACCACGTGCGCATGAGGGGGTGAAGTCTTGGCTCTGGCACTTGTGGAATTTTGCCAGTGACTGAAGAGGAGCCAGGACTGTACCTTGCTTGGGGTGACTGGGCTCATATGTACCTACAGAACTTGTCTGTCAAAGTCCAGCTCGTTTAGACAACAGTTCACTTAATTTCCTGACTTGTGTACATAGTTATAGAAGTAGGTCACATAAATGTAGCTTCACGTGGAAGTTTTTTCCACTGAAGTTTCTGAAATATGTCCGGTTTCTTAAACTTAAGATTTTAAATAATTGAAATACAGTCTGCAAGAGCAATGCCTGGTATGCCCTGTTGTTCTAAGACACTTCTAGTTTCTTGGCTGCTCAAGTTTCGGTTGTATGGTTTGAGGTTTCGGTCAAAACCTAGATGACTTGTAACTGAACTCTCTTCCAGATAACAGCAGTTCTTAAAGGCTCTGGTTGTCCATAAAAAAGAATTGGAGACAAAACTATATCTGTTGTTTCCTGATCTTTCCTCTTCTCCAGTAAAACTGTTTGTATAAGATACTGGGCTCAAAATGCTTGTACTTAAGTCTTTTTACAACATGACTGTTACTTCTTAATGTTTAGTTGATATCACTGTTATGTATGGATTTGCAATCTGATTTGGTTTTGAAAACTTTGCTATGAGTGTTTTCAACAGGTAACAGCTATGCATTTTTTTTCTGAAAATCATCTGGAATTTTTGTTGCATCTGTGGGGGCTAGCCAAAGCTAGGTAATTAGGTAATCAGATTAGGTAGGATCCATATAGTGTTAATTTCTTTATAAGGATGTTGTACAGCCTGTGATCAATGAACTTTTCTCTGGTTCCTGGCACATATGTGCTGGAAACATTCAATCAAGATACAGTGACCTTTTGTAGTTTGAAAGGAAATATTTTAATGCTGTAACTAGTGGTGGGAGTTTTCTTTTTCTATTTTGACTATTGGAATCTAGGAGTGATTAAACCTTTTTCTACTTCCTCTTTCTACTTCCTCTTTCAGAAGAGGTGTGTTGTGATACAAGTGAGCTAACTTAACAACCAGGAGGTTTCAGAAGAGATAGTCTTCCTTAACTGTGCATTCCAGCATCTTACCTTTGTCCATGTGTATATCTTGGATTTGATAAGTTGACTCAGAAGATTTAAATTTGAAAAGTAACTCTTGTGGGAAAGGTGGTAGAAAATCAGTGTCCTTCTCTCTGCCCCCCATATTTGAGAGTACTACTTAGCTTCCCTTTAAGACTCAGGGAAATAATTTCAGGTAGGAGTTTATCTAATAGCTGGGTTTGTTCAGTCATTAGATAACAGAAGTTTTCAACAGAACATAATTAAAAGCACACAGTTTTTATATGGTTCTGTGTAGCTCTTTGTATTGTACAAGACCTTCAGTTGTGATGACTGCTGTGGAGTACGTTTTCTTTTGGTGCTAATGCCATGAGTAGAAATGTGCAGTAAAAAGGGCTGTTCTCTGAAATGCTGTTGCAGCTGTAGACTTGTGGCCAACTGGTGTCTACTAACAAGTGCTGATCTGAGGGTTTTAGTATGCTGTGCTCAATAAAAATGCTTTAGTATTTGAAATTATTTTGATATTACTAGTGTAATCTAGTGGGAAATTTGACTTAGGTTTGTATTCCAATCTTGAAGGTGCTATCACATAGGATGCTGGTGAGAAACCTATCTCTCCTCAAACGTGGTAAAATGCTAAGCATGGTTTAAAATGGTAATCTGACTTTAACTTGCTTTGTTTTGTGGGGAGAAGACCCCAAATGGATGTTGAGTGTTTCTAAGTTTGGCTAAGAAAAATAGAGAAGGTGCAAGTGATTTAGCTTAGGCTGCAGTAAGTCTCCTCTTCAGGTTGTACTGCAGACAAATTGCTGGTACCATGGGTGGCAGTGCTGTACCCACAGCATGATGCTTGATGTCGAGTATGTTCATATGGCAGACTGAGCTAGGTAAAATGCCTTCTATTCCTAGAGTATATGCCCTATTCTGAGATGAGCAGCTACAACAAATATGAAGAAGGAAAAGCAGTCAGTTACCTTAGCTTATTTTTTTATTTTTCTGTGATCTTATGAAAACAGAATGTGAAGAAAAATTTGAATTCCTTGTTAGGTTTGCTGCAAGTTACATGAGGTGTTATGCCTATTTTTCTCACACTTCTTAAAGCTTTCCTTTGAAAAACCGGATGTGTAGATTTTGTAAGATAAACTGGATATACTATGACCTCACTGCTGACAGAGTAGAGGGGAGAAATTGAAGAGCTCTCTAGACAGGAAAGTACAGGCATGTCTTTTATGGAGCAATTCTAGCTTTTGTTATCTAGTGTTAGTCTGACTCTTCTGGTAATGGCTTCTGAATGCTAGGTATTGTAAAGGAGAGGAAAGTTGAAGCTGTGTGTGATGGGGTAGCAGACTGCCGAGCAGGTACAGGAAGCTCATGTGTTTTGCCAAAGTTAACGGGCTGGCCCTTGCCTGCAGGGAACGAACTCTGAAGTTTTTAGAAGTAGGAACACCTCATTTATTGAGGAAACCATTCTAGCATGGCTTCATGGGTTGTAGGGATGCCATGTCATTGTGGATCTTGTTTGCTTATTGATGCTGGTTTTAAGTAGCTTGGTTTCCTGTTTCTCCTCCTTAGCTGGTGCTTGGTGAGTTAATCATGATGTTGTCCAGCTCAGCATGCAAAATGAAACTTAAACTTCAGCTTAGTTTGCCTGGCCTACTTGAAATGTTGTATTCAGTGTTGACTTAACTTGTTTTGGAGGAAAAGGTAGGTGTGGATGATGGTTGTCAAACTTGACTTGTTTTGGAGGACACCATGCTAGGTTACAGAGTTGTTGTGGTGATCAAAGTTCCAGGGACATCTTGAAGAGTCAGAAGGGGAAAATGAGTAGAGAAAAAGGAAAGGAGGCCTCTCTATTCAGCACATATGACCAGGTTGAGTCATTTGAAATTGATTGGCTGACAACTGTGGTTAGGTTATGCTACTTAAAATCCTTCTAAGATTCAGGGAAATAATTTCAGGCAGGAGGTTGCATTACATTGTGTAATGTTGCGCTATGTTGTCAGCAAGTCAATTTTAAATGACTCAAAATGCTTCCATGTGCTGGTTAAAGGCATCACTGTCTTCTACTCTAATAATTTTGTGGTTTTGACTCTGCAAGGTGTTCCTGGGACTTTATCAATTATGACTCTTATCTTCCCATGGTCTCCGTAGGGAGGTACAGAAATGAGCTGGAATTGTCCTTCAGCCATGAGGTCTAAAAAGACAGTTCTTTTGTTCTACTCATTTACTACATTAATGTTCAAGCTGGATATCAGATGTTTAATTCTGATTGTCATATGTCTGTGTGTATTTTTATATTTTGGAAGTATATCCCAAACTACACTGTGAGCAGGGTAAAGGATAGTGGTGCAGTGAAACACTTCAGAACCTAAACTTTTGTTGGTTTTGTAAGGGAAATGGTCTATTTGTGGATGAATACTGAGACTTAATATCTCGTTTTGTTTAACCACTGCCTACGGAAATGGCAAAATTTAAAAACATGAATAAAACATGTTTTAGAAGGATGAAAGTGCTGAAGTGAAATCTTAAGTTTAACCAGTGCTTACAACACTTCTCCTAAATAACTGTCGGGCTGGACTTCATTGACACCTATTGCTGAAGTGGTTGATCTGTAAAAGCCTTATTTACCTCTGCAAAAGTTGCATGACAACTCTTAACTCTGAGTGGAATTTCAAATTCAGAACTGAGGATTTTTTTTTTTTTTTAATGTGGCTTCTGGCTGCCTTTTGTACAGATGAGAAATGTTCTTCAGAATATGTTTGCTACCTTTCCATGGGCATACACTGATGTAGCACAAATCTTTGCTGCCCATGGTCTTGCAGGTTATTGTGTTCTGCTGTGCAGTGTGAGTCACACATATAAGCAACCTCTTTATGTATGCAAGTAGGAAACAGTTTGGCTTTTGTGACTGATCAATATCTTGCCATGCAGCAGTAGCTGTTGGAAGCTGACAAGTGAAGTCAAAACACCAATGTTTGGTATCTAAGCAGGTTTTCTCCCATCCAGCCATGTTGTCAAAGTGCATCAAGTCTTTCTGAAATGGACTTGGTGCTGAAATAAGATCTCATCCTGTGCTTGGTTGGTTTTTTTGTGTGCGTAGACTCTTCCCCTCTTTTTTTACTCATAACAATTAATCAAAAATACTGGGTGTCACACATGCTAGCTCTAAGTTTCCTGGTCTAGATCTTGCATTGCAAAAGCATGGAAGGAGAGAATGAGAGTTGAACTTGGTTCTCAGGCTTCAGTGAGACAAGTCTATTTAGCATGCTGCTGTGGTGATTTGGTATCTTTGGTAGTCCAGCTGTTTCTTTTTTGTGTGTTGCTAGACTTTTAACATTTATCACACAAAGACTGACTGTAGGTGGTGTAACTTTCAGAATGATCGTATTTTCTCCATGAAACGAACTGTTAAAATCTAGATAGTGTGTTCTTACGGATATTCAACCTTGTATTCATTAACTTCTTCTTACTCTTTTTTTGAAAGGCTCTTCCTTCTTCCATGATGATAGTAGCTGTCTACTGCCCCGTGATTGCAGCTCTCTTTATCGTTTTGAAGATGGTGAATTACCGTTTGCACAGGGCACTGGATGAGGGAGAAATTGTGGAAAGGAATGCCAGTGAGCATATGGACAGAGGTGCAAAAACAGAACAAAGCAATGTTTCAGCCAAGAGGAAAGACAGCAATGGGCCCAGGTAAGTTGTCTGCTGATGTTTGCATACTGCTTCAAATTACTAACAGTCCTGTCTTCATCATCTGTGTAACTGGAGTGGTGACTGAGATTAAACGCTGAGGAATACAGATACAGACCTCTGTAGTTCTGAAAGACTGTTTTAAGTCTGGTCTTGAAAAGGAGACTTACTTATGTATTAGGTTTGAAGTGCTGGATTCACAATAATTTCCTAGTTCCTCCCCCAAAGGAGTTCAAGAACAATATTGAACATGCTGGAAGCACTGAAACAAAAGCATGGAAAATGTGAGCTGATTAGGTCACTAAATACTTAATGAACATAATTAGTATAAGTAATCTTATTTCAGTAGTAGATGTAGTGTTAAAAATCTAGCTGTCAAAGTCCACATACTACATGCTAATTCTTTTATCACTAGGAGGAGTGTCTGATTGGGTTTCAATTTTAGTGTTGCAAAAACAGGAGTCAGATACAATTCTTGACTCCAGTCAGTCTTTCTTTAGGAGAGCATTTTCCTGTGAATTTGGAAATTCTGGAATTGTTCTGCTCAGTAGTGAAGATAATGATTTTGAAGTACTGTCAATAGGAGGTGATTCCTTTCCAGAGGTCTCCGCTGTAGCCAGTGTAAGAAGCACCAGAGGTTTTCCTCCTCTGACCAGGCTATTTGGAGAAAGAGAAGAGCAAAGGATGACTCATCAGCAAGGCCAGCTTAACCAGTTTGATCAGACTGTGGATGTTTTACGAGCTCTATTATCAAAGCCTCTGCCTGCCCTTAGATAATTAAGGCCATCTTAAAAGTTAAACTGTATGAAATAAATCAACCTTGAAATGTTAGCTTTTAAAGATGACCTTTCTCTTGTCTCTGGGTTTCTGGTACTAGGAGCCATGAGTAGTTTTCAAAGTGAGGTGATTTGTATGGTATCCTGACTCTTAAAAGGTTGTGTGTCTTACTAAGGAAGTGTAGTTGAAAGAAGCCTCTTGAGTCTGTTTACTGGGATGCTTTTAAAGAAAGGAAGTGTTAAACTGCTGCTCTTTAAAATGCTAAGCCTAGAAGTGAAAGGACTTTCCTGTGTATATATGGGGTAGCTTCTCATGAGATGAGTCCTAGGTTCTTCTGTCTTCTCTCAGCTCAGGTATTGTTGGCAAAAAAGGTGTCTTAGATTCCTCTAAAGCTGATATACAGTAACTTCTTGTATCAATCTTTTATAAACCTGACCCTTTTTCCATGATGTGTTTGGCAACTGAAGCTGCTGATTTTAATTGTGACTCTGTTTAGATCACCCTATACCTTACTAAAACTGTACCGAGGTATTTTGGCAGTCTGTTTCCCTAATTGTATCTTCATGCTTACTCTGCTGAATAAAATTCATGGAAATAAACTACTGGTCTGTTCTTTCTCATGCAACCTTGGTAACGCATGTTTTAGGTGTGACCTTTAGGTGTTTTGTCTCTGAGTGGTTTTTGGTGGGTTGTTGGGTTTTGGGTTTTTTTTTTTTTTTTTTGGTGTTTTTGCCATGTAGCTTTTGCTTCCAAAACAGTGGCCCAGACTTGGCAAGGGGATTTCTACTAGTGTTGTGAATTACTTCTGGATGTTTCAGTTCTGTTTTGTCTAGGGAGCAGTTGACATGGGACGAGATACTACATTATAAGCATTGTGAGCTCAGAAGTAGAGGTTAGTTTGATGCTGTGTGTCCTGCTTGCCAACTAAAGTTTCATTAACTTTTATATGATCCTTGTTCCCACTTTCAGGTCTCTTAACTAGAACTGGGAACAAGGTCAATGCAGAAATTACGGAGTTACTTTTTGGTAAGTGGGATGTACAGTATATACTAATCTTTGCCTGGAAGCTTACAAGAACTCTGGGGTAACATTCAAACCAGTAGATGGGATGTAGAATGAGTGTTTAATATTGAGCTGTAACCTTCTTAGTAAGTTAAAGTGGAACACTAATAAAAACCCAAAACTGTCTGGGAAGAGAATGTGTATGTAGAGTTTTCTTCTTTTTAAACTCTCTTCCCCTAATATAGGGTGGATATAGGGGAGATCTGAGCAGAGATACTATCTGAAATATTTGCATAATCAGAATATTAGTTTTGATAGCTTAGGCTACAGCATGTGATACTGAATGAATATGCATATAATATAGTTTGAAAAGCCATTCTAGAGTTTTTACTCTGCCACATATACAGTCATGGAGAGCATTTTAGATACAAATCTTAGTATGTTTGCAGGATTAAGCAGTAGTCATGTTCAGGATTCTGTTTAGCTTTTAGGAACTGCTGTTCCTTTTTTCTAAGGATGTTTATCCTCGAAGTGGTGCTTTCAGGTATCTAACAAATTGTGCTGTCATTTGTAGGCTTGCTCGAGCTGTTCATTTATCTTCAGTTAACACTGGTTTGTGGATTGGGGTTTTTAATCTTTCCATGAAACTTTGGCATGTTTAAGCGAAGAACAACTTACTGTTCCTTTAGAGATGCCTTGTTTCTTTTTTTGCTGTCCTCTTTTTAAAGCTGAAATTCTCTAGTTAATATTTTTGAAAGAAACTAGTCTCAATTTAGAGATAGGAAAGTGAGTTGCTGTTTTCATACTTCTGGTGTTAGTATAGTAATGTTTCTGTGAGGTTTCATGAAAGCAAGTAGAGCGGATACAGGCTCCTGGTCTTGTAGAAATATAAAAGAAGCAGTGCAAGCATCATCTTTGTTTGGTATCAGTGGACTCACATAAATAATTTAAAATCCTTAAGTCAATCCTTCTTTTGGATATATGAATATGGCTTCTTGTCAGTGACTGTTATGGTTCAAAGTATCATAAAGTGCTCATCTGATGACACTGCTGTTCCTGATCTCCGTCAGCATGTGGGAACTGTAATAATGATGCTACATAAATTTCACATGTACTTCTACCAAGTAAAGCTAGTAGCTGGGGAATGTTGTATCTTTGAAATATTTACAGTCTACTTAAATATGAGCAAAAGAAATAAAATTTTAAAAACATGATCTCTAAAACTCTTGCCCTGCTTTTGCTATTTACTCTCCTTGCAGTTTTCTGTGGCTGGCAGACCTATTCTTGAGTTTGGAGTTGGTTTGTATTTTTGGCTATCAGTAGTGACTCAAGTATCAGAGAAAATTTGTCTTAATACTTGAAGCTGTTGTGATCTAGCATTTGCATTACGTGTAGTGGTTCTTCTGTATTTTGAGAGCAGCCTCTTGGCTAGTTACCCTACTATTTTGGTTGGAAATTAAGGGCAAATGATGATTTTAAAAGGAAAATAATAAAACTTTCCCTCTGCTTTGTCCAGAAATCAAAATAACTTATTCCAGATTACCTCTTGAACTTCTGGTTTGAATGTCAGATTTCTATAGTCAATCAACCTATGTCAGATTTTCAACTTCTGAATTAATGTAGATTTATGGCCTCTTCAGACTTTTGGTTAGTCTCTGGCATGCTAATGTAATATACCTGCAGATAGTAATTTTAGTTAAAGGAATTACTAATAATTAGAAATAGTAGTTTTAATTTGCTTTATGTCATCTTTGAGTGCCTCTTTCACAGCAGTCTCCATTGCTGGATATAATTTTTTCAGTCTTCTTTATTTGTGTAGTAATTTCACTGCAGTTATTTTGTTTGCAAATTGAAAAGTGTAACACTTGCTTTAGGGAATGAAGACAGCTAGCTGGAAGAAACAGATTGTGGATTTTCATATCAGAAAGGCCTGGCCACAGCACTGGCATCAAGTAGATCCTAAAGAACTCGGAATGTGCTAAAGTCCAGATACTTAGGCATACAGTGGTTATTCCTAGAAATCTGGCTTTCCTGCTTGTTCCTGCAGACTTTATTTATTGGTGTTTGCTGCTGGCTTTTGTTCATCTATTGGTTGGTGTGTGCTATCACGGAATATAGAAGCTGTGAGTAGAGTGGCAGTGATGGATTGTGTTGTTGCTTATGCTGATATCTGGTGGTTCAGTTTTAGACAAAATTGCCTCCTTCTCATACCCTGGCTAACTACCTGGTTCTATGCATGAAAGCATATTTGCAATGATTTTTCTACTTCATTGCATGTGATTAAAGTACATCCTGTGTTTCTCAATGAATTCTTCAAACAGGAAAGGAATTTCATCTTTTTGTGAGAGGCATTCTTTGTTGTACCTTCAGTTGTCATTGTAGTGTATACTGAACTTAAATATTGTGAGAATTTTTCAGTTTAGTATTTCATGTTATGTTCTTATGTATTCTTAAAATGCTTACAGAAGCAATGCTTTGGCTGAAGCTGGTGCTGTATCTTTTAAAATTAATTTTCCTTACCTGCTAGCATAATTGATAATACCAAGTCAGAGAGGGCTCTCCATCACCAAGAGTGTGCCTCTCATTGCTGAGCTGTAACAAAATGGTGGCTTTTCACTTCTTTTTTTAACTTGCTGGAGTTGGATCATAGTTGTTCTGCGAACTAATGGCTGGTTGTCTTTTAAGTTAACGTTTTTACTGAAGTAATATATTCCTAAATTCAAACTGTCCTTTTTTTGGTTACTTCTTTGATGTAGGAAGAATAATAGCTTCTTCTGTTATCTAGAGTGATTCCCGAGGTTGTGCCTTTACACCTCTCCAAGATGAGAATGGCTTGAAATGTCACGCTGCAGAATGAATCATGTGTCAGGTCCTTTCGTGTACAGTTTGTTTACAATGCCCTTGATTGATGTCCATGTATTACAAAAATTATTAGAATGAAATGGAAGAGACCCATCAGGATCATTGATTCCAACTCCTGGCCCTGTGCAGACCACCCTATTAAGTGTTGGTCTTACTGCATGAGATTTTCCTGTAAGACTAGCTGTCTGTTAAGTAAGCCCTGCAGTGCTTCTGTCCATTTCTGTCCCCTTCTTCAGAGGGGCTTTGTCTTTAGTCTTTGGTCCAGCTGGAGGAGCGTTGTGCATGTGTACTTTGTTCAGCAAAACGCTGGACTTGGCTTGTTGGGAAGCAGTTGTTTATGTTTGGGAAGAAGCAGAGAGGGTCAGTGTCAAATTACTCTGCAGTTACTTCTGTTTAGAAGTCTCCTGATTAAGGTGCTTGAAGAGAAC
The DNA here is from genome assembly GCA_013400235.1 of Oriolus oriolus. Lineage (NCBI taxonomy): Eukaryota > Metazoa > Chordata > Aves > Passeriformes > Corvidae > Oriolus > Oriolus oriolus. Next base: position 399,017 of record VXBT01010230.1, on the reverse strand, counting down.
TATAATGGGATAGGAAGAAGAGTGCCTCAGTGGCTTCCTCTTTACAATTAACAATCAGTGCTAGGTTGGATCCTTGTATTCTAGTCCTCAACTTACTTCAGACCCTGTTGTCCTAAAGGATGGATCCAACTTGCTTTTGTTTCATAAAATATCTGCCTTTGACAAGCTGAATTCTGTTGAATTTGATGGTTTTAATGCTCTAGGAGGTACTTTCAAACCAATAGTTATTAATACTGAAAGAGTGAAATCACTAGGACGTAATGATATATATGTTGTACCTCAAAATATTTCTTGGTAGGGACTGTAAAGTATCTGAAGGGAAGTTATTTTTGGGTAGAAAAATGTGGTTTGCATCCCTGGGAGACATACTGTGACCCTGTATGTCGCTCTGCCTGCCCAAAAACTTTCACATGTGGCTTTCTTCATTAGCCATCCTTGCTTTTGCTCCTAGATTCAGTCTAAGGAAAAGACCAGGTGTCCTTTCCATGCTCTATGTAGTACATTTTTCTATTGGTGAATTTGTGGGTGTTATGGTTGCACAGATGAATCAATGTGTGCATGTACAGACAGGGAGAATTTAATATGTCAGCATTTTGGAGTGCCTTCTAGCCCTAGCTCTTCACAGTTTGTGTTGGCTGGTGATGATGGACTTAAGGTGGCAGCTTCTATGACAGTGCATAGACTCCTGTGGCTCAGACTGAGCTTCATGTGTCAAACAGGCAGTGTTCATCCAAGGTATTAGGATATATTTGAGCCCCTGAATTTTGAGAAGGGAAAACTTGTTTTGAATCTGCACTCAACGTAGGCTGACTTTTGTTTAACTGGTGGGATAATGTGTGTGTGTTTTTTTGTTTTTTTTTTTTTTTTTTTTTTTAATGTTTCTCTCAGTGACCCTGGTGGAGGGATTGAGATGTCAGAGTTCATACGAGAAGCAACTCCCCCTGTTGGCTGTAGTTCACGCAATTCTTATGCTGGGATAGATCCAAACAACCAGGTAAGAATTAAAGCTACTGCAGTTGTTGCTTTAGTATTGCTGGCTTTGCAATCGGTAGATAACCTGTTCCTGTTATTTTACAGGGTTTTTTTTTGTCATTTGTATTAGATTAAACAACTTACCTTTCTGTATGTAACTGCTTTATTAGGAAGGCATTGCATTCTCCCAGCAGCATAGCTCTTCTCTCATCCTATCTTGTCCTTAAATTAGAAATGGCTGGATTTTGTAAGGGGACCTACTGTCCCATCAGAAGGTGTTCTCTTTTGCTCAGTTAGCTCTCTTCTGACTTAATAAATCAAAATGGCTCGGAGTATGGTGAGCTCAATACTAAGAACCCACTGTGGTGGGATTCTCTTGCCCCTCTGGGTATTGGTGAGCCATTAGATAGCTCAAGCTGTATCTTCATCCTTATGTTCTAACTTTGTCTTCCTCCCTTAATTTTGTTTGTTCTGCCATTTAAAGCTTAATTGGTGAATTTAAATGCTGTGTTTGAGGAGGCTTCTGTGAAGTTGTCCTATAATGTATCCACTGCTGATTATCTCTTGCAGTTGTAAATGGCTTTTTGAAAGTTGTTATTCCTGATAGCTCAGATTTTGCAGTCAAAAAAGTTAGTTTGCTAAAGTATGAAGAAAGATAAACTGCTAGAAATGGAAGGACTAAAACTGTTTATTTTCTGTATCTCCTCTGCAAAATCTTCACTTTCTTGATTCTTCAGCAGAGTTGGGAAAAAAGCAATAAATAGGGACTCCTGCCAGATGGAAGTGCTGAAGAACATGGCTTTATTACATTTTAATGTAACTGCATTATGCTCTAGTTGCCTTGAATTTCACTGGGGAAGTTGCTCTGTTTCCATGTTATGTCTACTAGGTTTGTGTTCAAATTCTATAGCATTGGATGTGCTGTTCCTTCTGTTTGGCTTGTGATGTTTAGCTAGTTGTGGCTACTTTATCAACCCTTCATGAGGACAGGCAGATGGACTGGCCAGGCTGTACAGTTATGTTGACAATGAGCAATGCAGCATCATAGTAAAGACACAAAACCTGTCTTTGAATGACATGGAAGTCCTTGGTATGGTATTACAATATCATGTCCTTCTAATTAGCTCTCTGAGCAAGCAGTAGATAACAAAGTGCAGTGGTATGCTAATGTTGGTGTTTTATCTGAATCATGCTCAGTTATGCAGCATAGATACTCTAAGAGATTTTCCTTCCTTTAAGAGAGAAGGCTTTTGCTAGTGTTCAAAGGAATAGGAAGCAATGGTTCATGTAGGAAGATAGAAACATGATGCCCAGACTAGTTCTTTGGTCTTTGGAAGAAGTGTGTTCCAAACATACTTACAACAATTTTAATATTAGAGCATGTGAAGGAGTTCAAGCGATTGTGAAAGTAAGTATAGTGTTTAGAATGTATTTGTCCTAATAAAATTAGTATTCTCTGGTTCCCTGTGATTGAATGTGTAGCATCAAAAGGGAATGTGAACAGTAAGCATCTGATTTGGTTTTTGTAGTGAAATAGCTTTCCCATGATGGTGCATTTGTATTCAGTGACAGCATTCAGCAAAGCATATTACTGAAGGGAAAAAATGTGGAAACATGACAAAATGAGTAACTAAGAGTGTGTGTGACAATGTAATGAAGAAAATGTATTAAACAAGCTCTTAACTGCTTTTTCACATTACCCATAACAAAGCCATTGTTCTTATGTGGTATGGCTGAATAGAATCTGCACATATCTTCAGGTTACCTGAAACTGCTGTGCTTACAGAAAAGAATTAGTAGAATTATGCTCTTTTTCCCAGCATAACTTGAACTAGGAAATTTTGGAAAACAGCATCCCAAATTTTTGTGTATTGTAGGTTCAGATTTTGCCTTTGAGTGCTTTTTCTCTATCTTATTTCTGAGTGATTTAATTATCTGACACATGCATTTTTGTATGCTATTTATGGTTAAGAGAGGTTGTACTGAAAATGTTATTGAAGGAAAGACTAAGTTCTCGTTACTATCTCTGTGAAGTAATTTTCTGTAGATTATAGGATTTATGTAGAAAGGTAGATTGCAGACTTAAATGGTGAAATTTTTTGTATGAGCGGGTGCCATGCCTGCTGGTTTGCCATTGAATCTGAAGTTAACTGGAGAAATATGTTTTTTCACATGGGAGCAGTTTTTGGATTTAGCTTGGTGTTTACTGTGTTGAACAGATAAGCTTTACAGTAAGGTTGTATTTTCTTTAAGCATTTTAGACAACCAGGATCGCTGCATTAAATGTTCAGCTTTACAATAAGCAGTTATTAGTGTAGGCCTGCTCTTGTACTTTGTTGCCACATTAAGCAAGGAGAACTCCTAGATTAGAAGCTGTTTTTAAATTCAGCATAGTAAAGTCTCCCAGAACTTTGGCTTTTGAATGGAATAGTGCTGTGATGTAGTTGGATGCTTAATTACATGACTTGTCATCTCTGCTTGCAGTGGAAACATAGAGTCAGAATTTTACAGCACTGTGCTGCTGGATGCTTTTGTGCCTTTAAAAACCTCTCCTAGGCAACACCTAGGTGTATAGGCAAATGCATGTGTTGCAGTAATACGGAATAACAGTTGTTTATTTCCTGGAAGTGTACAGCTTTTTACATAATTCCCTGTTTTTAGGTTGGATCTGGGTTATCTCGTCTGGGAACAGCAGCAACCATCAAAGGTGAGATTTTTAACTATTTAAATTACTTTGCAGAAGCACTTCAAATCACTATTATTTATTATGTTTCCAAATACTGTCTAGCTTACTCATGCATTTTTTTTTTTTTTCTTTTTGGAGCAAAATACCGCGTTTACTAGTTGGGGGAGGTCTTCTTTGGACATGGAAATTATATGACCAAAACATGAGGAGTGAATATTCTGGGGCCCTTGTTCCTTTTCCCATGTAATGACAGGCTTTGCCTATGCAATGCAGAGCCAAAAGGTTGCTGGGGTAGACTTTTCTCTACTATTTTGAGTTCAGTGCAACCAGTTACCCTTCTGATACTGTATATCAATGACTTGATTATTCCTGGTTGCTTGGCATCGAGCTAAATTGTAACTGTTTTCGAGCCTTTGTCAGCCCCTCTAAAATGAAAAGATAACAATTTTGCATATTATTAATAATTTCTTGTGAATTTATCCAGCCAATAATAAGGCAAAAAAAATTAAATGTGAAGTTTTGTCACCTTGATTTTCCGCCCCCCCTTTCTTTTCTGACCATTACAAGTATTTTCTTAGTCGATCCCTCTTTTTTTTTTTTTTTAATGGGCAACCGTGCAAAAAGAAATATTCCAATAGATACACCTTTAAGGGAAAAAAAAAATCCTTATTTCCATTGAGTTCTGTGGAAGATAAAAGAAATAGAGTAGACAATACTTGTATCTAAAAGAAATCGTGTGTTATTGTAATTATTGTTACTTACCTGTAAATGAAGAAATACAAGCAACAGTCTTTCATGACAAGTGAGAATGTAGATGTATGTGTTAATAATTTGAGCACTAGTACTCTCATTTCTTAAAATTCACAGGTGATACTGACACTGCTAAGACCTCTGATGATATCAGTTTGAGTCTTGGCCAGAGTTCTAGCCTATGTAAAGAAGGGAGTGAAGAACAAGGTAAAATTTCTTCTTCTCCATATTTAAACATGATATTTTGTTACCAAAGACCCTTTGCTTAATATGCTAAATAAATTCATGCAGTTTGTTGATGCCCTTTCTTAGAGTCTATCTTGAAGTTCCCTGTTTCCTTTCTTAATTACTCAAGCTTCTGAGAAGCATATTTTGAATGCTTATAATTTTATTCTTTGACTGTGTTTTTTGTTCTGACATCTTCCAGCAGGTAATAAATATTTACTGTCACCTTACTGCTGAAAGGTAGCTAACTTACATTTCTTTAGACAGTATCTCTTAGACTACAGGTGGCCAGGATTGTAGACTAATTTGCTTTGCTTACAAGTAGAGACAAATGTAAATGTGGCAGCCTTTTCTATAAAGTAAATAACTCCATACAGAGCTCTATGTTCCTAGAGCTATAGACTGCTTCCAAGATGCAGGTTATTAGAGCTTGGTGATTTTTTAAAAAAATTTTTTCTTTAATATTTAAGGAAACTGTTAGCTTGTGTTCTGAAACAAAACTGGACAATTTTTCATTTAACTTCATTGCCAGGAAAAGACCTGCTCAGACTAAAGCAGAGCATAAAACCAAAAGGAAATCTTTTGTTTACTGATTTTCAAGTACCTGATGATTAGGAGGAAGTTAACTCAGAATATCACCTTTCATTTTTGCCAGTCTAATCACTAATGGATGATTAGGGCCATTAGATGGATGATTCAGTCATTACTGTGTGATTCAGTGCAGAAAGTGTGTTTGAAATAGACCATCTCTGGTGGCCATGCTATTGTAATAGGCAGCAGGGTTCTGCTACTTTCAGCTGAGTATGTAACTGTGAAGTCTCTTAAGTTGCATGTGTTCAAATACACTCTACAGAAATTTAGCAACTGTAGAAACTTAACTTGGCCTCCAGCAAGTGACAGTGCCAAAGGGGAAGGTAGCCTGACTTTTAGTACTGCCTGCAGGTGGACACTTTTACAGGAGACTGCTTGTGATGAGTAAGAGTAATGATTGTTCTAATCAAGAGCTAACAGTGAATCCTCATAATTTGCTTTAACAGCAAAAACGACCTTTTTTTTTTTTGAGGTAGTAAAACTCAGTGACTTCATAGAGAGTTTCATTATGGTACAAAAAGACCTGTGAGAGTGACTGCATCCTTGCTAACTGAGCTTACTTGGTATCTGGTAGGAAAGGTGATTTTTTTGTTGTGTTTTTGGTGACTTCAGGGTTAGTGGGGTTTACTCTGTTTTTATTAGTAATTTTAAAGTTTATGTTTACTGTGCATAGGTACCAAAACAAAAGGCAGGGTACTTTTTTATAATTAAGAAACTTTGGGCTACATAAAAATGCTAAGTCGGAGACACATAAGCAATAGAGCAGGTTGGGGACTTGTCAGAATTGTGTTGTCTTATTAGCTGCTGGGGTAAGCTGTTTATTGATGATTTCTTTCACTATTGAAAAAAGCCTGTCATGTTTGCCCAGATGTTATAAAATATTTTTAAATGATAATGTGATGCATTCACAGTACTTGCAATTGGATTTTTCAGTTAACTTACTTTGTCTGATATAAACAGTTTGAAAGCAAGTTGTATAACTTACATGGACATTCTTCATGAATCTTTTTAAATATGTACTTAAACAGATTTGGCAACTGATCGGAAGCTTTTTCGTCTGGTGTCGAACGACTCATTTGTCTCCATCCAACCTTCATTGTCCTCTGGACAGGATTTGCCAAGGGACAACAGTGACAAAGTGTGCCTCTCGAACAACCAGCTTGTGGACCAGTCTAAAAACAGTGGATGTGACACAGAAGTAGCTTCCCTTGTAACTCTGCATTCTCACTCCTATAGGAAGGATCATAGACCACGAGGTGTACCAAGGACTTCTAGCTCTGCTGTTGCTTTTCCAGATGCTTCACTAAATGACTTCCCCCTCTATCAGCAAAAACGAGGACTAGATCCTGTCAGTGAGTTGGAAGCTTCCAAGCCCCCTTCTGGATCCCGAGAGTCTTTGGGTGAGAACTCTTGCATTTCAGGAGTTTTTCAATTAGATGACATTCTGAAAAGTAGCAGCCCTCAACCATTGACTAAGAGTGGGAAGAGCAAAGCCTTGAAAGCAGACAAAAGTATGGACAGTCTGAGAAGCCTGAGTACTAGAAGCAGTGGTTCAACAGAAAGCTACTGCAGTGGGACTGATCGTGACACCAACAGTACCATCAGTAGCTATAAAAGTGAACACACTAGCTCAACGCATATAGAAAGTGTATTGTCAGAGCACGAGGAGGAGTCTCCTAGAGAAGAGAAAAAGGATGGTAAGAAAAAGGACTGTGGTGTCGACTCAGAGGATGACAGTAGTTGTACTACTGACAAAAGGACTAGTAGCGAAAGGACTGCTGTGGAAGTGAGCCCTCTGGGTGGTGTTCAAGAGCTAAAGGGTTCTAATGCATCCGATGAGATGCACAGCCAGAAAGGTCTTGGTGCCTCTGCTTCAGAAGAGGCCAATAAGAACCCACATGCCAATGAATTGACTACACAAGCTGACAGGCCGCATGGGAAGGCTGCTGAACAAAGAGAGGAGCAGAGTGAGAAACTAGCTGTGTTAGTAGATTCAAGAGCTTCTAAAGAAACTAGTGGAAAACAAAAAGAAGGAGATGTTCGACCAAAATCTTCTAGTTTAATACATCGAACAGCCTCTACCCACAAGTCCAGCCGGAGAAGGACAGGAAAAAAGCGGGCTAGTAGTTTTGATTCAAGTCGGCACAGGGAATATGTTTCCTTCCGAGGTGTATCTGGTACTAAACCTCACAGTGCTGTGTTTTGTCACGATGAGGACTCCAGTGATCAAAGTGACTTGAGCAGGACATCAAGCATGCAGTCAGCTCACCAGTTCAGCAGTGATAGCTCTTCCAGCACCACCTCCCATTCATGTCAGTCTCCTGAGGGAAAATACAGTGCTTTAAAGACCAAATACGTTTCTAAAGAACGTGGGGGCACAGACTCTGAAAACGCTCACAAAACCCACGTAAGCTCTGAAGGAATTAGCAAAAAAAGATCTACACGACGGACTTCTAGCACAAACAGTGCCAAGAATCGTGCCAGAGTGTTAAGCCTGGACAGTGGTACTGTAGCTTGTTTAAATGACCCAAATAGTTTAATGGCACCAGGTAACATAAAACAGTTAACCACTTCAAAATCTGATTTGGAAGCCAAAGAAGGAGAGGTGCTAGATGAGCTATCTCTGTTGGGAAGGGCTTCACACTTAGAGTCAGTCACTCGTTCTAGGAATAGCTTACCGAGCCAGGCTACATTTCCTGAAGGGGAAGAGCAAGAATCAGCAAGTGGAGGTAAGTAAATGACCTACCAGAAGTACCTTGTCATATTTTGTTAACGAGTCTGGTATCTATGACTTAAGTTAAAACTATACTTCAAGCATCCTCCTGTTTCTTCACTCTTGCCCAGTAAAACTGAAAAAGCATTTCCTTCATAAACTCTTGGAAGATCTACAGAAATGCATGTTGAATTCAAACAACTTTTACAAAATCTGTAAGTAGAGGTGTTAGGGGTTTGTTACCAGCAGTCTTTGTTAATTAGAGCTGTATCTTAAACTACTATTTGTGATCAAATCAAACCGGCTCCATTGTATTGAGTAATGCAAACTACTGCAGCCTCTCTGGTGTGGCTTGAGGAGGTATCAAGAAATAAAGCCAATCCCGAACCCTTACTGTGCTGCCTTTAATTGTGGATTCTTACAGTGGTCTGGTTACTAAGCTGAATTCTCCTAGGAATTTGATTTTTTGCTTAGCCTTGCTGTTGCTGGCTAGACAGTGTTGTTTACTTTGGTTTTTTGGGATTTTTTTTGTCTTCATTATGTGAACACAATAACCTGCCAGTGCTGGAGAGGAATATAGTTTCCTCTTACTTTCCCTAACTATTGTTTTGCTTAGTGTAATGTGAATAATGAGCTTACCTGCAGTAGCTGTTGTTTATGCAGATTAGTAGTGGCATTTAAAACAAAATTTGGAGCTCTTAATAGTTTTTTGTTTCTTTCTTGGTTAATTATATTGACTGCCTTAATTGGAATACTTTTTGTGTCAAGGTAGATAAGCATCTTTAAAATACATTTTCAGAACAGTATGAGGTTGCTAATTACCTCAGTCTTGCTTCTGGAATTTTCAGAGGCCAATACCTACCAGATAATCTGGATCTTTACATCTAGGTGGACAAACCCTTCATAAAATGGTATTTTAGATCAAGACAGGTATTTTTAACAAACTATAGCAAGTTTGACTGTTCCTATTATATAGACTGCCTAAACAAAATAGTGATTAATCTTAAAAAGTGAGATTTCCAGCCCACAGTGAGATAAGATGTATGACCAGTAGTGGGGTTTTCTTTTGGTTTTGTTTGGGGCTTTTTGTGGAGGTTTTTTTGTAGTGTGTTCCTCAATGTTAACACAAGAACTATAAAAATCAGTAGAGTTAACTTCTGGGAAGGAAAAAAAGAGGTGCCACACTGAAGTTCAGCTGTGTATTGATTACTGGTCAGATTTGACTGGTTTGCAATTAGTTCAGACCGATTTATATGCCTTCACTGTACCAGTGTGTGCAGATTTTTTTTTTTTTTACTTTGTCTGTTATTCCTAGTAATAGATTTTTGCAGTAGCTTTAATAAAAGAGTCAAGGTTGCTCTTCTAGTACTAACTCTACAAGCTAAACACTTAATGCTCATTTTTCCTAAGGCCTTGTTAAAGTGACAGCTCTTCATATCTACTGAGAGTAATTTGACTAATAAAAGGTCTCCTTTATGTATTTACCATTTTGACTCTATGCTTTCTTTAGCACAAAATTAGATTTCTTTTTGTTTTGTGTTATTACTGCTTAAAACTGTTAAGATTCTCCTTTTATGTGCAAAGGAGGATTAACATACCTTAACTTTCAGAACATGTCAGACTTTGCATTTACTACTTGTCAGTAGTCTGAATGAATTAATGGAAGACAGATGCTGTATATTGTGAAATATTTTGATTGCTCTTTTGAAGAGTGAAATGGTGGGGAAGACGAACCATAACACATTTCAAAGCAATCTTAAAGATACAAATCTGTAGCAGCTTAAGCAGGAAAAGCTGGCCATCATTCTTGGTGGCCTAAACGATTTCCAGTTTGAAATTTTACCTGGTTATTTTGAAGTTAGTATTTTTAATAAGTGGCAAGTACCAAAGTAGTACTTCTCTATGGGTTGCAGGCTGTCTTTAAGAAGCAATCTGGAATCAAGTTCTCCAGATCTGGTGACATGATATGGTTAATAACACTGGATGTATATTGTTTCTTCCTACCAAGAGAAAAAGAAGTATTTCCTTTATGACTGTAAGAAATGAATGTCATTCTGCCTTTTTTTGTTTGAAAGCAGAGCAAAACTATGACTTACTTTTCTTTAGCACTGCTTAAATTTATGCACTGTTGTCTAGCACCAAGGCAGTAATTAGGTTGCATTTATCTGTTCATGATCAATCTAATTCTTTCATACTGTCCTTCTTTACTGGTTTTTCTTGTGTGTGTGTGTGTGTTTTGTTGGGTGTTTTTTCTCCCAAATGTATAGCTTATATTACAGGTTTTGTAACATCTGTGTCTTTAATTGTGGCTTTCTTCTTTAGGCTTACCCATGACTAATAGTAATGGGAGAAAATGTTTTAACTCTTTAGGATCTAAGTGCTTTATTCTTACTACTTTTCTTCACCTTTTGAGAGGCTTTTTAAAGACATACATGTGTAATATAAATACATGTTAAGTGTACATTTGTATAGAATTTTTTGAGAAAATTAAGAGATTATTTTATTTACTTGTTGCAGGTGAATTACAGAATAAACTTGGTTTGGATTTTCATAAGATCAGGGGATATTGGTTGGATGTGATTTTTAGAAGTAGTCTGGTCCAACCTCCTGTTGAAAGGATTATTGTATAATTTTGTATAAATATTTTTAAATGTCTGATTGCTTATGATAACTTTCTGAAACAAATAATTAACAGATGCACACTGGATAACTAAAAGACTGATATTAATACCACCTCCTCTTTTCTAGTCAGCAGCTTTCAATTCCTGTTTTTCAAATCTAACTTAAATCAGTAATTATAACTTCATTTTATCCTTCAGTCTTTAGGGACTAAACTAAGAAGTACATTCTTGTCTGTGTAACTGCTAAAATGTGTTTTGTAATGGATATGGCCTTTACTAATCTTCCACTAAGCAGGATGCTCTACAAACTTGTACATATTTCACTTCTGCAGATATAACTTAGTAGTTTCGTTTCTGTATTATTATGCCAGGAAGTGGTGAATGACTCACTTGCTGTGAGATAGTATGTGCGTTTGAATAGAAATTGCAATTCATTAAAATGCAGAGAAACAGCATCTGAACATTCTGAAATTAAGTGTGTGTGGTGGATATATAACGAAAAATGGAAGATGTCTTGCAGTAGTTATTATCCTTGTTTTAACTATTCAGACTCCAAAAGTAGCTAGTGATTTGATGAGTCATGGGTTAGTTCAAGTTGCTCAGATGTCTAGTGATATTTTGGAAATACCTCCTTTGCACTGTCCTGTGCCTCGTTTGTGTCAAATATGTGCTGTTTCTGGATTGCTGCTTGTAACCATTTAAAGAACCACCATAATGCTGTGTGCAACACAGGGATGTTTTGTGAAACTTGAGGTGGCCTGAAAAGTCAAGTATTCTCTCCAGTTCTGTATTAACTGTAAAAGATGTGCCCTTTAAATTGCTACTCTGTTTTACAGCTTGCTGCAGTTTAAGGTTTATTTAAGTTCTTAAGATGCATACCCTTTTGTAAATAAAACTGCATGTAGTGTGATGCATTTTTCCTTCTGTACATTGCATAGCAATATTGAAGTAACAGCTCATACTGTTTTCTGTATTTTGAGGTTTGCAGTACATCTCTACAGGCAGGCAAAATAGGGCTTTGTGAGTTTGGATTAGTCTTGTGTTTGATATGACACATAGAAATGTGTTCATCTCTTCAGTCTGTGTGTATTTGTACATGTATGCTTAGTGTGTCTGCCTGCAATTACTACAGTTCAGTTCTCTGTTGTTCAGCCAATGGTCATGTCAGCTGCTAGCAATATATTACTTTTTTCCTACTATGCTGATGTTGCACATAGTCTATGTCATGACTCAATTTGCCTCTGTTGTAGAGCTGTTCCATGCTTCTGATGGCTTTAGTTTTTGTTACATTTTCCTGCAGATAGAATTAATATAATTACAGAATTACAGGCTTCTGATCTTGTTTTCTGTGTCTGCCAGTTCATGCTCAAACTACTAAACCAAACAGTTTTGCATGAGAAATTGGAGTTTAGAAATGGTAGAAACTGAAAAATGTGTGAAGTCCTTGTGATCAGGTTGCGTGTATGTTGGTTATCTCTGTTCATGCATTCAGCAGGACCCTGCTGTAACTGGACCCAGGTAAGATTAGCTGTAGAAAGGGGTCTCTTCTGGGTGAGATTCTTTATTGGAACCAAAAGATTGTATTCTGTTACTTGATTTTTTTTTTTTTTTAGATATTAACTAGCAGAGTCATAATACATGTAGCATTTGGTTCAAGCATGACAGAATTTTTAATATTAGCCCTTTCTAATATCTGACTTGGAAAGCATTATACTGTACTTTCACAGCTTCTTTTTGTGTGAAGGTTGAGTTTTACAGAATTCCCTCTGATGCTGGATATCTTGTCATCTCAGTGGTCAGATTGCTACCTCTAAACACTTAAAGATGTAGATGGTGTTAGGAATGATATATGAGGCTGCTGTGGAATTTCTGCAGTTTTGGAACTTACCGATGAAATAACACTTGGAATGAGTCCTGCATCTGTTACTCATTAATCACTTCCTAGTAAAGCAAAATTTTAGTACATTTTGTGGGGATTCGATCCTGTTTTATCCCCTTTCTGGTATTTATGGATAATACAGAGGCTTTCATTAGATGACTTCTGCTTGATTGAAGGGTGGTTCCATTTTGTTGATGTGTGTTGTTCATGTATTTGCTAAGTATTCATCTCAAACAGCAGTTGAATAGGAATTTTTGATATTAGATAAAAATGAAGCTGCATCTTCATGCTGCTTTTTAGGCGTACCTGCGTTTATTGGTATGCATATAAGCAAGAAAGTTCTAAAAGCTCTATGAGCTGTGATGGAATTGCTGACGTTGCTGCAGAATGTACCTGTGAGATGGAACTCCAGAATGTATTGAAGCTGGCCACTAATTAACGTTTGGTGTTTTAGTTAAGGCTGTGTAATGCAATCATGATGTTCTGTGTATGATACACTAACACAGTATGCCACATATGCTGGAAACACTGTGTTCTGATGATCTACAGCATCTTTTCCTTAACGTGAATAAATCTAAATACAAAGTCAGAACTAACTTTATTCAAGATTAATGTTAATTACAAGCGTTTGTCTACTACATGGACATAATACTAGATATTGACACCCAAATCCCAGGATACAGGGTCTGTATTGGACAGGAGATCAGATGAGGTTTAGCTTTAGTTCTTTGACCCAAAGTCCATCAGCATTATATTCAAGAGGTCTATGTGAGTAGCCTAATGTTTTTAAAAGTGGAATTATCCAAGTGGGAAGTACAATGAAGTGGAATAACTAAGACTCCAAGTGTTGTCTTTGGCCTTAGTGTAAAAATTTTACTGTCAAGCTGGTCTGTAAAAATACTTGGTTCAGAATTCAAACCAGATGGTTTTATTGTCCTGCTTGTTCCCTCCTTGATAGTGTTTTGCTTTTCAGATTATTGTAGTGACTGTTTTGACATAATTGTAAATATTTCTCCAGGCTAGTTTCAGACTTTTTTTTTCTTTTTTATAAATGCAACAACAACACTGAAGTCTTGGGCTTTACTTTCTTTCCTGAACTGTGTGTTGTTTTCTTCTGCACTATTTTCTAGCAAAAGTTTATAACTTGGATACATCACTCTATTCTTCATTGTTTCTCTTTTGCTGCCCACATCTGTTCTTCAGAAATAGTCATTAGTGATATTTTTCATTACATATCCACAGTAAGTTATAATACTCCGAGCCAATATTTTGTTCCTTTTATCAGAGAAGTATAAGTAATCACTGCAACTGTAGGTTTTATTAAGGTGTGTAATAATATGGTGATTTAACAACTGCATACTGTATATACTGAATAGACTGCTTCTTTCTACTTGGGTATCTTTCAAGTATGGTTTTTAATACAGTGTTAAGGCATGTGAAAATAAACTATAAATGCCTCAGCCATGAGGAGAATGGTAGTGCTAACTCATAAATGCATGTGGAGTACATCTTCACTCAGGTTTTGAACACAAATGAGATACAGATGCTCAGTACAGAAGAGCAACATTTCAGCTGTTTGGTTTGGCAAAGTATGTTCTGGGTTAGAAGACATATTTCGTTGCTTATGTGGGTGCATGAGCCAAAAACTATTCATTCCAGCTCTTGCTGACAATGTGTAGGCTTAGTAATTAGTGATTGAAAATAGTTAGACCACAATTTCCCATTTGGTAGGGTGAGAAATGGCATGTCCAAGCATCACTCAGGTTCTGTGCGCACCTTTAACCATGCTTGACTTGACTAACGTTCAAAACCATCTAGGCTTTAAGTGATGGGGGGAGGAGTGTAGTGTTTTTTGGTTGTGGTTTTGGTGTTTTGTTTTTTTTTTTTCCTTCTTTCCTGAGAAGAGTGAGGGACTTTCTGCTGTGGTAGGTTTTTTCTTGCTTGCTTTCCAGTTAGACGGATGTTTGCAATTTTTATCCTAAGAACTATATGGTTTTCCACATGGATACTTCACCTTTGTATTACTTCCATACCATATATTTCCAGGAATCTTCTTATGAAGAATTTGTCTGTATTTCAGAATTTATGTAAGGCACTGGGTTAAGCATTTTTTTGTAGCAAAATGAAATGATCTTGTTGATGCAATAAAATTTTGGCAGTTCTGCTTTTTCATGTTGTACTTCTTAAGCTTCCATGTTCTAAGTTTTGGTTAAAAGTAGTGGTAACTAGCTGCAGGGAGATGTTGCAAATGTTTTGGCTTGATTTTGTATAAATGTTCCCATTCAAATGGGAAAATATTTGTACTTTGTTTCTTAAAGCTAGATTTCTTACACAACAATTGTGTAGTTGTAGTGTAAAACTATAAGTCTTCAGTTCTGATAAAACCTAGACAAACTACAGAGGTGAACGTAAAAGGGTTCAATATAAAGTATCATTCCAAGTGTCTGATGACAAGATGATATCCTCATGACTTTTTAAGCGTGTGACTGCTAATTTGGCTCTGTTCCAATGAGAAGTGTTAAAAAAGTTAATTTTAATGCGGCCATGCATGCAAACACATTCTCATTAACAGATACAAGTGTCATTATCTCTTCTTTGAAATTAAATGTATTATATTTGGGAATAGGCATGTGAGGGGTTAAAATTGCCACAAGATTGTCACTAGGTCTCCACCTCTTATTTTATTGATCTCTGGATGTAGGTTTGTATTTGTAATTTGTGCACCTTGAACTTCAACCATGATTTTTCTGTTCTTGAGAATAGATAATGTTGGGGAGTCACATTCATATGACAACATGGAGAGGAAATACTTAAATTTCTTGACATTAAGTGTAGTGATTCAGCATAGAAGTGTAAAGAAAAAACATAGAGCACCTCTTAACAAACATTCTGTAAGCTGAAAATCTTGTCTTCCTCTACTGATTTAACTAAAGTAAGCAGGAGCTTTAAAAGCATTACCTGTGTTATCTCTTCCTGTTACATCTAGATTTTGTACATGACTGTAGATGTTGGGTCTTACATTTCTGAAGACTAGAATAAGCTGTTTTAAGTAGCAGTATTGGAGGAGTGTGTGTGACACATCATAAATATTAAAGAAAACTTATTTATATTAAAACATGATAAAACTGTTCTCAGATCATGGTAAGAGGGTAAGTTAGGAACTTTGTCTTACTTCCTACTTGTGAACTCACAAGCAGTTGCGCTGTTCCTCCTCATTAAAGACAAGTAGAAACACAACTAATATGAGTTAACATAAATAGCTTTCCATACTGGTATAAATAGATTTTAAATTGTGTGTCTTCTATGAAATGATATTGAAAACAAAAACCCACCAAAAAGCCCTCCCCAAAACTGAGCAAACCAAAAAGGCCGATACAACAAACAAAACAAAAGAAAACCACCACCCCTTTGGTTTTCCTTTACAACCAAAAGCAAACTTTGCCCAGTTTGGCTTTCCATGCTGTATGCTAATCCTCCTTGCTCAGCTAGCTTTTTTTTTTTTTTACTTCCTTACTCATGTTTTCAACATGTAGTTTCTTGCAATGTTGTGTAATGTTAGGAGACTTGGAGCTTGTTGGTCTGAAAAGCCCTGCGGTCTTTTCAAAAACTTGTAGAGTCGTGTACTGACCCTGGATGTCACCACCTACATTCAGCAAGAATGTGTATAAAAGATGTGCATTGAACAAAAGTTTCAAGATGATAAATCTAAAATCTCATGGTAAAACAGGTAGAAAGCTGTACCAAAATCTACTTTGACTTTTAAAAGTTAAAATGAAATAATAAAAGGTTAGAAAATGCCAAAGCTGTTTGCCTGTACAGCTTTGAATTTAATCCCCAAGTACATATGAGGTTTTTTCTTTTTATTTTGTTTTTATCTTCAAACATGTTTGTATCTCTAGTTTCCTCGCAGGACACTGCCTCTGTTAGTCCTTGAGATGGACTTGCTTTAGTGATAAATTGGAGCTAAATAGGAAGGACGTATTGTGTTTCCATAGTCTCTGCTTCAGTTATTGCAGAAGATGATGTTTGCTAAAGAAAAACAGATGTCAATGTTAAGTATGCTACCTTAAAGAATTGCACTTGAATGCTGCTTTTGCTGAGTAGTTGCAAATGGTAATTAAGATGCAGTGCTGATGTTTACTATCTTAATGGTAATTCAGATACTTACATTTAAGTTAAGACTAGTCACTGTTCTTTATTTCATGGTGCTTAACTATGGTCTGATTACCAGAACTGCTTTTGCATCTGAACTCAGTGGAAGCTGTGTTGTAAATATGAATCTTTATATGCTGATGTGTATCCTAGAAAAAGAGCTTTACAAACTGTCACCCAAAAGTAGTGGGGAGTTTTGAAGCCGTGTGTCAGGATTCAGTCTGTCTTGTTTAGTGTGGTTCACTTGCTTTGTACTTCAAGTATGAGAGCTACAAAGAAATGCTTAAAGAAATTAGGCAGTGTATTAAAATAAAGTTGTATATTAAACCACAGGAGAAACTTACTGAATTCTTGCTGAAATACTCTGAAAAAATAGTATAATCTATTAATGCGTAGAATTGTAAAAACACTTGTGGAGAGGAATGAGGAGAGAACGAGCAATCCCCCGTTTTCCTGAAAGTATAGGAAAGGACTGAATTTAGGATGCCTTTAACTTCTGTGGTTTTGGTAATGAAATGTGTGTAACTTAAATGTTGGTGTTGAAGTGTAACTCTTCATGTAGCTTCTTTAGTTTGAAAGCAAACTATATATTATAGCCTCAGAGAATTCATGTGGTAATCTGTGGTTCATGGGTGAATTAAACTCTTGTTTCAGCCTTTATTGCTTGAGCTATGGCAGTAGTACACAACAGTAGTAGGTTGCAATAGGTTGCTGTTCCCTGTAGACCAGCATTAGAATCTTTGCTGGTAAGTGTTGAAAGCTTAATGACAGCAGTGTTGTAACTTGAAATGTGCTCAAGTGCATATGGGTTACTCTGCCTGTAGTATTTCTGCCATTGCTCTCTGTGGTTTTTTTTGGGGTTTTTTTGGGGGTTTTTTTTGGAGGAGGGAGAGGGGGTGTTTGTTTTTTGTTTGACACAATTCTTGGTTTTCTCACTCTAGAAACAGGCTTCTTGGCTACCAAGTTGTGACTTCCCTGTCAAGATTCTGATTATCCTCTTGCACTGACTTCATGTCAATTTTTTTTTCTCCTTCACTTGCCTGCCAAACCCTATTTTCTCTGCGGCCCATTCACTTGAGCTCTTTAGTGCTCTGCATTCAAATTGGCTAGGAGCTTTCTTGGCTCAGGAGGAAGAATTCTCAGATTGTAGACATACCATGAAGCAGTCCAAATCTGAAACTATTCAGACTGTAGAGCTTAAGGAGCACAGGTGGATCTTGGGGGATAATATGTGGATAAATATTTTAATCCCTTGAGTACATACGAACTGTTTTTTATGATGTTGCTTTATAAATGAACCAAACCTTTTGTTTGGGGAGTCAAAATAACAAAACCATCAGTCCTTACAAGAAGTTTTTCTCTGGCTTACTCTCAACTTTCTGCCTCTGTGAATTATATTGTAACTAGTCTAGAAGAAGCAACACGTATCCCTTGATGCTTATGACGAAAAAAAAAAGCTATTCTTGTTTTGTCCCCTGAAAGAGTTGTGATGAGGTTAACTTCAACCCTACCTATTTGGCGGAAGTTATAAAATTGGAGAAGATTATGGTGAGAAGTGGTAGACAACTTTGACAGGTTGTCCTTTAGGCTTCTTCTTAATTACCTCTTCAGTGAGATAAGGGGTGAGGTCAGTTGTCTCTTCCTGCCATGTGTAAACGGAAAAGATTTGGGCTATCCAACTTCTTTTGCAACCCAGCTATTTGGATCTGGGGGGAAAAAAGTAAGCTGTATATTTGAGAACACTCCCTCAACCACCCAGATTTTTGCTAATAACTGTGTGTTGTGATCCTGTCTTGAGGCAGCTTATTTGAACAGTTAGGGCATAAGCTACTTTTGTTGTTGCAAGTCAAGTTCATTAACTTGGGGAGGGTCAGAGGGAAGAAAGGAGTCTTAAGTTACTGTGTTCGTAACTAGGATGGGTTCTTATTTGACCTAAAGTCTGTCTTGATGCAGCAGCACAAGCCAGCGAGGAGACTGTCACATTTCGCCGTGAACGCAGCACATTTAGGCGTCAGGCAGTACGACGCCGGCACAATGCAGGGAGTAACCCTACCCCTCCTACATTGCTCATCGGATCACCCCTCAGGTAGGGTATCTAAATGTTCCACCATATTTAGCATGCATGCAGCAGACCACTTCCCCACACCCACCAGTGTTGCCAGAAAAGCACTTTTTACTTCCTTCCCCACCATAACCTCCTTGAGCTGTCACTGCATGTCACTGTGGGCTTGTTGAATTGTGCATGTATATGTGGCACTATTTAAAAAATGGTCAGGCTAGTCAGTCTCTAACATGTTATGGCTGTTTTCAGATTGATATAAAAATTAACTAATGTTAACAAACTTGGCCTCAGTGGTTTTTATCAAAAATTTTAGAAACTTTTACTTTCAGTCAAGGAGAGAAACCCAAGAAAACAGTATCAGCACTCCCCATTTTGTTTTTTTCTTGAAGAAAGTAAGCATTAGGAACTAGTACTGTGATCATGCTTCACATCTGTAGATGGTGAAAGATAAGCAAAATGACAGAACATTGTAAAGAGCTAAGTATATACAGAGGCTCCAAATCTGAAATACAGGTAAACCTTTATAAAGATCCTGCAGCTTTTTACAGCAAAAAAGAAATAATGAAGTAAATAGAATGCCCAGTATTGCTTAGTATTAAATCTAATTGTGTGGCACTTTGCATGCCTTCGCAATGTTTAAAATGTACTGTGTACACGTATCTCAGGAGTCCCCCAACCTTTACTGGCCCCTTTGTTTACAATGCTGAGCCTAGTGATTTGTTACATACAGCAGCTCTGTTTGACCTATCAGCCTGAACAGTAGAAACAGCAACCATAGTAAGTTTTAAAACTTGTTTTAAGTCTTTCAATTTCTTGGTTGCTTATGGTATCGGAGAATCTGGTGAGGATAACGTGGTCTGTAAGAACATCGCCTATAAGTATCAAAGTAATTCTTCCTTCAGTTACATGATAAATATGGAGGAGTAGTTGCATATGTTATATATTCTTAATGATCTTCCTTCATACGCTAAACTGTTTTCGTGTTTTGGGAATATTTATGTAACTTTTTGAAGTAGGAAAAACTGTAGAAACAGAGCAAATAAAAAGAAAATACTTTACAATAGAGGATGGCAGAGGAATTGTGCCATCTTTGTCACACCACTGGAATATTTCAGTACTATGTTTGCAAATTTTCCACAGGCACAGGGGGATTGCAAGAATGGTACCTAGAAATCTAACAGATGAAGGATTAGCTTCTGTCATATCAAGGACTGAAACTAAGTTAGGTGTGTTTTTAGTGGCTAGTGCAGTATGAAGCAGTAATCATGTAATTTCATTTTTTTTTTTTGTTAAGCTTTTGGTCTTGCTGAATGTAGTTCAACTTCAAGCTCGTGATTTACTTCAGAGTAAAGGATGATAAAACTTTGTATTCTTTCCGATCACTTTTGCTTTACCTGGTTGCCTTCACTTGCCTCTGATTTTTTTTTTTTTTTCCATTTTTTTTATAAAGGAGGGTAGTGCAGTTTTGTGTATTGCTGCATAAGAGGCTGTGCAGACTGATGAAAGCTCCTTAACTGTGTATTAGTTAGAAAAGTGTTTTCTTTCTTGTAGGTGTAAAGTAGGGAAAATAAAGGGCTCTGTTTTACACATTTATGGTTGACAGCTGCCTCACTTTCACATGCTAGTGCAGTCATTAGGGTTCCCATGACTTAAGCTTGACTTCAGTGAGAGACTGTGAAGTAACTTTGTGGACTTTGTGAATCATGAATTTCACTTTGTGAAGTGGGAGTAACTTTCTAATCAGACAAGATGTTCAAGGGTAAAAAAGCAGATTAAATATTCTAGCCTTGTATTTCCTCTAAGCATCTTTATCTAAATTTGTTCCATTCTAAATTTTAAAAAAACCACCCCAAACTGCTCACTGTACTTGCTCTAACATAATGATGTACATTATCAAAAATACTTTCTAATACAAACATACTCAGGATTGAATACTTAGTGAGGTTAATTTACTCAAAGCGCTGTTTGTGATGCTAAATGACTGTTCCTTGGAGTGGAGTTAAATTGTCCAACCAAATACCAAAGTGCTTTCATATTTGTTTGACACAAATTCCATTTGAGCTATCAACTGTGGAATGTATCTGAAAAAAATATGTTTATTAGTGTTCTAATTTCTAGATGAACAGTCTAAAAAAACACCTTTCCTCTATATGAGTAGCTTAATTTTAGTGTAAATTCTGTGTTACTGGAAGAAGGAAACCCTAAAGAAAGATTTAAAAGAAAAGACATGGTGCCTAAAGAACAAATGTGAAGAAATATAGAGACATTTTTAGCCAGTTACCACTAAGAAGTTTTCAAAATATCGCTGTAATTGTACTGACATCACTCCTATATGCTGTTGGTGAGCTGCCCCAGTCTAGTTTCTGATATTGCTAATCCATGATTTCAGATATTTAACTTGTAAGAGTATTAGATGTACTAATCTTTAGTTGCCCTGATGTTATGTGTTTCTTATTCTTGCCAGCAAAACTTTAATCTTCTAACTCTGTCATAAAGTTGGATGTTGGGGGAATGCTCTCTAGGACCTATTAAGTTAAACCTGATTTATTTATTTCCTATCCATGATTGGAATTACTTTTCATTTCTTCTGTGAAATATTTAGTAAAAGAGACAGTGGCATTATATATGCCTTTGGCAATGGTAGACAAGTAAAACCTGGTCTAGTAAATTCTGCTAGTTTGATGCTAAATTAGGCACAAGATTACTTTGCCTGGCAACCTGAAAAAAAACAAAGCAAACCCAAAGTCCACCATAAAATGCTATCCACCCCTGCTTTTGTCCTGTCTAAATGTCAGCCGTGTTTTGGGCACTTTAAAAATAAGTATGCATTGGCATCCCATGTACTTAATGGTGTATGCATGTGTGTAAGTGACTGTATGAAGCAGAAGTTTATTCTTATAATAATCAGGCAGAGAATAAACACATTTTTTGCGTATCTGTGCAACTGGTTGACATCAGTATTTTGGTGAGAATTTTAAATTGTGACGGATGTGGATAACTATTCGAAGGACAGCTGTGTATATAGCTCTTGATATGTACCTGCTATTTATGGGAAAGCAGTATTGTTTAGCATTGTTTTGGTGTTGCTGATAATACTTGAGGAGCACAGTGAAGGTTGGCACATCTGTGAACTTCCCTAGGGCTTTTGCTGCTGCATTGCTCACTGAAAGCCTTGTGTACAGCAGCAAAACACTGAATTTAAATTTCAGATTAAAATATGTTAGAATATGATAAATGAGTTGCAGTTCTTTTCCTCCTGAGCTGTGTGCATGTCTGCATTATTTTGCATGAGCTTTTCTTAACACCTATTCTTATCCATATTTTGTTTTCCAGTGATGCTCTAACAAAAGAACTGAAAAGTAGATGATGTAGAAAATATTGTTAAAAGCAAGTACATCAGATATAACTCTTCAACTCTTAGTAAGATCTTGGTTTTTTAGTTGCCTCATTTGCCAACTCTAGCATTGCACTGTAAACAGTGAAGTGTTAAAAGCAACAGGTGATACATATTGTTTTTCAAAAGAGAGTGTTTAAGCTATTTTCCAGTCTTGAAAATACAAAACCTTTTATCTAAGATAATGCCACAGCTAATGACTGTATAATGTAAATTCTTTAAATCCACAAAATGAAGGATAATAAAACCACTGCTCTTGCAAAGATGGTATTATGTCTACTCTAAACATCACGTACTGACACTTTGTCATATCTAATATTAAAAGTTTAATATTAAACAAGCTATTAAAAAAAATCTAACTCTAGTAAATAGCTTTATAGAGTAGTCCTGCAATGGAAGTCTGTGAGGAGAATTAACATTTTCAAACATTGTCTGCTCATGACTATAAATGTACAAATTTCTCTGAAGCCCAGGTTGACTTTTTAAAACCTGTGTTTTGGTGAGTAATAAAGCTTTTGCTGTAACTTCAAAATAACTTCAGAATCAACTTAAAACTTTTGCCAATTAACAACTTTCTGTAGAGAGTCTTAATATGTTCAAAGTAATTCTGAATCCAAACATATTCCTTCAGTTATCTACAAGGTCTGTGGTATCATATGGCCATTGACAAAGCTTCAAGATGTTTTCTTGTTAGAGTGTGGATAAATAATAAGAAAGGTGTTTTCTCTGTGACTAATCAAAAAACCCCTGAACAGCTAGCTAAATAGCTGATCAAGTCATACCTGAATAAGCAAAAAGGATCCCAACTAGTGTAAGAAGAGTGGAGTAGTCAGTAGTAAATATAGATGATACCTCAGGTTAGTCTATACTTAAACAACCACCAGTAATTTGCTTTTGCACCTGTAAATTAAGACTTACAGGAGTTCACCTGTTGGGTGACTTGGGGAGATATTAGAAAGCAATACTACTTCTAAGAATTTGACAGGAACAGTATCTCTAGATTACTTGATGTAACTACTGCCTAAATATTCTGTTACACAGAACTTAGGGCTTACTTTAACCCTAACTATTGGCTGCTTAATGCTACAATACTCTTTTTTAAAAAAAAAGTTTTCCTCTTTAAACTGAAAAATCTTGTTTTGCTTCACTTCTGGCTCTTTTTCACTTCTTCCTGGTAATGTGTCCCCAATGCGTGTTTTCTCGTAGCCTTCAAGATGGTCAGCAAGGCCAGCAGTGCTCCTCCCAGGTCAGAGTGCAGTCCCGCCCCCCTTCCCAGGCAGCTGTGCCCGGTGCTAGCGCCTCCTTGCTGGTGAGAAATGGGAGTGTCCACTTAGAAGCATCACATGCCACTGCATCTGCTGTAGGCGGTAGCAGTTTGCACGATGAACTTGGTATGCAGGCCTTATGTAACCTTGGTGACATGGAAGTTTTAATACGGCAGATTTATTGGTAATAATGCAGTGAAAATCAGCTAACCTGAGCTTTGTTTCTGAATCTTGTAGGTGTGTTTTAGGAAGGCCATATTGTTCATGGTTTCGTTGCCTTCGTCAATCACCTTTTCCAGGCACTTTCTCTAACAAATGCATGATGAGAAATAAGGAGGTATAGATGCAAGTAATGATGGTGTCAGAGCTTTCTTGATTTGAACAGTGTAACGCAAGTAATTAATTTTTCTTGTGGTCTTGCAGGAAGTTGCACAGAGATGGAGACTTTGGGGATCTTCTGGTTCCTGAAAAAAAACTTGTTATGGGTCCTAGGAATTCTTAATCTTACCTTTTTTAGATGAGTTGCTTAGCTGGTGTTCAAAAAAGAAATACTTACGTAAATTAATGCTTTGCTTTTAATGTACGCCTTAATTTAGGAGCTTGGTATTGGAAGTAAATCTGGACTCTTTCTTATATCAAATGTCATCATTTTATGGAACTTTATAGTGCCCCCTTAGTTCTTCATGGTCCATTTTATGTGGTATTTTTGATTATTAACTTTTTAATTAACTTCTATGCAGCTAATAAAATTGCTAGGGAGAAGTTAAGATGGTCGTAATAAATGACTGGTCTGCCACACAGCAGTGCAGGGGCAGGTTTGGAAAAATTCCTGGCAGGGATCTTTGCAGCTATCTGTACATGGCCTGAATTACTTATGACTTCATCACTAATTGTAACTCTTCCTTGAATTATTAAAATGGGCATCTTGAGCACTGACCATTATTAGTGGTGGAATTTTGAGCAGCTGTCAGCTGTATAACCTAAAAGTACAGATTTGATCAGAACACTGACAAAACATTTGTTTCAGACCTTTCTGTAACCCAGTTCTAAAAGATAAGTGAGTTGTCATCTTACCTCACTAATGGGGAAGACTCCATGAGTGGCCAGTCTGTGGTAACCCTTTAAATGTGAGTTTGACTGAGTCTTCATTCTTCTGCATCATCTAGCTTCAATATAAGGAAAAATTGAATATAAGCAAAACGGAAAACCACCTTGACCTACTGAGATACTTTTATAGAATTTAACTACAGATGTAATAAATACACATGATCGAGTTATCTAATAATTTTCATTGTAGATTCTGTTGCTTTATTGTTTTCTAGATAGAAGTGTTGTTTCAATCTCAGTGCTTGTGTGTATCTCTCAACTGTGAAAGCTTGTCACATGAAACTCTTTTTTTTTATTTAATTTGGACTCTTATTTCTTGTTTGAAAAAAAATATTTGAAATATAACTCTGAAATTTATGGACTGGTTATATCTGTCCAAGGTTAATGTTGAGATATATTCTTGAGGCCGCCATATTTGTTTGAAGGATTTGGTTCATCTTACCCAAAATAAGACAGTTGAGTTCTGTAGAATTTACCATTTAATACTCAACTTAGGTCTACATTATTTAAGAGCTTGTATTACTATGCTCTAGCAGAAATCAAAGTAGATCATGTATGAAATTCAGCATGGCAGTCAGGCTCTCTAAAAAGGCATATTCATTGTATTTGTTGTGTATTGGAGTCTTCAGAAATTTATGACTCAATTCTTCTGAAACTTTGCCTGTACTGTGCTTACAATTATATGGGACATCACATTGTCTTTGGGAGGCACAAAACTTCCGGGGTCTCCTAGACAGAAATCTGATGTGTAATAGGGATTTGTTTCCTGTTTAGAAACTGAGTGTCTTGTTTAGAATCCTTAGAGAGAAAGCAGCTGCTATAGGCAGGATCTTCTTGTGTTATTTTAGCAAAATCAAATTTTCCAGTTTGTGTAACAGGTTTTGTGTAACAGGTGGTATCTTTTGTGAAGAGTAAAATAAGTGGCAAAATGGTGCAAGCTTTCGTGTGTATGATTCCTTTTTCAGGCCTGACAAGAAAGTATCTTTCCTTGTAAGGGGTATGTGGGTAGTTTCTTTCGGGTTTTTTTTAAAATCCTCGGTCAGGGATGAAGTAACGCTATTTTTCTGTTTCCACTGAGTCTAAGGCTCTTGGTTTTGCTCTGTTATCCCAAGGTATCTTACAGTGAAAGATGACCCTGTTACTTTAGATTGTCTGTGGTTTGGGTTGGGAGAAGGCTGTAGTTTGTTTTTTCCGTGATCAGCATCAGAGTAAAAATTAAAGCAATGAAGGAGTACGACCAATTCTTTGTTACTGTGGAAATCATTGTGACTGCCCAGGGCAAAAAAAAAAATCCTGAAAACAGTAGCTGGGGAAATACATGGAAACAAAACCCAGTTTACACCAACTGGAAGTATCAGTGACGAACATAGCAGATGGGGTTATATATCTCTGTGCAGTGCATATAAGAGTTTCTTTTCTTAATTCAAATCCTTTGGAAATGCAAGCAAGGCATGTATTCATTTACTTTAAAAGCCATCACATATAGGGCTCATGTTTTCCTTTACCAGTGCAGTATCTGCTTCTACATTTTTTTCTATTCATGTGGATGTCAAGCTGCAGCACTTAAGACACACAATTTTTGTTTTTGTTTGCTTTAAAGTTTCTTGTCTGTTAATTTGATTCTGGTGGCTTATTTTACCTAGGATGAGCCTCACTGTATTATACCTGTCCCACACCTGGTCTGGTGACCATACAGTTGTCTTTAACTGGGCCTTGCTCTGGGAGTAACGCAAGAGATGCTTTGAGGCATTATCTTCAGTCTTCCAGGTTCAAAGTAGGAAGATTTTTGTCAGTTATGTTGTTGGAGGGTTGAGGGAGGAGGAACTTGGAAGGATGGAAAAGCAGCTTGATGTGGAGCAGTAAACATGAAGTCTATCATGGAAGGAATGCAAGACAAAAAGGAAAGGTGGCAAACCAAATGCCACGATTATAGGCAGGATTGATATAATAGAAACCAAAAAAGCAACGAAACATGTGCTGTGACTTAAGTGAATGATGGTTTTCAGAGCACAGTGTGGCAGGACTGGTGCTTTTTGTTGTCACTAATATCTGATTCTCTAGACAGGTAGGTGGGATTTTTCAGTCCTTACAGTGAAGACTGATTAAATTCAAATTAGAATTTGTGAAGTAGTTAGGAATCCAAGTACTGAGTTAGTAGAACAGATGCCCAGTGTCTGAAGCAGGGGTGAACAGGAATAACAGATTCTTGTCCTTGGCTAGATGATTTTTTTTTTTTTTAAATTGCTCTTGTGCTTAAAGAGAACTGCTCATCTAGAGCTTTACAAGACAATTATGCTGCTATGTTGGACTTCTGGTTGTATTGTTCATATAACAAGCAAGTATTTTAATTTATGAAGGCAGTTGAATGGTTTTGAATATCAAAACTTTTCTCTAAGGATAAATGTATACACTGGTTACTTATTTGATTGAAACCAATTTAGAAGCAGTTACTCAGTACCTTTTTATAATTAAATGGATGTAATTTATTTGGAATGGATGTGGGAGCATGTTCAAAGGCACACATAAAAAATAAATATTCACTTCCCATTATTCCTGTGGAAAATATCTATGTTGTAGTCTAGAATTTGGTATAATAGGAGAGTTACTCTTTTGGCAAACTTTACATAGGAACAAAAAATGAGCTGCTTTGAAGTGTTCTAACTGAAACCACGTAAGTCTTCTTACCATAGCTGATGGTAAAATTTTGACCTTTGGAAATAAAGCTCCTAGCAGTCTACCAAGTAGTCAAATTATGATGACTTTGGTTTTGCTGACCAGGACTTAAAAAATACTGACTGAAGCAGTAGACAAATATATCTGCATCTAATGATGATGTAGATTTCAACATGTCAGTAAGCCTTTGCATGTGAACTAGTCTGAGAGGTTTGAGAAAAAGTAATATTTATTAGATGTAAATAATATTAGATGTAAACTAGGAAGCAAGCCAAAGATAACTTAGCTGAGGAAACCATCAGAGCACCATTTTAGTTAGATGCTTTTGTTGATGCCCTTAACTGTGGGAATATGAGTTCATACAGTGTGAGCTGTTACATGGCTGTCTCTGGATGCGGTGATGAGATTTTGGTCTTTTGGAACAAGGAAACTTGCTTCAAAGGAAGTACCTTTGTGTTTTCTCCATGTCAGAATGAAGATCTATTTTGAATTTGTGTGCTTGACTATCAGTGTCTTGATTTGTTATTGTAACCTGGTCCAAGCAGAATATTTTATGGGTGACTGTAATTTGCTAAGAACTTACAGCTTTTTTTTTTTTTTTAATGTGTGTGTGGAGAAGTTACAGACATTTATGTTGAGTGGGCAAATGTGCTATTGATCGTACTTACTGATTGTATTTCTTGATTTGCAAAATAATCTTTGGAGTCTTCCATTTGTTCACAACTTGATAAAACTACAGGCTTTAGAGAGAAAATATTTTCTTAAGCTTATTCAATGTGATGCTATTCAAAGTATTTCAGAGAATGCTGTGGGGGACCTAGGAATTGGAGGGAGTCACTAGAGTAAATAAAAATGCTAAGTATATCCGTATGTATTGAATCTTGAGTATTGAAATTCTTTATTAGAATTTGTGTACTGTGAGGAAGTGGTTCCTATCTCACAGTTTAAAAAGTATTTATTGATAGGACTTTGGAGCTCAGCCATATTGTCTCCAGTCACTCTTAGGAGTTTGTCACCAACAACAGTGAACAGTCCTGTCAAGTTTTCTACTGAGATAAGTCAAGACTTTTCTGAAAAATCTTTTTATTTAAACCGACCAAACAAAAAACCCCAACAACACAACAACAGCAAAACCAAACAAAATCAAAAACAGCAAAAGAAAAACAAAAAAAAGGAGGCAGAAAAAGATTTTGTTTTTATGAGAAGCTGTCCTTTGCTTGCCAGGGAGCTTTCAATAGGAAGCCTATATTAACAAGTGGGTGAATTTCAGGCATGACATATCCTGAGTCCATTTTGTAGTTTGTGAATAAATAATTGGAATTAAGTGTTCTGTTTATTTGCTACCTCTCTATTAATCAGGTTTGTTATATCCCACTGCGGCAGTGCGGTACTTAACAGCAGCAATATAAATGCAGTGAATTTTGGCAGATTCAGAGATAAGTTGGGTGACAGGGAACTGTTGATATGAGTGAGTGTAGTAGTTCAGTAAACTACTTCTGAAATAAATATATCTGATGTGTTCTCTCAGCCCGAGAGAAGGGGAACTTATGTGTCCAAGTAGTATATTCTAACTTCTGTGACTAGAATTTAATTAATTTAAAAATTTAAAAGTTTAATTTCTAGGATCTCTATTCAGTAATGTAAAACCATGAAGAATTTAACCCAAACTTCTTTGGTTTTTTTAACGGCTGGTTGCCTAGGAGATTTTTCCATAATAATTTATGAACATTTTTGTCCTGAGTAGAACCTGAAGCATATTATCCAGTATCTCCATGTTTGCTGTTGAAATTTTATTTGTACGGTTAAGAAATAAACCTTTGTAACCAAGGGATTTTTTTAGTTGTGGGAGGATTCCCCATGTCTTCCACTTAAATTTTAAGCTTCAGTATCAACTGTTTACTACACTCTGCATTGAAAACCAAAAGATAATTAGCTAAAACACTTCATTAAAATCTTAGCCACTGAGGAAAAGGCCCTAACAAGTGAGCTTTGTACTTATGCCTATGGCAGATGTAACTGAATATTGAGAGGGAGCTGCTGTGTTACTGAGCTCTGGCACACGCTGTCTGTGCCTCCTGAGCTATGTAGTGGCCTGTCTTGTCAGAATGGTGTCTCTGAGCATGGCTGTGGTATGTGCCTGGTTTGTCTGAAGTGCTCTCTCTGAGGGTAGAACGCTTTATGAAGATACTTTCAATATACCAGTATTTTTTTTTGTTTCACTGGTTTTAAGCACCTGGTTTGAGGGGATTTAACCTGCTAAGATTCAAATGCTTCTAAATCAAACTTAATTGTCTGTGGGTCTGAAGAGAAGCTGGAACAGGATTATAATGTGTTTAAAAAATATTCAAACCACTGTATTAGAAGCAGGTTATGTTCTCACAGAAATGAGAAAGATTGGAAACTCTGATCTTGTTAGGTATTTCTGCAGGGACTGCTTGTTATCTTGTATCAGCAGAAGGAAAAGCTGCAAGGTGTCTACAGTTTTTCTTCACATGCTCCAAAGTGGAATTTTTTTCTTTTGTTTATATAAGCTGATCTTGGAATATTGCGTGTTTTGCATCATGGCTTAAAAAGGGTTTTAAGATAGAAGAGACTGAGAAGTTGGCAGATCATTTCATATGAGATCAGGTTCCCTGCATTAAGAGCTGAAATATATTGAACCTGGCCTTCAGGGGAAATTATAGTGCTTATCTCTCTGATCAGGCTGGTGTTGGGAGGAGGGTACTGTAAAAACATCATGTTGTGAATAAGGTAATTTATCATTTGAGTTATAATCTTTGGCTACTTTTTAAAATTATGTATTTTGGAAGTAAATCCAAATGGTTTATCTAAGAAGTTAGTTTGCAGTCCTTTGTTCTTGCACTAAAGGATTTGTTTCTAGCTTGTAGAATAATTCTCTGCCTCACATTCCTTTTTTCAGTTTCCTAAGTTAACTTATGAAGCATCACTGGTCACTTCTTTCAGTCTTTGTTTCTTTTCAAATAGACATGGGCTTGTCAAAAGAATTTTATTCAGGATACTTGGGTTATCTCTGTTGTAGTTTAGTGTTCTTAAATGCTGTTAGTGAATGATTTACTGATGGTTCTTTTCGGAGTAGGGAGGCATTGAAGCTGGTCACTGCGAATTTTTCATGTGGTTGTTCTCTAAGGGGGGAAAAAGCTTACACTGTGCTTCTGTTCTGTTAATGGTGGCATCTTGTAAATACAAACTCTTTAATTCAGTACTGCAGTTACAGTATATATGTTATGTAAAATGGTGTGAAAGACAACTGTGTGGCTAATGTCTGCACTGGTGACCCGTTAATATGTAATCACATTTTATATTTTGACACTGATGTGGATTCAGATGTCCAAATTGTTCTCGGTAGTAAGTTAATGAATAAGAAGCTGCTGCTGCTGGGATGAAACGTGAGGAAATTTTGACCTGCTTTTGACCTTTTCTTTAATAGGTAAGTTCAGTTCTACGCTCTACGAGACAGGGGGCTGCGACATGTCACTTGTGAACTTTGAGCCAGCTGCAAGAAGAGCATCCAACATCTGGTGTGTGTGAAGGCCAGTCAAGAGTGATGATTCTTGTCTTACTGCAACCAAATATTTGATTTTAATTTTGAAAAGTTATTTAGTATGAACTACCCAAAAAATCAATACAATATATTAACCCTATACTTTTACTTTTGCGACCTAAATGATTTTCACTAGAAGATGGCATTAAGTTAAATTTATCATCTCAGAAGATGAAGACTACTATTAGCTTAAGCAATACACTTCCAGACTGAGAACTTGACAAATGCATTTTTTATTGGCATGTAGAAGGTCTTTCTTAAAGAATTTAACCCAGGTTTTGAGAAGTAGTTGGCTGTTGACCATAATGGCTATTGAACTTCCAGTTGTGAAGCCATTGTAAACTGATAAATTTATTCTCAAGTTCATACGTGGCATCAAACAGTACATGAAGTGTTAACATGCCTGAGATTTAAATTTTGACTTGCAGTTGAAATTGCCAGCTACATACTGGAAAGTTCATCTGCTGTTGGAAAGATGCCCTTTCTTTCTCTGAAGGGATAGGAAGCAGAAGAAAGAAAAACAACCCAAAACCTCCTGTGGCTTCCTGCCTGCCCCCAATCCACTTCACTTTGTAGAATTGCACTGAAGCTATTGCATCATTTTGAATACTATCATTCCTACCACATGTAGGTGGAGGTAGCTCTTGGAATTATGGAGTAACAAATATAAAACCTCCCATCTTCAAATCTTTCTTGTGAGAGTATTCGAGTGCCTTTTGTAGAATTGAACTTTGACAAAAGGTTCTGCATTCCTTCCACAAAGCTGCCAATCCCTGCCTATGCTGCTTGCATGTTCCAGATGCAATGGCTTTGCTGATGGCTGCTGTTCTGAAGTTGTATGTGCTCATGGAAGGAGCAAGCTGGCCACTTCAGATAATCAGATCTTGGCTGTAGAGAATACCTGAGTTTCAGTGAAGCAAAATTGATAACAAAGATGTTTTTATCTTAAGGCAAGGAACTGAAGGAAAGTTGCATAAATTTGATACAAGTCTTACAGCCATGTGATTTACATGGAAAACAAACATCCAAAAGCTATCCAAAATTGGGGAAAAAAGCAATGGTTGGATATGGACTCTCATACAGTAAGAGAAATTTCTCTTCATCTCTAATGAATGGAAATTGCAAAGTAATTTTGGTCTTCTTACCAGAGGTTTAACTTTATCTAAAATAAAGTTTTTCAAAAGCAGTTTAAGTAGCTCAGTATACTTGTGATGCCTTAGGATTTTAGCTTTTGTGTTTTTCATATATTTGTAATTCTGCTATTCTTTAGTGTATAGCTCTAAACTCCATATAGGCAGTTAGCTACTGTTCTCCCATTCTGGTCAGACAAAACAATTCCTCTTTAGGCCTGGAAACAAAGGACACCTTACTGTCTCGGGCCCTGAGAAATGTAAACAATAGTGAGCTGGGGGGGAGCAAACTTGGAGTAAATTATTTCGTTACCTGAAGCTGTAATTGGAGGATTAACCCCTGATATAAAAATAGACCAAGCTTATAAAAGTATGAAAACTTGTGACCTGTCGTCCATATTTGGGTGTAGCCCTGGAGTGGGCTTTGTCTGCCCTAAATGTACCTGAAGGTCCTTCAATAAATATAACCGCTTTTTATTCTCTTAATTTTGCCTAGCCTCTGTTTTTAGGTAGTCCCACAAGGCATCACTTGTGCTAAGTATGTACTATTTTTGGCAGTTTTGGGATCTTGATAAAAACAGTATAGAATTAAGAGAAACTGCATGTGGACACCTAGCGGCCTCTGTACTTTTTTAGAGATGTGATGTGTGTTTACAAATCAGTAGCTAACAGCTTATAAAATATTTTTGTTTTTTCAGGTGGAGTAATAACTATCATTGTAGTTCTTTTTAGACAATTTAGGGACTGGGTGTTGAGAAAATGTTATTAAGGGTAAGATTGAAGGGTCTCCTGGCTTACTATAGCTGTGGAATGTACCACAGTACATGAGACTGAGTGGCTACTTGCATTTATAATAAGTGACTGAAGGAAAAACTTGAAGATATTTAGATAAAATTCACAAGGAATCAAAATTAATTTGGGACACTAGAAAATGAGAGTGACCTGTTGAAATAAAATGTAATTTATAATCTGAAGTATTTTCCCTGTTCTTATAGTGACACGGACTCTCACGTATCGAGTTCTACCTCAGTTCGCTTTTATCCACATGATCTAGTAAGTTTTTCTTACTTATTTTTAAAGCATGCAAAGAATCAGAAGACTATCCAATTTTATAGCACTGATAAATCATTCTTTGTGGTAGTTCTCTGTTCTTATGAAAAAATTTTGTCTGGATTAATGAAGAGAAAGTATTTAGTATTGTAGTGTTTTCATATCCAAATTAATCTTTTTGCGTGGTACTTTAAAACTTAGTTGGTTTCCTCTGATCTAAAACTGAGTGATTTATAAACACTCATAGGAATTGGATCTTATAAGATACCTTTTAAAGGTTTCCAGATACTGTGTACCATTTGGACAGAGTTTTCCTTCTGTCTGCTACTAAGGCTAGCAGGCAGCAGAAAGACTAAATACTGTGTTCTGACCAAAAGAAACTTTACTTGAGTAATTTCCTTGAAAGGAATTTAGAAATCTGTCATTGGAGTCTGCTGTACAAGATTTAAATTCATATATAAGGAGTGACTGGGAAAACAAGGCAGAAGCTTACACTGTTTCATACTGAAAATAGCTTTAATATTCCTTAGTTTTGTGATCTCAAAACTTTTGTATTATTGTCAAGTCCAGACAAACCTAGACTCTTAATTCTGAAGTCATATATTATGTTATGGAAACAGTGCAAATGGTCATGATACTTAAGCCGGCAAACCAAAGAAAAGTATATGGAAGTACTGATGACCTAATCTGTTGTCTTGATTTTCACAGTTCTTCAATGTTTTTAATTCTGTAGTTAGAGTTCTCACGCACTTTCTGTAAACATAAGCCATGTTATGCTAACTGTGCCTAGATGTTTTCATTCTTTCTCCTAAGGCAGAGAAGTTTGATGGATTTCTCCTTTGATCTGTGTGGTTGAGGGGTGATAATTTCACCCTCCAATCCATAGGGTTTTCTAAAAGTGTATAAAATAAAGAAGTGGGTCTTTCAGCCCGGCTCTTTGCTCTTTGATCCTGATCCTAAAACTGGCCTGTGTGTGTGTTCCTTCGTGTCCGTGTGCGACACTAATCAAGAGGGAAAATGAAATGCAGCTTTAGGATTTGGCAGAGGGCTAAGAGACCTTCATTTGTCTGGCCATGCTTTTGGTCAAGAATGTGCTTTTTAAACTTGGTGTTTGCTAGAGGAACTTGCTTTGCTTTCCACAGTCCCCCTTGAAAATGTAGCCTTTAGAAAAGAGACTGTTACCTCTTTTTGGTGTGCCAGTGTAGTCCCATTGGAGGGGATGATTCTGTTTTAAGGCAGATTCGTGGCTGTAAAAGCTCAGCCCATGCTCCTAAATGGAAGTTTCAACTGAAATTTATTATTAGTGCCATGAATGTTATGCTGGTTCTACCCTTTAAGAAACTAAGTTTTTAAAAAATTGTCAGAAAAGGACCTGTTTCCTGACACAGCTTACCTTAAATAGTACGGTGTGTGTTTTTGAAATGCCTTTAAAAAGGGAGTGTTTCTGCTTGTTGTTTTCATTAGTATTTTTCTAGGAAGAAAAAGCTGGCTAAGCATAGTTAAGTACACTTAACTATTTTTAAGGAGTTTTAAGGAGTGATGAAAAAAATTTTAAAAATTGAGAAATTGAATGTTAAACTTAAATGATTGTGGGGAAAAAAGCCCCTCCAAACACTAAACCTGTACTTTTGACACTTGAAACATGGCATGAGTATTGAAATTTTACTCTTTGCCTTAAATGTCCGTGAAGCTTTTTCATTAAATGACATTCTAACAATTATCTTGTTTAAGAATAAAGAGCAGTACATTAAGTGCTTAAGATGCTTCTTGGCCTGTTAATGAAATTTATAAAGTGGATTAGACGATGCATACATAGTATAGTATCTTATTAGCATTGAGTACTCTCCTTAAATATCTTCTGTGGTTGTTAGTATTACTGTGGTTTTCAGGAGAACTGTAGACAAACTACAAAATAAGTGATAGTCAGCCATAAATAGTACTTGACTGGTTAGGGCAGAGCTTTTTCTTTGGTTAATTTCTGAGTTTATTCTGGATTCTGAGAATCCAGATTTTGAATTTGACCGCTGGTGCATGCATATGTTGCTTTGTCGTGCAAAAAGAACCATTCAGCATGGGTTTGCATGCAGGTTAGCTGACTATAAGAAATGTGTTGTAATTTATTTAAATTAATAATTGGATTATCCTTGTAGTGCATGTTGTCTGGGTATCAGTTTACTTGTCTTCAAATTTGAAGTTTTCAGAGTAAATGGGATAATGTGCTTGGAAGACACATTCATTTGAAATAAGGCATATGCTGAAGTGCCAAAGAGTTGTATTGTATGCAAACTGTTATTGCTGCTAGTCCTGTTCATGTGCCATGATAAAGACAGAAAAAGTAAGTAGAAGCCTGTGACAGTGCTTAACGTGTAATTCCTCAAAAGTGAAACTAAAGAGTTCTAGCAATTTTCTTCAAAGGAATTTTCAGTATAATACAGTGATTCAATATAAACGAGCTCTTGTTAATACTAACTTTCTTTTAGCTTTCTCTTCCTCAGATCAGGTTGAACAGGCTGCTAACAATGGATACAGATCTGCTGGAGCAGCAAGATATTGACCTGAGCCCTGACCTTCAGGACCACATGCAACCTCAAGAGGAAGCAGCTCAAAAAGTCAAGCAGTACTATCGCTTTTGGATCCTGCCTAGGCTTTGGATTAGCATCAATTTTGATAGATTAACTCTTCTGGCTTTATTTGATAGGTGAGATCCTTGTATGTCACCAGACCTCAGAAAGCAAAGATGAAAACAGTTACTAAACTGTAATATAGATAAAACTGTTCTTAGAGGATTGTACTGATTTACTGTACTCTGAAAAATGAAAGAATAATACTGAATGTGGTTTTTCTAAAATAATGGAGGCTACTCCCCTTTTTTCTCCAGCAATTGGAAAAGGTAGCCAACCCTCACTTTGCCTGAGTGTGGCAGTAACATAGTTGTATGATCAAAAAGAAAGATTTGTTGCCAATCTTTAAAGCTAGAATATAGCCTTCTCCAAAAATTAATTGAAAGGGTCTACAACCTGGCATGTACTTAGTGTTTTGGCAAATAAGGAGGATTTGCCTGCAGTTTCATAACATTTTTTAGAAGAGTTGTTTAGTACTGTGACTTCTTGTCCCTGCTGCATTTACCTAGAGGAATAAAATTAAAGTAATCCTCCAGTTACCAGCTTTTTGAGTATGTAGAGTATTTCTATTTTGGTAATGAAGCTCCTTGAAATAAACAAGATAATAGTGATTCTGTCCAGGGAGGAATACTCATAATTCTGTTCCGAAGCACTGACAGTATCATATGGAATTCTCTGTATTCTGCTTGGCATATCTTACCCAAACTAGAGTATTTTTAGGTTCTTCATTAGAAAATCATGAATGACAGATTGTATACACAGGTAAGTTATCATGCGTGTGTTTTTAATAGGCTTACAATCATCCTGGATGGGCTTTGAATGTAGATTTATGTTACAGACCGTGCTTCTGGTTGAACATTTGAATTATTTCTAAAATTATCTGCTGAAGTTATCCTCTGCTGTTTAAAGTAAAATTCTGTAAGATACTAGCTGCTTTCTGCTGTCATTGAAATCCTGGTAGCTCCTAGCTTTGCTAGAGGACAGTGTGGTAGTGTAGACTGTGGAAGTTCAAATCTATTCTTAACTACTTTGCCACCAGTAGCATAAACCTTCTTAATTTTTGACCCTAACTGTTCTTTTGCAGCTTTTTCTAGACATAGTTAGCTTTAAATTCTTTTTCTTTTTTTTCCTCTCCCTTCAATACAGGAATCGTGAGATCCTTGAAAACGTATTAGCTGTCATCCTAGCTATTCTAGTTGCATTTCTGGGCTCTGTACTTCTTATAGAGGGCTTTTTCAAGGATATTTGGGTCTTCCAGTTCTGCCTGGTAATAGCCAGTTGCCAGTACTCACTGTTGAAGGTATTTTAATTTCTCTTTACTTTCTACAAACAATAGATATAACTCCAGTTGGGTGTTGCAAGTTAGTTAGAGCTTTAAGGAAAAATGTGCGTGCTTGTCATTTATTAAGAAATGAGTAAACTTGGCCTCGTGGTGAGTTTGATAGATGGTAATACAAGGTCACTTCACTAGAATGGTTCTGCATATGTTTATGTCCTTTATTTATTGTTCTCATGCATATTTTTTGTTTTCACAAAGAGGAACACATTCTTACTAGTTGAAAATCAACTACAAACTGAACTTGAAGTGTTATTGGTTTGGGTTTTAATTTTTAGTGTCTACCCCTCAGTGCATTCATATGAGGCAATGATATCTAAGCATATTTTTAATCAGATTATTACTTTTTGTTAAACTGTTGTTAATGGTGTATTGTTACTCTAAGAATGATTATTTTTTGATTTGACTATTAGAATGGAAATCAGATTTAAAATTAAAGTTCATTATGCTGTTTAAAAAAAAACAGTAAAAGTCCTAAAAATAAAGGGGTTGGGGATTTTTTAGAATTTGGGTTATAGACGTGTACTCTTTAAATAGATTTTATGGTTTACGATGTTTTGCTATTTAAAGGCTGTAATATGGCTTGACAACTGTAAAATTAATTGTAGATATTGTTAAAAACTTCAACCAAGAAGTTGTGTGGAGGGAGATAAACACACTTATCTGTAGATTGAGTAACTTTCCTTTTTTCATTTTGGTTTCAGAGCGTTCAGCCAGATTCTTCTTCCCCTCGACATGTAAGTTGTGGGCATGTGCCACTGTACTAACCCTGCAAATGCAGAACTCCCTCAGAGAATTGATCATTTTGGTTTGATCTTTTTGGCATTTCTTATGTACCTTCTCATAAGGCACAAAAGGCTTGTAGTTGTCTTAGTGTGTGAGAAGGGAACAGATATTTTTTCCCCCCTGTTGTACTCTTTGTATTTAGCAAGTGATGTCCTCCTGTTCTGAGCCTAGCTTTTGCTAGGGAGGCATGTCATGATAAGCTTTTTGATGAATCTTTATTATTCAAGCAGTTATACTGAGAAGTATTCCTAATGTTGTAATTTGCTGTTCTGGTATGACACAACTTTGATGTTCTGTTCTAGTCTTGCAGATCGTTCAGTTGTCCTAGTGGGCACACTGCTTTATTTTTTCACTCTAATAAGCTGAGTTTGCAATTCTCTAGTGAGCATTAATGTTTGAGCATGGAGATGTTAACGTGCTAGTATTGCACGATATGTTTATGTTCTGTTGTGCATCTACTAGATTGCCAAGACAAAATATTACCTTTATGTCCTAGATAGGACGTGTAAAAGCATTGTTCCTCTGCAGCAAGTCATTAATTTTGTTTTGCGTAAGTTGTGTGTTTTGATAAACACCAGCAGAGATTCTGTCCGTCCCTTCCAGCAGAAGCAGTATCTGAGTAATAAACTTTAATAATTTTTTTCCTTAAAACTGATTTATTCTCAACTGCTTACAAAGCCTAGTCAGAGCTCTAGCATATAGTACTGCAAGCAACATGGCATAAAATATAGCTGAGACTAAGGGTATGTATAGCTTAGTCTAACTTCATCTAACTGCTGTGTCTTTGTTATATCAAAGCCACAAAAAGGACAGACTGGTATCGCTGCTAGGCAATGCATTAAGGATTTATGAAGAAAACTTTAGGATATGGTGAGGTGACTGTACGTTAGTTGGTGACCAATGATTAATTTTGGTTCTGAAGCTATTTATAGCAGAAGAGTAACAATTACTTTTTCCACTGATAATGAACAAATGTTGATGTTTTTGTTTTGTTTTTTTTATTAAACAGGGTCACAATC
Source organism: Oriolus oriolus (assembly GCA_013400235.1). Classification (NCBI taxonomy): domain Eukaryota; kingdom Metazoa; phylum Chordata; class Aves; order Passeriformes; family Corvidae; genus Oriolus; species Oriolus oriolus. The sequence goes on along the minus strand of VXBT01010230.1, from coordinate 360,423 downwards.
GTATCATAGCCTATAGTAGGCCTGTATATTTCTGTTTATGTTGTGGTCTTATTTGGCTGTTGGATTATGGCAGCAGAAACATATCTACAACAAGATTCAGGTTGTATGGAATGGCTTTCACCAACCCATTGCTGCTGCTGTCAGCCAGGGATTTAGTTATAGGTGAGTGGCTTTTTCATGGATTTGAATTGTTTGCTTTATAGCAGTAGAACTTTATGGGAACATTTTCCCCTTCTATAGCTTTGCTGTAACAAATGGCAGAGATGCCCTCTACTATGGTGTCAAAAAATTTTTCATTATCCAGTATCTTTGTGCTCATCCTTGAACTTGCTTACTGAACTTGGATCTGGATAGACTACCCTTTGCTTGGACCTAGCTGCTCAGTAGTTAAAGAAACATTTTGATTTGGACCCTTTTACACTCTCTGAAGGGGCTTGTGGCAAATGAGTAGGCGTTCTTAAGTCAGGTTATTTGTGTTTAGCAATCTGGCAGAACAGTACAGACACAATTTTAAAAAACATTATACACAGGTTAAATCTTATTTAATATGCCTCTTCTCAGAACAGGCCTATCAGTAATACCGAAAATACAGTTTTTGAGCTGTATTTCCATTTTGAGGTAATTCTGTTGTTTTCTGAGCAGCATAGTGCATTCAGAATACTGATGACATTTAACATAATCACCCCCCTAAACCCAGTGCAAAAAACAAACAACATAAACCCCAAAACAACAATCCTTTCCCCTGTGTACTTAAATTATTAAAATAGTAACAGTCCTGTAATCTCAGACAGAGCCCATAGAAAGAGAGAGGCATAAACATTTGAAGACCATCTTATCATGGGAACTTTGTGCATTACTTTAATGGAGTGAAGTTATTTGGGTGATCTTCTGTGGATCACTGGTTTGGGTGGGGTAAGAAAATCTATAAGAATTCATCTAAACTGAACGCAGTTGCTCTTCAGTTGTGTCAAAATACCTGTGCATGAAAGACTACAGCAGTTAAATGTTATGTCTGTGTGCCTCCAGACCATTTTCTGTCCAAGAAAAATGAAAACTTGGTCTCAGTGTGGGTTTTTAAAAATTTTAATTGATTAACAAGAATTACTGACTCAGGCATTTTGGGTATTAGTTCTTATTACTTGATTTTAAGAACATCCTGAATTCTATGCCTCATACTGCTTCCCCCTTCAACTTTCTGCTAATAAATCTGTATTTAAATGCCCAGAGCGAAAGTGTCTAAGCTGCATATTTATGAACAGAAATTGTCCAGACATTTTCAAAGGTGCTTTTTGAACAAATTCTTTGGTTCTATTCATGTACTGGCATACTTTGTTCTGTATCAGTAATAAAAAAAGAAGTTAAGATAGAAGATACTTCTGACTCATTCACAATACAAAACTAGCTTCATTTCTCTTGCAAATGCTCTGTCAGTTTTGGAAGTATTTTCTTTCCTTTTCTACCACGTTGGAGTCATTGCCATAATGTATACCCATATCCCCATGAGATAGTACATAATGTACATTTAGGTGGTGTGTCCTACTGTGGAAGTGAGCTACTCTTTAAAACTACTGAAGAGTGAGTCTTTACCAGTTTTAAAAGATGTGGTGGCATTTTCACCAGGCCATGTCCATTTTGGGATTAGCTTTTAAAACTACTTAGTTCAAGAGCTGGAAGTGGGTTTTGATGCTTATGTTTTACTGTTCTTCTGGGGTATCTTGCAGCAGCGTGTGGGGTTTCTATTTCTTAGCAGTTCTTCCAGTAAAAAATCAGATTGCCAGAACAACTCACTCTACTTAAAAAAAAAACCGGAAAACAACAAAACTAAAACCCCCTCAAACAATAAGAAATAAACACAAACTGAACCCAAAACAAAAAGCCAAAAACCAAAATGAAAAAACACCAAACAAACCAAAAAAACCTGCCCCACCAACCTGCACATCCCACCCTGCCTCCTCGTGCAATACACTTGCCCGTGGAGCAACTCTTACTGTTGCTGAAGCACTGTTTCAAAAGCTTTGTGTGTACTGCGGACCAGGCTGGCTGCTAGCAAACATACTTTGTTAGGTAAAAATCTCAGCTGCCTTTTTGCCTTTCCCAGACAAAGCTACTGGAAGAACACAGGTGCAGGGCAAGGCGAACTCTGTATTTAGATAACCTAAGTGTTGTCTCCTTGCCAACAGACAAGTGAGGACTTGCATAAATGCTTTGGTTTGTGTCCCACCTGATCAGTTGCTCTAAATCTACTCCACATTTATAATAATTTTATCTTTTCACCTGGTTGTTTGCTATTAGACAACAATGATATTATGGACTGTAGAAGCATCATAAAATATTGGCTTTTTGCTAGACTACTCTTTCAAAACTGTGTATTCTCAGATCTGTCTAGTAATTTTGTTTCCAATGAGCCCAAAATAGCTTGACTTGAAGACTTTCAGGAAACAACTTTTTAATCTGTCAGTGACAGAAGACTGTGTTTGCCTCCTATGTAGGCTTCCTTGAGTAATGATTTGAGATAGAGGTTTGACTTGAGAATTTTGAAAAAGTATTTTCTTCAGGTAGTGAAGAGCTGGTCTGTAGTCCTATGTTTCCTAATTTGTGTAACTAAAAAAATGCAGAATTCGATGTTTTTCCTAAGCTTGCAACCTGCATGTTTTGAAATTATATTATTATTCAACATTGCCACGGAATAGGGGAAAAAAAATCAGATTCTCAGTGTCTGACTATAGATATTTCTAATGTGATATCCTTCAGTGTCCAACCATTCTGTGCATATAAAGTTAGAAAATTACATTTGAGACTTGTGATGCTTTACAAGGTGCTTTAAAATATGTTCCTTTTTTTGGTCACTGAAGCTACAAGTCAATAATAGGATAGAAAATCTTCCCTAAACTGCTGGATTTTGTCTGCTAGGGTTATTTTTATTTGATCCTTCTGCCTCTTGGAACTTAGAACTTAAAATATGCTGTTGCATGTGAATTAAATCTCAACTATTATATCTGAAGTTGTGCAGATTATTTCTGCATCTTTTATTCTTTAAGATGGAAAGTAAATGATATGTACAGGTTGAGACATACCATTTTCTGTATTAAAATTAGGTGGCATTCATTTATCTTTGCATTCTGAAATCCTGTAATTTGCAGGTGTTTTCATGATTCATACAGTTGTCTTTGTTAGAAAAAGCACAAAACCCCCAATCATTTAGGATTAGAACTTTCAGAAGTGATGTGGAAAAATGAATAGAATTGTCAGATGTTATTAGTAGCAGAAAACCCAGAGGTGGAGTGCTTGGCCTCCCTTACATCAGAGTGGCTGGTGTTAGGTTGCTCCTGTAACTCCAGACAGGCAGTTAGGCTCGGATAAGCCTCACATACAATGAACGAAAACTTACAAGTCTAATCTGTAAACACTCCTGGCTGATCTTTGCTGAATAAAAATGGAAAGCCTGAATTGGCCTGTGTCCATGCCTACAGCAATTAAAAGGAAAGTACTATTGATTTGTATGACCTCTGTGTTCGGTCAGTTCTGAGTCATTGAAGTAGAACTTTGCATAATGTGTATTTTCCTTAGAAATTATAGTAGAAATACTTCAGTGGTGTGGAGTTAAAATGGGGTGTGTGATACCCTAGAAGTTAAACTGAAAAATATTCTTACCATGCTGGTTTTTTTCATGTTCACCACTTTTTCAACTCTTTTTTTTTTTTTTTTGTAGTGTTTACACTATGTTTCCCTATAGTATTCTTCATTGGTCTCCTGCCTCAGGTGAATACATTTGTGATGTATCTCTGTGAACAGCTGGACATTCATGTCTTTGGTGGCAATGGTGAGTGTTGTGTTTTGTGTCAGTCGCAAAAGTATGAGATGTGGAGCAGCCAAGATTAGAATGTTAGTTTAAAAATTTAGTGGTTACACTATTTTTATACCTACCCTCTAAACACAGAATACTTAACTGTGTTTTTAAAAAGCCTGAAGGTCTTCTGATTGATTATTGAGAAGTAGAATTGCTGTCCCAGTGAGTCTGTCAAATTTTCTTCCTCAACTGGTTTCTATTGTAGTTAACTATTCCCATGATAAAGCAGTTGAATAAATATGGAGGTTAAAAAAGCCACGTAAAATGCTCTTTATAAAAATCACTTTTAGGGGAAAATACAAGTAGCTGCTCTGGTTTGAACTGCCTTTTTTTTCCATCAGAGGGTTGTGGCAACTAGGGGGCTGATACCATCTTAGGCAAACTGAAGTATTTTGTATTCTAACTTAAAAAGATAACAATGTTTTTTTCTTTTCATTTCTGACATTCAGCTACCACAAGCCTGCTTGCAGCACTTTACAGTTTTATCTGTAGTATTGTGGCAGTAGCATTGTTGTATGGACTGTGCTATGGTGCCCTGAAGGTGAGAGAAATTTTTTGCACAGTAAACATCAATGTTTTGGTTTGTTCTCTGCTTCCTTTTGTATTAAGTAGTGAAAGTATGCAGCTACTGAATTAGAGATACTAGTTTGATTTACTAGGGTTTCATACTTGCTCAGCTGTGATGTCAGTAGAGGAGATGCAGTGCAGGAACAAAGCAGATTTTTTTGCTTTTAAAAGGTGTGTGATTTGTGCCTGCTCTAACAGGCTCTTATTTTTTGGTTGAAAACACATGACATTTACCATCAGTTCCATTCTGCATCAATTCTTGGAAAAAAAATCATGCAAGTGGCTTGTTTCCAGCAGAGTCTGCATGTAGTGGTATGTTAACCTCTCAAAATGGCTCATGTAAGTATTTTTTTCTGGTGCTGCAAAAGTGAAATAGTATTTTCAAATTAGTATTTACTTGAAAAGAAACCAAGAAGTACTTTGTAGTGTCAGAGTGAAGATGTGTGCCTGTCTGAAAGGTAGAGTTAAAGAGTTAGCTGGCAAAGAGACACACACACACCCCCCTCCCTATCTTCCTTGCTTGAAATGTTAGTTTGTTTGAAAACAGTATGGAGTGTGATGTTGGTTCTGTTTATTAATTTCAGGTGTGTGTCAGTAATCAAACGTGAGCAGTTTACAATGAATCATAGCATGTGTCGGTCCAGCTCAGAGTTGGCTGGCTTTTCCACTTTGTCACAGAGAGTAGAAAGTTCCCAGAGGAGATAGTCCCATGATGCCATCACCTGCAGAACATCATTAGCTTTCTGTGAATTTGTACACTTGTCTCATTAGCTTTTTGTAAACACATCTGTTCAAGACAAGCAAGCTTTAGGAAAGAGTAACTGTTTCATCTTTGCAGATCCAGTACAGATCAGGAAAACACAAATAAAGCCACTGTTTAATCTTCATTCAGCACAATAGAAAAAATAAATCTTAAGTCAATATATATGTAACCTTCAAAATTAAGAAGTGACTAAATACAGCTCTTAAGAGCTTGTGGTCTCAAGGAATGCAGGAAATGCTTTGTAAGGGTTATGAAAAATGATGACTGTTTAATGATTAAGATGGTGTAGACTTGAGGGATGTACACTGTGATAGAGTTTCTGATCTGTAGTTAGACATAGGTAAGGGTGGAACAATTTTTGTATGAAAAGCCCTGGTTTATTTTTGTGGAGTTGTAGTTAATTTTCCTATTCTCTTACCATGATATACAAAATTCTTGTATGTCAGGTAAGTGGTGTGTACTTTGTCTCCTTTTTATTAACATTTCATTTCTGTCTCCAGGATTCCTGGGATGGGCAGCATATTCCAGTTCTCTTCTCCATATTTTGTGGTTTGTTAGTGGCAATATCGTATCATCTCAGCAGACAAAGCAGTGACCCTTCTGTACTTTTGTAAGTGACTCAGTTTGTATCTCTTCCCCAAGGAAGAAGCAAAGGAAAAACTACTAATAATGTTACTACTTAGTGCTGTTTGAACTTGTACTCACCTGCATTAATCAGAAATAGTGTGTTCATGGTTCAATAGTTAGAAATTCTCACATTTTGCATTTAGTTCCTTCTCTAACAATGACCTTTTTGTGGCTTCTGGTAAATCACTTACATGCCAAAATCTGATTTAACTGTCTGCTGATGTTTTCCAAAATGTCAGTCAGGTGCCATCTTTCTGCTGGTGGGTTTGTTGGGAACAGCATGTATCATTTCTGTGTTTAAAGAGGTGCTCAATGCACTGGTTTAAGCTGAAGACTACAGGGGAACTTTTTGAACAGTTTCACTTCATTTGTTGATGTATTCTCATGTTGAACGTGTGCTCAAAGTACTTGTTCAAGTAATTATGCAAAATTATAAGGATCTGTTTTGGTGATGAGCATTCCCATCTAGCATGGGGAAACAGGTGTTCATGTTATTATTGAGTTGGAGTAGTGGTCTGATGCTGAGGATGTTTGATTCAGTTAATAATGATACATGTAAAACAAAATAGTTCCAGTAGGAGAAACACTTCCCGCAGAATAGCCAATAAAACCTCAGCCACATACCTAGGTTAGGCAGAGCTTGAACTTGGATTTAAATGTAGCCATAATGTTGGATGAATTTGATAAATAGTGGCCTGGGGTAAATAGTGAGGGACCTCCTCTGTGAACAAGAAAATTAATGATTCATGAGTGTTTACACTGGAGGAAACATCTTATGTTTGGGTTGACCACTAAACCTTGTCCAATTACTCTTAGTTCAGTTGATAGGAGGTCCTTTTCCCTAGATATGTGTTCTTTTGTTCTTTCCAAAACCTAAAGCTAGGATGTTCATGTTTGACGTGCGATTTTACCTGTTTAGCCAGATGTGGCACAGTTAAGCATTGCAATACATTGCAATATGTAATTTCCTTTGAAGATCTAGGGCTTGTTCTGTAGTGATCTTCCTGTCCATAAAATGAAATAGTATTTCTGCACTATGTAGGATACTGTAAGAAAAATCCCACCGAGGGGTTGTGAGACAACTGGTTACGGCTAGTAACACTGCACATGGGCTTCTAAAAGCTTAAGTGTAAGGTTTTGAGGATTTAGTATCAGCAAGGCCTGCTAAGAATTTAGAGGTTTGGTCACCATGGCTGATTCATTAATTTATCAGGGTAGAATAGTTTTCTTTTGTTATTGCTGTTGAGGTTTGAATTAAACCAAAGAATTAATGGGTTTTTAACTGGCATTGACAAATAGACCACTTCTAAATTTTGTACATTTCTGTTCAGTTATTTGAGTTCAAGTTTTGTTTCATGATTGCAAAATTTTGCCTAAAATTCAGTTTTTGTTCAATTACTGCTGTTGCTACTAGAGAAACTGCAGTTTGAACATCTGGCCACTGCTCTTTAATAGCGGCCATTCTCTACAGCAGAGAACTAATTCTTTTATAAAGTTGAGATCTCTGTAAATTTGCTCAGCTATGTGAAAGCATTGATGTGCAAAAATTAATTTTTTGTGATCAATATGTAATAGAACTTCTGACTTTATTATTATAAAACCACATAGAACAATACATGTTTTTCAGTGGGGTTTTTTTGTCTTTCTTTTAAGCTCTTTAGTGCAATCAAAATTTTTTCCTAATTCTGAAGACAAAAACCCTGAGGATCCTCTGTCTGAAGTAAAAGATCCTTTACCTGAGAAGCTTAGAAATTCTGTGGTAAGTAGGCTTTTTAATTATTATATTTTTTAAATTCAGTTTAAGCATTTGCTTTGTGTTGGTTTGTATAGCATCTGTCTGGATCTTGCTTAGCTCATGCCTGTCACTTTAGCATGGTTCTAGTTAGAATGGATATCACAGCACTTCCTTTAAACCTGCCCGTGAACTCATGCTACCCTAGGAGCATAATGCTCATATTGCAATTTTAAGTTATTTAAAAGCAGAGAAAATTGGAATTCCCTAGTGTGGATTCAGTGAAGTATCACTGAGGATCTTTTTAGCTCAGGGATAATAATGATACTTGCTTTTGTGCAGAAGTTAGTGGGAAAGAGTTAATGGTGGCAAAACTATATTAACTCAGTATTTCTAATAATTGTGAGGAAGAGCTTTGTGCTTACTGTTCCAGAAGTGGAAAATAAAAATGGTGGAAAGCATTTTGGGACTTTTGTGGCTCGTTTGGGGTGGTTTGAGTTGTTTTGTTGTTTGCTTTCTTTGGAAGCATCTGTAACCTGTTTCATTCACTTAAACACTACTTTGAATTTTTAGTACAAATATTTATGGAAGTAGAAATATTTTAGCATTATTCTTTTTCACACAGTGTAGCCATAAATAAAAGACTTAGGAAGCTTAGTATGTTTAACTGGTACAGAAGAAAGTTGAATATTCATTTAGCTGTCTGTAGGGCTCAGCTGTAGGCTGAACTGTATAGCTGGGTTTTTTGTAACACAGCAATTACAAGCATGATGAGGTGCCAGGTGTGGAAACTGAAAATAAATATTTAGAGCAGAGAAACTGCAATTCTTTAAACATTTAACAGGAGAGAGTGACCATAGGAGCTGCAAGCTCCTTTTTAGCTCTCTAACTGTGTTATTTGTCTCCAAGGGGGCAGAGCTGCTGAGGATTTTGAGTCTTACTTACACTGGTTCTTAAAATCAGGACAACTGATTTTAAAAAAAAGTTATAGCCCAAGAAGCGAAGGCTTTGCAGCAATAATTGCTGTGTGTAGTTATTTGGCCTGTTTTGGAGTAGATAATCCTTTAATGATTTTCTGGGCTGTAAATACTGATGCTGTTTTTACAGAGTGGGAACGAGTCTACTAAACTTCGAGTTGCACTGGCATTAAGTACACATTGCCCCCTTGTGGCTGACTCTGGCATTACTAGTTTTGGGGAAGTTTTTTGCCTGTTATCAACGGCTTGTTATCATTTTTTAGGGGTAATGGAAAATTCAGACTCATTCCTCGGGGTCATTCCAAAGCTATCCTTTATCCTTCTTCAAAGGAGGCAAAAAAGGGTTAAAGAGCCTTGTTGTTTCACCTGGTTAGTAGCTCTGCCTAGGCAGCACTCTTCCAGAGCTCTTAATTGCCCTGTAGTTTAAGCAATTATTAGATCATAAAGGGAGATTTGATTGTCCTTTTCAGTGCTTTCATCAATGCTTTAGGGGCATCCTTATAACCCCTCACAGTCCAGGATTAGAGAGAACATATTGGGTATATTGATTTGTCCAGCCCCACTATAGGTATGCATCTTTCCCTTTCACTTAGTTGAGCTGGTGCTCTTAGCTATAAGATTTGTCTAGTGAAATTTCTAATAACTTCAGTAGAAGTAGCTAACACTGGCACTATTTGAAGATCTTTAATCACTTTCAGTGTTACTGTGTTTGTGTAGTGGAGTCCAATCTTTCACTACCTTTTTATCTTGGAGATATTTGCCAACTTTAATGATTCTAAGAGGTCAACCAAAGCTGGTATTTTCTAAAATAATTTTATTTTGACTCCGCAGAGTGAACGATTGCAGTCTGACCTGATTGTGTGTATAGTCATTGGTGTCCTCTATTTTGCAATTCATGTCAGTACAGTATTTACAGTTTTACAGGTAAGATCTTACTCCATATCTTCAATTTGCCTTCTGTATGCAAATAATCTCATGTGATATAAAGCTTATTCTGGTAGTTCACCAAGTTTTCTGGTTAGTTTTAGATAGCCTTTAAACATAGAAGGTGACAAGTACGTGACTGAAGGTCTTCACTTTTATGTACTCAAGAAGTCATCTTCCTTAGCTCTTTTTTAGTTTCTTATATTCTAGACTTCTATTTTAGCTTCTGACACAAAACACTCTCTTGTTTCATCTATCTCAATTAAGTAGTGTCAAGATCATTTTGGAATAAAGAAAAGTGAAACTTAAGTGTTTAAAAGGTTTAGTGCTTAAAGTTTGAGGGGCTGAACCCTGACTCAGCAGTTCCATGCTGGCATGGCTGTTTGTAGACTATAGTATAGGGCAGTACCCCTTTACTGGAATGATTATTTACCGGACTTGAAAGATCATTTTAGTTTCAAGTTTTTTACTTGTCAGTCTAGCTAGTGTTACTGCTTGGGATACTTTGAATATGTGGCTCTTACTTGATGATAATGGCATGGGACTTAATCCTGTGCTTGAATTGAAGTAAAGCATTTCCCTCAAGAGCTGCAGTTACTGGGTTTCTTATTTTGGTATTCCTGTTATGGAGCCACTGACTAGCTTATGAATAGCCTTATGTAAGGCAAATGAAAATTTCTTGCATGTGTTTTAGAAGGATTTTACCTTCCTGCTGCTGCCAAAAGGTAGAGTAAGAAACTAATTTTAAAAAGCGTATGCATTTAGGTAACTTCATGTTTTCAGGCGAAGTGTGTTACTGAAGCACGTGTACTTGTGTTTTGAGGAAAATATCCCTTCTATTGTATGGCTGTATTTCAGCACTCCATCTGAATGTTGCTTTCACCCATTTTTGAGAGACTTGGCTGTATGCTCTTCACCAGTTGTATATTTCAATAGGCTTGGGCTTCACGGGAATTCATTAAGAGCTTATGACAAGATCATGCAATCCCAGTTTTGCAATGACTTATCTAGAAATTTAGGGAAAATTTTGATGTGTAGAAAGCATTATTTTGAAATCCAACCATCATCCCATGTTAATTTTGCAGTATTTGATGACTTCTGTGGAAGGGATTGGTCTTGTGGGAGGCTTCTTACCTTCTCAAGAGAATGTGAAATTAATGGTTTGGTTTTGCTTATGCTTATACCTCCTTTTACCTAACAGATGGAAATGTAAATTGGGTTCAGCCTTTAGCGAATAATACCTTTTATAAAGTGAAATGCCGTATGGGTCAGAAGCAATGGACTGTGCAAGAAGATTGGTGTACTATTTTTACATGAAAGTACATTTCAACTTAGTGAAAATTTGTTAGATACGAAGGGGGTTTTTTCTCACAGGGTTTCTTGTTTTATCTTAAAATTGGTAGTACAGTTTCTCATGAAGAAATACATTCCCATTATAATTATTAGTATTACAGGAGTGCCTGCCTGGATGCTAAAAAATACACTAGCTAAGTAATATTTTATTTTGTTAATAAAACACAAACCTTAATTTCTTCAATTCTTCTTTTTAGCCTATTTTAAGTTATGTTCTCTATGCATTGGTGGGTACGGTAGGCTTTGTGACCCATTATGTTCTGCCTCAACTCCGAAAGCAGCTTCCTTGGCACTGCTTTTCTCACCCGCTGCTGAAAACCAAGGAATACCATCAGTTTGAAGTCCGGAGTAAGTATTGTTTGTAACACTTTCTTGAACTTGCTGCAGTTGCTGACCAGCTCGTGTTCCTATTGATATGCTTAATCTCTTTATTATTCTCACCACTGGAGAATTTAATTATATCTAATCTATAAATGTATTTGTTTCTCATGCTTTGAGAAACGTTCTCATTTGTTTCTCCTCATGCTTTGATTCCATGACATTTTATGTATCTTGTAACTGATGGTGATAATACAAGTGTTAACATTATCTCAGAGCAGCTCCATTAAAACATAGTCTTCAAAATCTTAAGTGGCAAAATTTGTGCTAATGATTGCCTCAAGAATTTTTTGTGTAGATGGTGTGTTTCATTATGTATTTCCTCAATGTAGCAAGTTTTCAAATGTTTTAGAGGATTAGGTGTGGGAATGCTGGTAGAGACTTCATCCTGGCACAGATTTGGATTTTAATAGTACTGTTGACATGTTTAGCAACAGCAAATAGGGCAAGCAGCCAACTAATGGATAAAGACACCAAGGGACCTGTCTTACAAGTTGATCCACATAGACATGTGCTTGCAGCTTGTGCTAAAGCCTATGTTTTCATGAAATCTTTCCCCAGAGATGCAGAAAAGATGAATTTATACTGCTCATCAGTTTTCCAGAATGGATAAATGTTGTGGTAGATTGTGGGGACTTCACTGTTGGAATGTTTTTGTTGTTAACAACAGACTTCTTAAATTCATGTCTAAAATGCCTTGGGAACTACTTTGGTTTTTCTTTTCAAATAGTTGTCCAGACAAGAAAGCATTGTGCCACTTTCAGGAGCAGAGAATTGTCAGAATTGATTTGCAAACTTCCTTTGTAGCAACCCTTCAGTGCAGTCTTTTCATTGATGTCTAACTGCTGGGATTTTTTCCCTGTGCTTGCATGTAAAGATGGATAAATATGAACAGCAATTATGGTATGATGTCAGACTTACCTGGAAGAAAAGTGCAACTGTATGCCTTAAGTCTTTAATCTCTAAAACTAGAGAAGCTGTAGTTGGTATCATTTTGCTTATACCTGGCTTCAGTATTTTTGTATGTATTCGTGTTTTGGGGAAAGATGGAAGCCATAGCCAATAACGCTAAATATGAGTTTGTATCATCTTCCAGTTTGGTCCCTGTAACTTAGAGAATTTATGTAATGTCAATGACTAATAGTCCTTATGGCTGTTGTAGAAAAGGAGCATCGGTTCTTGCTGGGGTTCATGTAGACATGTGCAGTCACTCATAGCACCTTTTCTAGCCTCTTTCAAGTATGCCTTAACCCTTTATGTATGCATCCATGTTTACTGTAACTTTTGACATAAACTCTTCTAGCCTATATTGTAGGATAAATTTTCTTATCTTAATTTGCATTAGTTTGAAACATGCCTTACAATTTTTGAAGTTTAAAAGAAGTTGCTCAAGTGACAGACATTTGTGTTGGCAGGTTGCGTAGGCTCTTCTGTATCGTAGAGTTGTAAACCAGGAGTCTTTCAGATTGACTATGGTTGGAAAACATCCTTTTGCATGAGATGAAGCTGTTTGAAATGATGCATTTTATCAATAGCAATGCTGAAATTATTGAAGAGGTGGAACCTAGTTTCCTTCTGTGTACAGTAAGAACAGTTTGCAAGCTACTTGCTGTAGTTGTGTGAACAGTGCAAAAACTCTACTGGGGCTACTGACAGGAGCTTCTCTTTATTTTGGTTAAATAAAACTACAAAAGTCCATTGTGAGACAGCAGTTAATCCAAATTACTTGGATCAAGAATCTTTGTTTTGTAAGCAGAGACTTTTGATTTGACAGTGCCATCTTGATTTCTTCTTTTTAATATATCTTGACAGATGCTGCGCATGTTATGTGGTTTGAGAAACTTCACATTTGGCTCCTTTTTGTAGAGAAGAATGTTATCTATCCACTGATAGTCCTCAATGAGCTTAGTAGCAGCGCTAAGAATATTGCTAGTCCAAAGAAACTGGATACTGAGTAAGTATAAAAGGCTATCTAGTAATCTTGAGTATGTGTGCTGTGGTGGAAAATTACATAGTGACTTCAGTGGGAAGATAGAATACCTTAATGGTATTGTCTTAAGAGTAAGGCAAGGAATAAATAAAGCTTTTCTTTATTTAAAAGCCCTTATAAAGCTGACTTAAACTGATTGGAGTATTACACTGTTAAACTAGAAACTCCCACAAAGTTAAATCATTCAACTCCTAGCATATACTGTGATGATTGCATGTTGTGGAATTACCTGGTAGCGTGATAAGTTTGCTTGTTGAGCTTCAGAGTCTATAATACGATTATCCAGATGGCAAGTTCAAGATAGTGTTCATATGTTCTGGTATTTTATCAGGTATAAATTTCAGGCTTGTTCCCTGAGTTGATGTGCCAGCTTGCAGTCCCTCTGTAGCTTTCTTCTCTCATCAAGGAATTCCTCAGGCCTCCTAGCCCCTAAGTATAATCCATATCCAGATGGAATTGCACACTGCTTCTTAAACCGAATCTTAGTTATAATCCCTTGAGCAGTGTATCTGACTGTCTCAGCAAATGATAGCTCAGTAATAGGCCCTGCATTTTTTGCCTCCAAGAAACAGTAACCAGGTGTCTTTTTTGGATTTGAAATTCTATTCATTTAGAACAAAAGAGTATAAATATTGAAACAAAATGGAAAATATACTGGGGGGGCAGGTTGTTAGATTAATTTTTGGGTGGTGAGGGTGGCTTTTTTGGCTTTGTTAATTTTAATCCCTGCATCTAGTAAGTCCTTGCTTTGGGTTCATTATCCGTGTCACTGCGAGACCTTTGGGAGGTGTATTGCCATTATGTTACTTTAACATCTTTTTTTAATAACCCTTTGCTATGTCAGTTGCTGTGTCTGAAAAAAATTTCAGTTCCCTCAATAGAAATTAGAGCGGTGTAGTCATGCAGGAAGTGATGATCCAGTGTTCATTAACATCCTCTTGATGATTAATCTAGCATTTTTGCATTTCAGTATTGATAACCTGAATTATGAAGGCTTCTTTTCAGAGTACAAGGATATTTCACCTCTTAATTTTTTTTGTAGTGGCACACTTAGAAATAATGCTAATTCTTGAACGTTGACTGGCTTGAGAATACTGATGAAAAGACTTAGATAGTAACCTTTAAAAAAATAAAATCTGAAGTTGTCTTTAAAAAACCAACAAACCAATAACACCCTCCACCTCCTCCCCAATTCCAAAAGCAAACACAAATCGAAGTTTGAAGAGATTGGTATTGCATGACAGCAGCAACTTAAGTGGTCTTTAAACTTTGTTCAGATAACAGGTAGTAACTGTTTTGTGTGACTTCCTTACACAGGTTGGGTGCTTTAATGATCACGATAGCTGGCTTGAAGTTACTGCGTTCATCATTCAGTAGCCCAACGTGCCAGTATGTCACTGTTATTTTCACAGTGCTCTTCTTTACTTTTGATTACAAAAGTTTTACTGAGACCATGCTGCTAGATCTCTTCTTCATGTCCATACTCTTCAGCAAGGTAACTTTTAACTCTGTTTTTAGGTGTTTCAGTTCATCCAAAGGGGAAAACAGATGGATAGTCCTATCTGATAGGTAATCTTGCAGATTCTCAGTCTTTTGTACTGTAATAGATATGCTGTAAAGCAACTAAGGTTTGTCTGTTCCAAAGCATTTATGCTGGCTTGAGAAACCTTATGTAAATTTCTGAGAATCTCCTGAGTTTGTACATAGAACAATGAAGTCCATATTATGTTACTTGCTTTTATAATTACATCCTTTTCTAAGTCTCAAAGCTTCAGGTAGACCAGTAAGAATTCTAGGATGACCAGTAAATTCCTCAGGATGCTAAACATGTTGATTCTTAGCTAAAACACTGAATTGGCTTTCTCTTTTTTTTTTTTTTTTTTTATCTCCTCTTTAGCTTTGGGAACTCTTTTATAAATTGAGATTTGTATATACCTACATTGCTCCCTGGCAGATCACGTGGGGGTCTGCTTTCCATGCTTTTGCCCAGCCCTTTGCTGTGCCACGTATCCTTTGAAAATGCAAACTTTCTCCTGAAGTTGTGTGTTTATAAGTTCTGAGTCTTGCGTTATAATGGATTCTGTGTTACGGGGTGAAACTACTGAAGGAACAGGTTTGTCTAGTGAGTATTTACAAAGAAACTGTGCACACTTTCTGCCTTGTTACAGTGCTATGAATTATACAGTAATGGTAGGAATAGAATCTTGACAGAAAAGAAATGTGGACTAGAATGAATTCTGAAAGTCTCACAGCTTTTCTTTTGATAGTCATTCCCTTTTACAGGAGTCACTAATTATGGTTTTAGTCCTTGACTTTTGCATTTGAAACTTCTGTAGGCTGGTCTGAATGGAGTGTTGAGTTAGTATTCTTGATAGAATTTTTGGGAATGACTGTCATGTCTTGTGCCGGATTTTCATCGATTTCTGTTTTTAAAAACAAAAATAATCCCCTTATTGCTGGAAATACTACAAACATACTTTGCTGCATAGAAATTAATAGAGAACTTGTTTTGCTCTTCATTGGTGTTGCTGTCTGTATTGAACACTGTCACAGAAGCTAAAAGAAAGTAGTTGTTGCTTTGCTTTCCTTAATTCTCTTACCTATAGATTCTGCCATGTTGTTTGTCCAAGCAGCTGTGTCAGCTTTCTTCTCTACTCCACTGAATCCTTTTCTGGGAAGTGCAATATTCATCACTTCATATGCCAGGCCTGTCAAATTCTGGGAAAGAGACTACAAGTAGGTGAAGTAATAAAGTTTAAAAATCTTTGCTTTTAGTATGTAAAAATGTCCATAAAGTGTTGGTTTGGGGGGTTGGTTTGTTTGGGGATTTTAACTTGCCAATTTCTGCTAATTTTTTTCCCTCAAGAAAACTTTCAATGCTATATACTAGTTTTCTTTGAACTTGGTTTTGAAATACTGTAGCAGCTGTTTTTTACACTAGGAATATTGGCTTCAGCTGCTTAAGTAATTTCTACTTAGAGGTATGCCATCCTGGTGATTTTAAACATAGGATTTATGGTACTGTGAAGTGCATAAACAAAGTGAGTTTATGTATAAAAAGGTTTTGGGGAACAGCTCGTAGGTGTATTTTACCTGTGTTCATTATTGCTCTGCTCACAGCAAAACTTGCTAAACTTAATATAAAAATCTTTTAAAGTAAGTATTTCTTTTGTTCAAGGTGGGATCAGTAGTAAAAGAATCTTCAAGTCAGATTATGCTTCCTTTTGTTTTGCTTCTCTTAAGTTCCCTATTGCTGATAGAGTATTAGAGCAATAAAATATTGTATAAACAGTGTAGAGCAAGTTGAATGGTTATTTCTGGTATTTATTATTTCCCTTCTGACATTATAACAGTTTAAATGCAATGTTCCAAATCTTAGATTAAAGTGTTGTGGTTGTAATTTCAGATGACGAAGGAACTGTCTAAAAATCAGTATTTCACTAAAGTCTACTGAAATGTTAGCTCTGCTAATTTAATTGTTCTTAAGTTTTTCTCATGTCTAAACTTTTATGATATCTCTCTGAGAAAATATGTGCACTTTTATCTAAAGTGCAAGATTATGGCCATTTACTGTGGACAAACTTTATTAGGCATTATAAATGCTATCCTCGGCAGAAAATACTTTTACATATGAGAAGAGCAGCAAATATGCATCTGAAGTTATTTCAAAACAACTTTTTTGAATTATTTCAGTGGGAATATTTAACACTATATTAGATGTTTCTTTCCATAGACATTCTTACAGTAGTATATTTTGTATTAAGTATGCTTTATTTTATTCTTTCAGCACAAAACGTGTGGATCATTCAAATACTAGACTGGCTTCACAGCTTGATCGGAATCCAGGTAGCTCTCCTAGTCGGATTTTGGTAGTTGGTTTGGAGTTTTTTTGGGGGTTGGTTGTTTTGCAGGGGGAGCGGGGTTGTTTGGGAAGTG
Source organism: Oriolus oriolus (assembly GCA_013400235.1). Classification (NCBI taxonomy): domain Eukaryota; kingdom Metazoa; phylum Chordata; class Aves; order Passeriformes; family Corvidae; genus Oriolus; species Oriolus oriolus. The sequence continues at coordinate 343,329 of VXBT01010230.1, read as the reverse complement.
AGTTGGTTTCTTTTTTTTTTTTTTTTTTTTTTTTTTTTTTCTTGAGGGATGAGTTTTCTGGCAGTGGCTTTTTGTTCAAATGTAAATGGCTTTTATTGGATTTTTATAGGATTCATGATCAGTTTGCCCTCTGATCTTGTCCAACCGTGCCCAACCTCTCTGTTGCTCTGTCTGCTGTTATTTTTTTCTTCCATCATCTCTCTTGCTTTATTCTTTAGGCTCCCCCACAAATTTTTTTGATTTCGCTCCTCTTAGGTTTGTGTTGCTGCTTGAGTAATAAAAAAGTGCCAAGTCTTATTTGAGGATCTCTTAATACCGTGGTGATGAGACCAGTACAACAGATGTTACTGAGATATGTCTGTGGTCATTTGATTTTGCACTTTGTTATCTTGGATAAGTTGATGGGAGATGCATGAGTGGAGCTGAAGGAATAATTTGGAAAATGGAGGAGTGGCTAAGAAAAAATGTGGTTTGAAATACAAATGTCACTTTGCATTCATTTGGAGTAGTTGCCCCTTAAAAAAGGAGAAGTGGGGGGTGTAGAGTGTGACCTTGGAACAGCCCTGCTGTTAAGAAAAACATAGGATTCAATATGAAGTAATAATTGACATTCAAGTTTGATGTTTTTCTGCGGTTTCAGGTAACCTAAATCCAATCTTCCTGCAGGTTCAGATGATAACAACCTGAATTCTATCTTCTATGAACATTTAACCCGTTCCCTTCAGCACAGCTTATGTGGAGACTTGTTGTTGGGTCGCTGGGGAAACTACAGTACTGGGGACTGCTTCATCCTAGCCTCTGACTACCTCAATGCACTAGTACACCTTATAGAGATAGGAAACGGCTTGGTCACCTTCCAGCTGAGGGGGCTTGAATTCAGAGGTGAGTGTCCTAGACTGCCTTAACTGTCTACACTAAAATGTATGCTTCTGCTTTGGAAACTGAAGTTATTTTCAGTTCTAGCCTGTTAATAAATTGCTTTGAAAATGGGGTGCAGGGCCTCTTGATGCTCCTGTCACTTGATGCTAAGTCCCTCTTTCCATTTTAGTGCAACATGGCTACCATTACTTGTTAGAGAAACCTAACTAAAATGGGGTTCTAGAGTGATAAATTAAGCTATCTAAATCTTTTGTTTGTTGGCAGACAGTTCACTTAGTGTTGAAAGAATTTAATTGGAAATAGGTTGAATTTTAAAGACTTCTAAACACAAGTTTACATTAAAGCAATGTTATAAAGCATTCAGCTCTTTTTTCTTTCCTCTGTTTTCTCCTAAGGAACTTACTGTCAGCAACGAGAAGTAGAGGCCATCACTGAAGGTGTAGAGGAAGATGAAGGTTTCTGTTGCTGTGAACCAGGCCACCTTCCTCACATGCTTTCCTTTAATGCGGCCTTTGGGCAGCGTTGGCTGGCTTGGGAAGTGCTTGTAACAAAGTATGTTCTGGAGGGTTACAGCATCACTGACAACAGTGCAGCCTCCATGCTTCAAGTCTTTGATCTCCGCAAAATTCTCACCACTTACTATGTGAAGGTATGATTTGGATCGGTGCAGCCCGTGGAGGGGGAGGCGGGCTGGGTTACACCTGGGAACTGCGTCATGTCTTGAGCTCATAACGTCTGTCATATGAGGATCATAGGGTGCAGTGATAATTACAGATGTATGGACGCCTTCTTCAAAGGAGGACAGAGTTTGTTGTACTGATGGTGACTCGGTACTGTGGTGCATGAGCAGGACAGTGACCCTGTAGTCTAGATCAGAGAGGACACCTCCCAGCTGAAGCTGGAATAGAAACTTCAAAACTGTTAGCCAAATACAGTAGCTCTGTTATAAATGAAAAGTTGGTTAGTTTGTTTCTTTAGAGAAAGCTGAGCTGTTTTGGTCTTCCTGAGCTGTCCAAACTCATCTTTGGTTCTTAAAAAATAAACAAGCCCTCTACTCCAGTTTCAAGAGAACTCTAGGCCTCAGATCCTTTCACATAATAGGTGTACTAATTGAAATCTTTCATAAGCTACTCTTTCTGAGAGGTGAAAATTTTCAGGTTAAAATATTTCCAAGATACTTATTCACACATGCACACAAGCTGTTTTCCTTAGCACGGGGGTCTTAAACTGTTTTGTGGTTTAGGAGCTTTAAAATATAGAATTGTTTAGAAATTCAGTATCTAAGTCTCCATGTTAACTAGATTTAAATGTCTATGTATTTGTTTTGTGCAAAAATTACAGTGAGGATCTTATCCTATCCTTTTTTCCTTTCCTTATTCCTTCAGTGTACGCTTCAGAAATCCTGACAGTCTTTGAAAAATACTCCTATGCACCACCTGTATTGTTTTCTGTGCAAATCTGTTGCACCTGTGAGCTGTATAAATGCTACTGTGTATCAGTTTTGTTCATTGTCAGGAAAACAATGCAAATAAGTTGAAACAATTGAGATTGCTGACTGGGTTTTTTTTTTAACTGCAATACTGACTCATGTTTTTAACTGCTACTGTTTCAGGGAATCATCTATTATGTCACAACATCCCCCAAGCTAGAGGAATGGTTAGCTAACGAGACAATGCAGGAAGGACTGCGGCTGTGCACAGACCGCAATTATGTGGATGTAGACCCAACATTTAACCCCAATATTGATGAGGATTATGACCACCGTCTGGCAGGGATCTCAAGAGAGAGCTTCTGTATGATATATTTGAACTGGATAGAATATTGCTGCTCTCGAAGAGAAAAGGTAAGTATGTGAGGAAAGCCATTCACTATTCTAGGATGGTGTTACTTTTTTCCTGTTGGTTTCACTTACAGATGGGTTTAATGCAGATTTTTAAAATAGATATGTATAGTTAAAGTATTTTGATTGAAATGGTTTTGATCTACTTTTGAGATGTGAATATAATAAATTTAAAGTATATGTATAGTTACATAATTTATTTATACTATTCATTTGTAGTATATTTATATGTATAGTTTAACCAGTTCATTAATGAATTTTATTTGGCAGCTCAAATCAACCAGTTGAATCTTAGATATTTATCTGCATGCAAAAGAGTATATCTGCAGAATTGATTTTTTTGTACTTAACATTCATGAATCAAGTCTAACTTCAGCAAAAAAAGCACCAAAACAAAAGTCCCTAAAACCCAAGATAGCTGTTGCCAGCTTATAAGACTTACTCCTTCTTTTTTGGTGATGACACTATACCATTCCTTTGGACCACTGGAATTGTTGGCTTGTGAAAACAATAATTCTATATTCAGCCTTTTCTTCTTTCCACAATCCTTCCACCTTTTAAATAGGAGTGTTAGTATGTTTGTAGAGGAATGGCCTGACTTCTTACTGTTCACAAAACAACTGTGTGGTGTAGTCAAATTAGTGTTGCCTTTGAGAATAAGCAGAAATTGATTGAAATTAAAGGAACGGGAATATAACCGGAATTTGTGTTTAATAAAGGATCCAAGACTTAAGAGTTCAGTTTTGCTTTAAAGGTAAAAGATCAGTTAGAAGCCCATTTTAACAGGGGTAAGACTTAAAGTCCTGTGGTCAGACAACAAAGAACAGCCAAAGAAAATTATTTCCCTCCAAGAAATGAGTATGAAATATTTTGTATATGTATTGAAAATGAGATTTAATCACTTAGTTGAATGATGCCATTTGCTAGGGCATTATATACCCTGGCAATATACTGCTGGCTTTGAACTGAGGGCAAGTCTCCCTTAACTAACCCTTTGACTAAAGCTGTAGTCCAGGGAAGTTCTCAGGTAAATCAGGCTTAAATACTCCTAACCAGTGATCCACTATATTCACTGAAAATATTTTTGTTTAAACCCTATAATTTTGCTAATCAGCAGTTTGCCTACAAGGTACACATATGCATGGGGAATGTAGCATACATCTGTTTAGCTTACAATTTGTCTTATTTCAAATAATGTGTGTTTGCCTTTACAATTATTGTTAGGTGCTTGTAAAACTCTTGCTCATACTTTGAATCGGAATTGGGTTTTTAAGAGTAACTGCTGTGGTAGGTACGCACACATGCTTGAGAACTGCTACGTTTGGGTCTTTTTACTTCTCCTGGCAGAATCTTCCTTTTCAGTGGCCATTTCTTTATTCCGTTCACCTAACTTATTATTTTTTCTTTTGTTACTGCAAGCCACTGGATTCAAGTAAAGACTCACCCCTCGTGACACTGTGTTATGGACTGTGTGTTCTGGGGCGGAGAGCATTGGGAACAGCTTCACATCATATGTCTAGGTAATAAAATGTTGCTGTAAGCTTCCTGTCCTTGAAATCCCTCTGAGTTCTTAGATTAGGTTTTAGATGAGTACCTTTTCATAGAAGAAGTAGATAATTAACGTCATCTTTCCTTAAACTGGGCAGATTTGCTATGTAACTTGTCTACAACAGCGAGTGAAATGTAACTAATGAAAAACAAATGAGGGAGAACTTGAATTTCAGCATATTGTTTTATTGAACTAATTCAAGATGGGAATTCTGGTATGGGTAAGGACCAGTTATAACCAGTGGAAAAATAAAACAAGAACTGATGGGGTTCTAAAAGTAAGCTCCATTTCCTGCACCAAGTAGATGTCCTATATGGAAATAAGGGGAAGAGGAAAGTTTCTTAACATGAAAAATTGATATGCCTTGGTGGATGTTAGATGAGACCGTTGTGATAAGTGTCACAGTTTAGCTGGCACTGTGGCAAGCAGTTGTGTTTTGTACAAATCTTTGGCTCAATTCTGTTGTCATATGGCAACTTTCTTGCAGACTGACAGCCTCAACTTTAGAAAGCAAATGTAAAATACAGCTATGAGGTTCAGGAAATCACAAGGTGGTGGCTTAAAAAGAAGCATAATTGGATGTGGAAGCTATTGGTCAGCTGGGTGCTGACTAAAACCTGTTCTACTTCACTTTCAGGGCAACTGTTGATCAATTCTAAGTACCAGCTAATTGCCTCTTGAAGGTTGTGCAGATATGGAGTTGCAGGATTCATTAGAGCATATTTGATTTTTCAGTCTTAAGTTAGCGTAGTAATTGAAAACAATGCCTTTTAAGCATGAAAAGTTGACAAGATTTTTATTTTGTACTAAAGTGTGGACAACTGAAGTTGCATACCCTCTTTAACTGGTCCATTGTGTTACATACCCTGAAAAGTTTTCCCTTTAAAAATCTTCAGAATGAAATCAGGCACTCTTCATGGTGTTTCTGTTTACTTTAGTCCGTGTAAATAGTCTGTTGCATGTATAGTTTGTTCATTACCTGTTCAGTGCAGGTAGGCATCTAATGTACCAAATTTTTTTACACACATGTCTTTTCCCTGTAGCTTACCTTGGTAGAGAAGAAGAGTGTGTCTTTTTGTGCAGCTCAGTACTTTCTGTTCTTTTCAGTGATGATAACTATGGATATGTTTGTACTTCTGTTAATATTTGAGCTGTTTTCATGCTTTTTCCCCCCTCAACAGTAACCTGGAATCTTTCTTGTATGGCCTGCATGCCCTCTTTAAGGGTGACTTCCGTATATCTTCAATTAGAGATGAATGGATCTTTGCTGACATGGAATTACTGAGGAAAGTAGTGGTTCCTGGAATACGGATGTCACTGAAGCTACATCAGGTGAGAGATTACATAGAAAGATCTGTCCAGTTTTTTCTGTGCATTTGTTCTTTTAAAACTAAGTGGCTGGGAGAGAGGAAAAAGGTTGAGAATAAAAGGACTGTGATAGAAATTGACAACTGAAAACAAGGGAGTATCAGGTCTTGTCCTTTGATTTATTATAGCTTTTATGGAAGGTGATACAGAGGAAAAAGGAATGTTTATGCTCAGAGCTTGAAAATTACATTAACTGTAGATCAGAGAACATGTCAAGCATTGTTTCATACCTATCTGGAGATTTCCCTCATGAACAGCTTCTCTGATATTTTCCCTCTCTTCCCTCCCCACACATATGTAATAGGCTTAAAAGGTTATGCATTCAAAGCTGCACAGTCCTTTCCTCCAGTGGGAGTTGTTTTTCTTGTTCTTTTTACTCTGAAGTGTTGTAATCACAGGTTTCAGGTGAGAATGAGAGGGTTGCTTTTCAATGAGCTGAAGTTAGAGTTTGTGTTTGTAGTGAAGTGTGGGTGAGGATGAACAATCTCAAATTCTGTTCAGTGCATGTATTAATTCAGCAAGTACAAGAAAACACATACGTAGTGATAATCACCCTGTAAGGGGGGAGAAGTGTTGGTACTAAAGAAGAATAGATTGCTTGAAAATCATAAGTAAACAAATCTTAGTTGCAGTTTAAAAATTATTAGTTTCTTTTTTTGCCTTCATTGTGGAGTCTGGAGTCCCCCAAAACTAGCAGTGATTGAATTAATTCATTCATGTAACACAAACTCTCTGAATTTAGCAGAATGTGTGTGTTGGGATTATGCATAGCAAAGCAGAATAATTACAAAATCGTTGAAACCAGCAGAAGTACCACTTCAACAACTGTCTAAGTGTTCTCAGAGGGTTACTGTGCAGAATGGGTTTGATTGAAATCAGAGAATGAAAAGTGAGAAAAATACAGATCATGCTAACAATGAAAAAATAAAAGTTCTGAACATTTATTGTATTAATCTATGAAAGATGATTTTATTCACTTGCAGTGCATGAACATACCCAGGCTTCAGTCAGTGCGGAAATTTAGCTATTAACCACAGTCCTTTTTTAACCAGAAAGTAATGTTACCCAATACTGAATGGGACTTGCAAGTCTTGTGTTTACTTGACTGGCAGTAATGTAAGTTGTCTTGATAGTATCTGATGCTGAAAAAGTTTGTCATCAAGTATTAATGTGAACTTTTTAACAGTAAGTATTGTTGTTGTTCTTATTGCTATTTTCATATATAGTACAGTCTCAGTGAATAATCAGTGCTTTACTTAGGTGTGTTTTACAGTTGGAGGCTTGTGAATAAGAAGAGAAGCTAAAACTAAAAGGCTTCTGCCAACAGTATAAATAGATAAAAATCTACTGTAAAATTCACATAGAAATTTACTTGAATCAGTGATAGGCATGTCCTTCCAATCATTTTGATTTTAAGTTAAAGAAGCAAACACAAGCAAACAGAACCAATCTGTTGTAAAAGGTTCTTTAACAGTGTTCTGAAGTAGGTATTCGATACTTTTGATGGCTAACTTTGTATAATGCACTGATCATTTCAAAAGTTTGAGGTGTGAAATGTTCTATTTTTATATGTTATATGTTCTATTTTTAACATCTGAAATGTTAATCATACCTTATTCAACATGTATTATTGGAAACAGGATCACTTCACTTCTCCAGATGAATATGATGATCCTTCTGTCCTCTATGAAGCTATAACAACCCATGAAGAAAATCTAGTTATAGCACATGAAGGGGACCCTGCTTGGCGGAGTGCAGTTCTTTCCAATTCTCCGTCCCTTCTTGCTCTGCGTCACGTGATGGATGATGGCACCAATGAATATAAAATCATTATGCTCAATAAGCGCTATCTCAGTTTCAGGGTCATTAAGGTAAGCTTTGTGTACGTTTCGCAATGTGCCATCAAGTTGTGGTGTATTTTAATAACTCTACCAAACTGCTGCTTCAACTCAAATCTTTACTGTTTTGTTATTAATAGGGCTGGTTCTTCTCATACAGTGCAAGTATTGTATCAGAAAATCAGTTCCTTCTCACTTTAAAATGTTATTTCTCATCGTGTTCTTAGATTTGTTTATCCTCACTGTTGCAGCCTGTGTCCCTATGTTCAGCCTGTTAAAGAACTGTGTATGAATACGTGCAGTTCTGCAGTGCAATACTGCATATGCTCACAAAGGCTTTGGTATAGCACAGCAGTCACCACATGCTCTCGTTGCTTCACTTCCTGACACAGCCCTTCTCTACTTGGCCTTTGCAGGTGAATAAGGAGTGCGTGCGTGGCCTGTGGGCAGGACAACAGCAGGAGCTTGTCTTCCTGCGTAATCGTAATCCAGAAAGAGGAAGTATCCAAAATGCTAAACAAGCTCTGAGGAACATGATCAACTCCTCTTGTGACCAGCCAATTGGATACCCAATCTATGTCTCGCCTTTGACTACTTCCTATTCAGATAGTCATGAACAGCTAAAGGACATTCTTGGTGGAGCCATCAGCTTAGGAAACATCAGAAACTTCATAGTGTCTACATGGCACAGGTGAGCTGAGGAAAGGGGTTCTCATTAGTATGTGTTCATGCTCTCATATTCAATTAACTAGTCTTGTACAGGCCCAACACAGCATAATTTATAATATTCAGTCACATAAAAATAAACCAATCTTGACTTCTATTTTAGGCACATCAGTAGCATATGGCAACTGCTTTGGTACAGGATTAATCTCCAAGGCTGAGTAATACACCACAAACTATGTAAATGGAATCTCAGAGGAAATGGGACAAAGTCTAGATGCAGGAACTCCAACTTCAGGTCTAATGTTAGGTCTGATAATGAGAGACAATGCAGCTTCTGTACTGTTTTTTTCCCGTACCATTGCTTTTGCAGTCTATAATACCATCTTTACAGAACCAGGACTGTTTGGTAGGGTTCCTGCTTGGCAAATATTTAGCATGAAAATACCTATATTAATGTTGTTAGGGCATGCTCATGCATAGTTATGCGAGCTTTAGCTGTTGTTCAAAATTGCACAAGTGCTTATATGTTATATAATGCTTCATGTTAGCACCAGAACAAGTAACTGGAATGATAATATAATAATTTCTCCGTGTGACCCCTGGGTAATCCAGTACAAACTCTTGCTGTGCTGTGTTTTATAGGCCATGAGAACTTGAACTGCACTTCTGTCCCTCTGTCTGTGGCTCCAAAAGCAACAGTGGCAGCTGTGTGGCATTCAGAAATGTGTCCCAGTTCTCACTAGTTCCAGGAGCTGGTGCCATGGTCTGAACAGTCCTGTAGGTGTTCTGATGGTCATATTTATCTTAAGACATCTACAGCACATCAGAACAGAACATGGTGCTTCACCCAGAGTGCCAGAAATGCCACATTTACCGCAGTCTGTGGTGTTTGTCTCCTGTTGCCATCGGCTTGTGCAACTTGATAGAATAATAGGTAAAAGTATGACACACAACAGTATTTGAATCCAAGGTGTTTATTCTTCAGAATTCTGGATCCTGGGACAAAAAAAAAATTGGAAAGGGAGTGCTCAGTGTACTTGAGTGTGACAGAAAACAGAAATAAAAAGTAGGAATTGAAGAGAGAAGGAAATGTGCTGTGTTTTGTGTCCATTTGAAGTTTATTAGTGTAAACAATGTCGTGAAAAAACTGTGGTTATGTATACTGGTGGCTAACCTACTGTCTGAATGTTCAGTATGTGCTTCAAACAGCTGAGTGTGTTACTGAAGGTAACAGAAACCAATTATATTAAGAATCCAGCATTCTTTCCCTGCTAGTCTGTATGGACAAAGATTTTGCAGTGTAACAGTTATACATGACTAGTGTGTTAAGTAGCATAAGTTTTACTAAACTGTCTCAAAATAAGCAGGATGTTCTATTAGCATTTTAGAGTTAGAATTTTATCACTTTATTGTACTTCAGAGATGGCATAATTTTTAAAAAGCTATTTTATATGAGCATTTGACTTGTCATAAATAACTGTTAGTGAATAGCTGTCATGAAGAAAATTGCAGTCTCTTAGAAAGAAGCATTTATATTTGCAAAGCATATTCTGAGAAAATAAAGTCAAGTTTTAACTGATTTTAGGAAGTGCTGTGGATTGTGCTGAGTAAAGCCTTTTGCTTGTCATGAAGCATTTCTTAGAATTCTAATGATTAGAAGGCCTACCTTAATGTATCAATTGCATTGTGTTTCCAGACTAAGGAAAGGCTGTGGAGCCGGCTGCAATAGTGGTGGAAATATTGAAGATTCAGATGCTGGAGGTGGAGCTTCTTGCACAAGTAACAATGCAACTATCAATGAGTCACAGAGCAGCATGTCACAAGGAGGTGGGAATGCACCTACAGGGCAGGGACCTGGAGCAGTACAGCACCCTCCTGTTGCAGCTCATCCCACAACTTTTCCTGCAGCTCATCCACCAACTCATCCCTCCACTCTGGGTAAAGTTAAAACAAAGAAACAACTTCATAGAAGTTCAGTCCTATAGCCAGAACAGGCCTTTCAGCTCTTTGGCCTAAGTTAAAAGAAAAAGCAAACAAAAGTGATGTGATTTTTATGTTGTGTTAAGAGCTGCTGGATTCATCTCAAACTACAGAACTGTTTTATGCAATACAAGGTTCCCAAACAGATCTGATAAATAGGGGTATAGTTGTGCTGATAAAATAGATTAAATAACTTTTTATAACAGGTTTCTACAGACTGGATCTTTTCACTTCTGTTGTATTGTCTGCAAATGCTGAACTCATCATTTTTTGCATTGTTTATATTTCTTATTTATACAGTGAAACAAATTCTCTTATTTGCGCAGTATTCTAGCTAAATCTATCCAAGGGTCCATAGTGATCTGTAATTAAGGTGGTGACAAACACTAAAGCTGAGAAAGTCTTTCAAACACTGCCTTTACTCTCAAAGAAAATACACGTGTATGTAGTTGAATGAACATAGTTAAATGTATCAGCTGAGGAGAGCTATCTGCAAATATGTAGTATAGGAAAAGCAATTATACCAGTGCTAAAGAGCTGCAATTTCTGTTTTTAACTTTAAGTGTACTAAATGCTGAATTTGTTTTAAAACAGCTTTTGTTCTAACAAATTTTCTGACCTGAACTTTGAATGTGTAGTCAAGCATATTAAGAATAGTCAGTATTTTGAAACTGTACCTGCCTTATTGGCTTAAGTATGGTAAACTGAAGTGTTAATATTAAGTAAGAAATTGTTAATGCAGAAAGTGCAGGACTGAAGCATGTTTCAAGGTACTTCTCTGATAGGGATTGTGAATTGAATAGAATATGAAATTCTGAGATAAGATGAATGGAATGTATTGAAATGTTCTGCTATGTGAGGTGCAGCAGAGATCTTCTGCAATACATCTGTTTCAGATGATGTTGGTTAGAGCAATCAGTTTTGTATACCTGTGCACTGAAACATTTGTGTGTCGGCAATCTGTTGTGTGTGGGAGGCTTTATCAAACTTTCCTGATTCTGTATCTTTTACTTTTAGGCACCAGTCACAGCTCTCACTCTGTGCAGTCCAGCCTTGTCAGACATTCCCCTGCCCGTGCCTCAGTAGCTAGCCATTCATCCTATTGCTACGGCAGCCGTCATTCATCTCTTCGCACATCCACAACAGGCTTTGTGCCTTGCCGGCGCTCTTCCACCAGTCAGATATCCCTTCGTAACCTCCCATCATCCATCCAGTCCCGCCTGTCTATGGTGAACCAAATGGAACCTACTGGCCAGACTGGGGTCAGCGTGCAGCATGGACTGCCCTCTTCTAGCAGCTCCAGCCAAAGCATCCCAGCCTGTAAACAGCATGCCCTTGTGGGCTTTCTAGGGACAGAAGGAGGGAGTAATGCAGCTGAAACTCAGTCAGGTGGCAATGCAAGCCCTGCAAATCAAATGCAAGCCAAAAAGGATGACGTTATTTACAGAATCCAGGTGAATAGTCTAGAAGAACAAGTTAACCGATGTTTCCATGTGCTTTTATTAGCTGTTCCTTTGCATGTTACTGAAATACACATTCTGGAATATCTGGTATACAGTTGCTGTGCAGTTATGTTTGGAGAATTAATGTAAAGAAAAGCTTTTCTGGATAAGCAGCCTTCCTGCATGTTCCTTGTTTACATTATTTTTATGTTTTGCTGTAGTGGAGCTCTGAGAATGTCAGTGGAACTCAGTTCTACTTCATACTTAGTTTACCTTTTATACATTACAGCAGGTAAAGCTAAACAGCTTCATTTTTAGGGTAGAAAGCTTTTTTCTTTGAAGCCAAGTAGATTTTCCACAGAAGTACATGTAAGAATACTTGCTTTCACTTTCATATGTATTTATTCTTTGGTTATATCCACTTCAGGGTTTACTGTACAGCAAACAGTACACTATTGCTGAGTTAATCATGGCAGCCTTACTTGTTTTGTGAAAATCCAGAAATTTATATTCTTGCTTTCTTAGCTTTTATTTGCCCTACACATGTCTTTGGCATCATATTAGTGGGAAACTTCAAGAAGTGTATTTAAGAGGTTAGATCATAATAAACATGATTTCATTGCTGATACCACCTCAGTTTAGAGTAATGCTTAGTAAACTGCATCATAGTGGGCAAAGTTACATTAATTTTTCAGGTCTGTGCTTAGTAGCTTTTGTTTGCAGGCAAGGCGCCTTTTATGAAGCTGCTTACTAATCCTCTGTGTGAGAAAGATAAATTGGACATGTGCCCTTGGATAGTGGACATTATGGAGTTCTCTCTGTCCTTAAATAGGAAGAATTTTTCAGGAGTTTTCTCCTGCTTGCCCTGTGGAAAGGCCAGTTTACTTCAAAACACAGGATGGGTCTCAACTAACCATGCTAGTAGATAAATACTTCTTCTGCCTAACAAAGAATTCCCAAGACTGTGTTTCTTAAGATATTCTGTAAGAAGTAATGAGCCGATTTTAACAGCTCATCATCATTTAACTTTTCCCTGCTACTAGACTGTGTGCTGCCAAATGCTTATGTTGTGCCAGCTCCCCAATCCTGCCATGAGCTAGTATAACTGAAAGAAGTGGGGAAGGGAACCAGAGCTGTTGCTTCAGTGAACTGGCATATTGTCAGCTGTGTCTGAAACCACAGCATCATTTCCAAATTCAGTGCTGTTTGGGCTTGGAGAGCCTGGAGCTCGAGTTTCTAACCTTGAAATTGGTCAGAAATCAATTTCAGTGGGTTAAAGTCAGTTATCTGGAATTATGCAAAAGATTACAGTTTACCTGTTTCTTTTAAATTTTGGCGGAACTAACAGTCAAAACTCAATTCCTACTTATAGTTAATGGATCCCAGTCAAGTACTGGAAGGGATCAACGTGTCAAAAAGGAAAGAGCTGCAGTGGCCAGATGAGGTGATACGGCTAAAAGCTGGAAGAAACAGCTGGAAAGACTGGAGTCCTCAGGAAGGCATGGAAGGCCATGTAAGTTTTGCTTAGAAGTTGACAAGCTAACCTTAAAAAAAGGCAGTGTCTTGATTCTGTGGCAGTCTGCCAATATGTCAATGCCAGAGATCGATGTAGTAGTTAAGTTAGATCAGCAGCTGTCCTCAAAATTACTGTTGCTGGAAGAGCAGGTCTAGAATCCTAATTTGAAGCAGAGGGATATTTCTGCAACTCTGTGGAAAAGATGCAAGATGATATTTCAAATGTTGTCAGCCACCTCTCCTTCCTTGCCTTCTTTCAGCTCTTGTCATGATCACTCAGGCATTGCTCTCATTCATCCAACCTTCATTTTCCTTTCTTTAAACTGTCAATCCTTGAACAGATAAGGAAGATCAATTTACTAACAAGCCCTTAATTGAAAGATTAACAGTATTTGGTTTTAAATTATTCTGATCAAAATAGAGCCAAATAAGATTGTCTTTAGATGCTTCTTTATTATGTAATAGATACATGACAGGTGTTTGCTTTCCTTTAAGGAAATCTGCTCTAACTAAAACTTGTCAAAGCCCATTAATTGAAATTCCATCTTTCTTTTCCCTAGCAATGTTACATCTGTATTTTACCAAAATTGACTGCATTGGCTAGGAAACTTATCTCCCAATTTAAGCTCCTTTTATGAGCAAAAACTCCAGTGTGGTCTTTAAAGCTTTTTGATTTTTACTGAGGTGCACTATTTTTTTTAGGATCTTGATGTCTTTAAAGATGCTCCAGTATTCTTTCAGTGGTAGAGGGAAGAGTCACTGACACTCTGTATTGGTTCATCAATAAAACTGTATTTTCATTTGGCATATATCTGTTTTGAAGAAATTTCTTTGACTGCTTGCCTCAATTGGAGGCATTATTTATAAATTGCATTTAGGGATAGATTTTGCCATTTGGAAGTCCACATCACTGTGGATATATGTGCAAACTTCAGGTAAGAAATGGAGATATGCCAGTAACACAGTGTATGCTGTATCTACCTTGCTGTTATATCTACATGAAGAAAGGGACTTGGAAACACAATTATTCATGAATGGAAGGAATCCATCAGAGCTGACAGTGCACTCTTAGGACAGTAGAGTAATGTTGTAGGTAACACCTGTGAGTACAATGCTGTTGTAAACATTCACAGTTATGTTGGGTTTAGACATACTGTTGCAGATCAAGAGTCTTGTAAAGATAGTGAACATAAAGGTTATACTGAAACCTGTCCTCCTGCCTGGTGTCACTGGACAATTTTTTTTCAGGAGTTTGTGAGTGTGTTTTGTGAATTGCAGCATGCTGACATGTACAGTGATTGATGCTATAGAAAGATTAAAACGAGGATTTAAACGTCAGAATAAGATGCTGTTCTGAATGCTTCTCATCTATTTTTGGTACAGCATACGGGCAGATTTTTTTAGAAGAGCATCTTTTAACCTAACAAGAAAGGGGGGAAAGCACCAGATTATCCTGTGTGTGATTAGAAGGAAAGAATTTAACTTGATAACATAGTTTCCACTGCCTGCTTCAGCTGCTTGTGGTTAAACATACTAGTATCAGTAAAGCTCTTAGGACAGTCTTCCCTTCCTGATCCCATGGCTGTGGTCCTTTCTGCAAATAGGCAGAAATTATTCTTACCTGCTGAGTTGCTGCTCACCAAGCAGTTTACCTTATGTCTGCTCTCAGTATGAAGTTCAGCACTCAGTAGTTTAAGACTTTGCTGCTACGTAGAAAAAAGCATTTTTCCTAACTTTTTATCTTGCTAAGTATGCGGTACAGTGTACATAAGGCAGAAAGACATTATAAGGTTTCTTCAAGGAAATTACATTTAGCAGTCCTCTTTGTAATGTAGCTGCTTTTTCCAGATATTGAGAGAGTATGTCCAGCATTATCTTTTCTATGATATGTGATGCTGGGGTGTAGAAGAACCCTTTTCCTCCAAGAGATTGTTACCACCTCTGGACTACCTAGTGACATTATTTTGCATGTTATCAGTCATTTATAGGGACCAAATAAATGCCAGTCATGATAGAGATGGTAAAACTGAGTGTGGGAATATGGCAGTGGTGAGTTTTAATCTGTGTGCAACTTTTTGCATGTACACAGTTTTTAAGGAGCCATGATATTGATGCCCTTAATTATCTCAAAGGCACCAATTTTAAGCTGGACAACAAGGATATAGTACTTGGGACTTTTGGAAAAGTTGAAAAGTTGGAAAACTTTTTGTTGTGTCTGGGGATAGGATATTCTTGGCCTCATTCCATACAGCAGTGTAAAAGTTTATATGGACACACTTTGAAGTCAGACTTGAACAGACCACTTAAATATTGCACTGTTGCATCAAAGAGGAGCTAAAGATCCCAAACTTCCCTGGCTAAAATGCTCTTCCTGTATCTACGCGGCATAGATCTCATGCAATGGACAAAGCTGAATGTCCTTCACCCAGTGTTAGAGAAATTATCAGCTGTGTATAATGAAGGTGAAGTGAGTCTCTTGGATTTGATATTGGAAGATACAGATCACTTGTGGTTTTGTCATTTTTTTCCCTTTATGTCTTTAGGACTCTTGAAAACTTTGCTGTTGTGGGATTTGTAAAAATTGGTTTTACTTGCTTTTTGACTTACTTTGTCTTGAATTAAGGGCTCTTTTCTGACAGCTGGGAATTTTCAGAGAATTCTATTTCTAAGAAGCTGACAATACTTACACCCATGTTAATGGAGCATCCTTATGGACCTTTTGAGGCACCCAGAAATTAAGGGTGTGTTTTCATGGAGGCAGCTGAGCAGAGACATGCAGGGTCATACAAGGGCCTGTATGAAAAGGGACCTTCTAGCAGTCAGTATCAGGCAGAATCCTTAGAAGCAGCAGATCAAAGTACTTCAAATTCTGTAGATCCAAGGGAGTATGGTACAGTAATTTGTAGCACTGTTTCTGAACCCCTTCTTCTTTGTAATATTTTTAATTTAAAATTCTTTGAATAACCTAATTTAGAAGATCAACCTTGAATTCACAGTGCATAGGAAACAAAATTTAGGGCAAGGGCTTTAATGTGGAAGAAACAGCAGTGTACACCTGACTCCTGGTAAACTGCAGTTCTGTGCTGCACATATTTAAGACTATTACAGTCAGAGCATCAAAATATCCCAAATCTTTATATATGCACTTTGTTCAATTGCTGCTCACTTTGGATGAACTGTTTGGTTCTGATTTGGGTCAAGTAGTTTGTTCCTACTCAAATCTGAATGAGACTGGCTGCTCTCAGGGAAGGGGGCTGTTCTCACAGTTGAACTCTATCTTAGAGGTCTTTTGCAACCTAAATGGTTGTAAAAGACCTAAATGTGATTTTAAGCTGCAGATTTTCAGAAAGACTTCAATGTGCAGCTTGTGGGTGTGCTGTCATTGAGAAATGAGCAACTAAGTCAGTATAGCACCTATATTTTTTCTCCTTTGGCCCGGTAAGGGTCTTGAGGTATCAGCCACAACTTTGGTATGACAGCTCTCCCTATGGAGCTTACATTTTATTATACTTTGTTTTTTTTTTTTCCCTAGGTGATTCACCGCTGGGTGCCTTGCAGCAGAGATCCAAGTAGTCGGTCACATATAGATAAAACCATCCTGCTGGTTCAAATTGAAGATAAATATGTTGCTGTTGTTGAAACTGGAGTCCTTGAACTTGGGGCTGAAGTGTAAATCTCTTTGAGACTGAAACTTCCCCTTCTCCAATGGTTCAGAAAGAGAGAAGGGTCCAGAAGAAGCAGCTCCCAGGACGTGAAACTTTGGTCCGGTTGTAGGAAAGGACTTGAAATACAGATTTGTCTAAGTCCCTTTCCCCAAATAAACAAGTGTAAGAAATTTTTTAAGTTGTTAGCTGCTGAAGAAACACTTGCATGAAGGATAGATTTGTTGAGACATATCTTTTGTTTATAAATTTTGTTATGCATTGCGTAATGCTTTAAATCAACAAACTTTTCAGTTCTAAGATCAGAGCACCTCATATTTTTCTAATTGTTTTGCCAAAAATTGCCATGTCTTGTCACAGAGTGCGTGGAATTCATCCACCTTATTTTAATGAAATTGACTACAAACATTCAGTTTGGTGAAACAGTGTAAGGGTTTCAGGTGTGGCAAGAAGAGACTGAACAGATGTATAGATTCTTATTCCTAATGAGCTAAACATTAATGAGAACTGCACTAATTTTTTTACAGCAATGCACTAAAAACAACCCTGAGATTGCTGAGAACATTTATTTATATATATAAATATAAGTATATAAAATACCATTATTTAAATTGCCTTTGGGATTAATCCCCTCCCTCTCCATATACATGTTGATGGTAAGGGCTGTGCCATGGGTTTGGTTCTATGTTCTGTATTTCGTACAAGTGCATTTGCTGCATCCTCTTCACAATAAATGGTAAAATAACAAATGTGTAGAAAAGCACCTGAGTATCCCTGTACTGCATCAGACTTTATTGTGGTGGCAGTGGTACCTCAAGCCTGTACAACATGTCTAGCTTTAAAGTGGGCCCCAATATGACTTTCCATCTGTCTTCCCTTCCTTAGCCATGGCTGCTTTGCTTCTTTACACCCAGAGCTGGCTGTGTTGTTTCATTGGCTCTTCTCTGGCAAACACAGTGGTTTTAGTTTTGTAGTGGGAGGTGCAGGTCCATGATTACTTCACGGATGCTTGAAGGTTTTTTTGATTCTATCAAAGTTAAAAAGAAAAAATAGCAACAACAAAACTCCCCAAACAAAACAAAAGTACCAAACAAAACTTGACTTCTGCTTTTGAAGATCTCTTATACAAGGCACAGCCCTAAACTTGTATCAGTTTTACCACCTTGCCTTTTCTTTCCCTTTAGTCTTCATTCTTTTCTATGACTTGAATTTTATTTTCTGTGATTATATATTCTATGTAAGTGTAATTTGAGTATTTATAACTGTGAAGTTGAATTATTCATGTGTTACATATCCTAGGTTTTATTGTATTTTTTTAAAAGTGTGTATTCAGGGAAACAAGTAACTCAGAACTATCATGGGAGTGTGAGAGGGAAACTGGTTTGTTCTTGACTTGCAGTTCCTATGACTCACTTTTCTTAATCCGCAAGAAAAAAATGTACCTGTTGTGATTGTTTCCTGTTTCTGACCTGTAATTATATAGGACTCTGTGGGGAAATTGCATACAGTACTAGCTTTTGGGAGCAGCCATCTTCTTCCCAGTCACCTCCACTTCTTTTACATGTGTTGTAACTAGAAGAGACTTCTGATATACCACAGAGGTTATTGTAATTAATTCTCTGACATCAGAGAAACATTGTCCATTATGTACCTAATGCAAGAGTGAAAATATGAGATAAGAAAAAAGGAAGAAACAGCTACCTAAAAAACACTGGTACTCCAGCTTGAGTTACTGTATGCCATCTAGCCATGAAAGGGTAAGTCTGTGTGCCTGGAAGCTACTCAGTTCCAGTTACTGTTCCCAGTGAATGATACTGGGACCTTGCTTGCATCATAGACTATGCAAACTCATCCTCTAAATGGTATGCATCTTACAGTTGCATATTGCTATTTGGTTTATTCATACACAGTCCCATTTAATCATGGTATAAATGCACAGATCTGCCACCCTTAAAACTATGTGGAACAGCAAAATTACTTATCATATACACATTATAGAGTAGTTGAATTCACCTCCTGCGTATGTGAAAATGTAGTACAGTGGATGAAACTTCTCTAGCAGTCTGGTAATGCTGCTATCAGGAAAGAAGAAAATGTGTAAGTTTTGAATTGAAGGCCTCTTAGTTAAGGTTTTATTCTATGTCTGTCCCTTCAGGTAAACACCCCTTTAATTAATTAACCCTCCAGGTTTTCTGTATCACTAGGAACATTGCTTCATTTAAAAGGGAGAAGTTTGTTTGAAAATAAGCCCCTATTTGACGTTAGTTGCACAGGGTTGGTTTTTTTTTTTTGCCCCTGGACTGAAGCCTTGAGGTAAACAAATGACTCGAAACCAAAATACATAGTTTAGGGTTTTTTGCTTTTGTTTTTTTTAAACCTGACTGAAACAACTTTCAGTATGTTAACCCTGACAGAACAATCTCTCTTCAGGGCAAGGTAAGGACAATGTCCATTGCTGGTAATAGACATGATCAGAATTAATGGCTTGTTAATGTGAAAATTTTAGCACATATGTGTATCTGCCTGGAATTAGATTGGTAAACAGCAGACAGAGAAATAGAGAGAGATTTTTTTTTTTATAAGGGCGGAGAGGATTGAAGAATATTTCTATTTTTTATAAATCATAAGGCTTTTGGTGTGCTGGCTTCAGGAGATGGATTTTAATGTGGACAGCTAAAAGGTTAACACTTCCTTTCAGGTACTTGGCTAACATCTGTTGTGAAGCCATTCACATGGTGCTCCTACCTATTCCAGATCTGCTTAACAGAAGCCACCTAGCTGAAATTTCACTCTTCCGTAAGACTTTGGAAAATTAACTCTATTAAGTTTTTCCTGAACTCATTAAGATTCATATATGATTGTATGTTGGTTTGTACAGAGTTTCTTTGGTTTCCAGCGTGCAAGTGACAAAAATTTTTGTTTCCTTCTAACTCAGGATCACACAGAATTAACTAGGTTGAAAAAGACCTTTTGAAATAGTAGTCCAACCTCTGACCGAACACCTTGTCAACTAGACCGTGGTACGAAGTGCCACATCCAGTCTTTTCTTAAACACCTCCAGGGGTGGTGACTCCACCACCTCCCTGGGCAGCCCATTCCAATGCTCAATCTCTCCTTCTGTCAAGAATTTCTTCCTACTGTCCAGCCTAAACTTCCCCTGGTGCAGCTTAAGACTGTGTCCTCTTGTCCTGGCACTGGTTCCCTGGGAGAGGAGACTGACCCCCACCTGGCTACAGCCTCCTTTCAGGGAGTTGTGGAGAGTGAGGTCTCCCCTGAACCTCCTCTTCTCCAGGCTGAACGACCCCAGCTCCCTCAGCCTCCTCGTAGGATTTGTGCTCCAGACCCTTCACCAGCCTCGTTGCCCTTGTCCAGATGCGTTCGAGCATCTCAGTGTCCTTCCTAAACTGGGGAGCCCAGAACAGGACACAGCACTCCAGGTGTGGCCTCACCAGTGCTGAGTACAGGGGGACAATCACTGCCCTGGTCCTGCTGGCCACACTGCTCCTGATACAGGCCAGGATGCCTTTGGCCTTCTTGGCCATGTGGGCACACCTCCCCACAGGATAGATCTGTCTGTGGAAACCTCTGTTCTAGATGGAGATTATTTCATCTTTTGTTATATTTTCTTGGCCTTGGTCTTGATGTGTAATATTTTTCTCCTGTTGTAAGGATGGAAAGGATGGGTACTTTCAAATTAGTCCTGTCAGTCCAAATTGATAGAGCAGATTTTTTTTTAGATATTTGTAGGCTTCCATGAAAACCCTTCTAGATGATTGCTTTTACTCTATCCACTTGCATTGTGATATTCTCTTGCCAGAAGAACATTCCAGTTAAGTCCTACTGTTGTAGCTTCCAGGTAGATCCCAATCTATTTTCTTTCCTTCAGATTTCTTTGGAGGTGGTATCTACGTGTACATATGTAAGGACTTCTCCCTGAAACGCTTAGTTGCGGAAAAGGGCTTGAAAACCCCATTAATCAGATTATATTCCTTAGTAAAAATGGCTGTTATATGGTTTTTTAAAAACCTCTTCCCATTTCACTTCTCTGTGAAATCTTTCTAAATGTTCTGATTGAAACAAAAACATAGAATTGTGTATGTGACACCACTGATGACACCTAGACTTCTGGGCTACTTGCAGTGTATGATACTAGTGCTGGATTCTGGGGATCTCTCTCATGGTCCAGCATGTGTGAAATGGTTTCAGAGTTTGGGGAAGATGATGGTGATGATTATTTTTTGAGGTAGTTCTGTGTAGGCTGAATGGTCCTACAGCTACTTTGCCTGGGACATCTGGCATGTTTCTGAGTGGTGATGTCAGGTTTCTGGTCAAGAGTGCAGTTTCCACCAGTCATTCCTCGTCCCATGTTTACAATGCCTTTGGGAACTGAAGGACTCTTTGAGAAGCCTGGATGACTGGTGAGGTTACAGATGAAGAACTGTGGCACAGGTCCATGCCTTTGACCCTTTGGCAAGATGCCATAAAGCTTTGTCTGGATTTGGGCAAGGCAGGGAAGAGATGCCTTATGATTGATTCAGCTTTCTCTGATAATGCACATACCACCCTGCAAGGTAGGAGTGCAGATAACAAAGACTGCTTTAAAGATCTTTCTCAATTAGAGAACTCTCTGTTCACAAAATGGAGCTGGATAAATTGCATTTCTCACCATTAACAATATTATTCAACTTCTAATGGATTTGGGGTTGACCCACCACAGGTTTTATGTACTTAATTTTATTAAGGAATTTTATACCTATTATATAGGCATCCATTCTTTTCTTGTCTGGCTTGCTGTTTGATAATCTAATGCAGTACATTCAGTGGCGCTGGACTCTTTCAGAAATTATACTGGTAATTCCTGGTGCCTTAGTAAAAAGGTGGGTACATAACACCTTGGTGGAAGGTAAAGCATGTGACTTGTTTCATCCCAGCATGATACACATATTTCTAAAAAGGTGATTAAGATGGCTGCCCCAAAAGATTTTGGGAGTATACCTACATCACTCGGTCATGAACACTTGAATATGAGCAATTTTTATGAATTCTGGTATGTACAGTTTGAATAGATAATCCCAGTACACTTAGGCCACAACTTTGAAAGATGGCAATCAAATAGCTGGATATGTAACTTCTTACACAGATGCCCTTGAAAGTTTGACAATAGCTGCTGGTTAGGAAATGGAGATGGGAATAGAGCATAAATGAGAGGATGGCTTTGGTTTTTAATGGACAATGAAAATATATATTGCCTCTACCAGCAAACGGTTACCTTGCCAGGGATAGGGATATATGTACCTGCGTGTCTGTGAGTGTGTATGTGTCTGCGTGTGTTATTGGAAACAGCCTGTAAATATTGTAGCTGTTAAAAATGGAAAAGGCAGAGAGTTTTTTTGCAACATGTTGCAGCAAAAGGACAGTATTGACAGTGGAGAAACACTGAGAAATAAAAAAACCTTTTTTCACTTGTTGTCATTTATTGCACAATTACATTCTTGTAAGATGTCATTCTCACAAAATCCCTGTAAGAACTATTTTAAGTTTACTCAAATCATCCTTTAATGAAGGATTCTCTCTTCTAAAAATTATGTCTTTTGTAGCTATGCAAAGAGTAACCTCAGCTCTATTCTTGTTTTACTGCCAGCATCATCCCTGTTTTCATGCTTTTACAAAAATAAGTGCCACGCGCCCTCTCTTCTCCAGTTAAAATGTTTTGTCTTCGTTAAAGCATTTTCTTTATCAGTGATTTCCCTTCTCTTGAATGTTTTTCAAAGCCCAGAACAGTCTTGTACTGTCTTTGTGCTCAGTAATTTTTCATTTGTCATACCTCGCAGGGAAATACCTTACCTAGTGCGGTTTAATTAGTCATTTCTAATTTTCTGCCATCCTTGATCTGATAGCAAAGTGCAGCATTGGGTGAAGTCCTGATGACCGTTGTGCTTACAGGAAGTGCTTTCTGATACAGTGATACTAGTTTAAAAATACTCAGCTGCTGTCTGTCCATTCTCTCAATACTTCATGCTTGTCCAGGGACAACATTATCTTACCCCTTACAGTTTGAAAACATCACTTGTAACATAAACAATGGTGATTGGACAGCCCTGGGTCTTTAAAGATTGGATGTTTCCTTTGTGTAAAACCTAAACACAGCATCTGCAACTTTTCCTCTGCTTCCCTGTGAGATTTGACCCATAGCTGCTTCAGGCCTCAATTTAAGAATGAGAAAACAGAAATAGAGCAAGTGTTCTTAAGGAAAAACAACTTTTTTTTTTTTTTTTTAAATTAATGTGAGCAAGTGAGTCTCAGTGAAAGAAAGTTCTGTAACTGTTGTGTTCATAAGAAGCAGCTGAGCTTTCAGCTGCCAATATCAAAAAAGGACAAGCAGCATTTCCAGACTGATTTAGGGGTGGCAAAGGCTAAGATTTTTGCTGTAGTCCACTGTTTCTTGCTGTTGGTGTCAGCTGAAGGCCTCCAACTGGTAAACACGGGGGGACCGGAGCCCTGGTTAGTAGTTGGAGGCTATTTCTCAGGGTAGTTTGGCCCGAGAGAAATCCAGTTCACATACTCCAAGACTCTGAATCCCTGTGCGCCTATCTAGGACCTGGGAGCAGGGTCTTTGCTTCTACAACACACACCTGGTCTGTGTGAGTGTAATGCCTATTGCATGGCTTCTTTCTATTGCCAAAGATGGTCCTCTATCCTATTTTTAACCGGCCTTCCTCTCACCCATAATTCTTGTGTAGAAAGATGATACTTGGCTTCTGGCACTTTTTATAACTCCTTGGTTGGATCAGTTTATGTGGATTTTCCTCTGTTCATCAGAAGGTGTTTGGGTTTCTCGGAGCTCACGCTGCAGAACACCGTGTCCTGGTGCGGCGCCGCTGCTGCAGCGGCTCGCTGAGCTGCGGCTGCGAACCCGCGGTACCCGAGCGCTGCTCTCCCAGCCCGGAGCTGCTCCTGCGGGCGCTGGGCCTGTGCCGCGGAACCGGCCCGGCGGGGGAGCTGGGCCGGCAGGGGGCGCCGGAGCCCGGCGGGGGCTCGGCGTGTGGGAGCGGGAGCTGCGCGGGAGCGGGGCCGGCGGCGCTGGGCCTGTGCGTGCAGCGAGCGCCGTGGGACCCGCACCTGCCTTTCTGCCCGCTCCTCTGCTCCGGCCTTGCCTTGGGATTGTGCTCCCAGTGATGCCGCTTTAATCCCGACCCTTACCGCAGCATCCAGCTGTTCCCGCTAAACCGAGCGGTGAGTCCGCGCTGCCCTGCGCGGCCCCGTGTCAATCCCTCTGCACAGCAGGACATGGATAAATGAACTTGACTGTTTGATTTTGGGTGGTTTTTTTGGTTTGTTTTTTTTTTTTGTTTTTTTTTTTTCCCTTTTTCATAATGTCTATTAAGATACCACAAAGAAAGGAAGACACCCACCCACCTAATTATTTTCTTTCACTGTCAGTGGTCCCATGGCCAGGGGAGTAAGAAGAGGGGAACAAATAGCAAGAAAAAGGAAGACAAAGGTTTTGGAGAAAACACACATGAGGAAAGAAAAAGACCACTTTTGTCTTTCCTGAAGCTGGAAGAGATCGAGTGCGCAGCTCCAATATAATTTTTCAGCCTCTTTCTAGTAATCCACCTATGTGAAAATGAACCAGAGGTGAGTTCCTCAAAATTGAAAATCAATTTTGAATGTAATTCTGATTTAGCAGACATCAGTCTTAGAAACCACTAAAAAAGTCATAAGAGGCCCCTTTCTTTTACTCAGCGTATTGTATATGTTATGGTGCATTGTCATACTCAGGCAAAATTGCAAATTAAACTTTGGTTAAAGGGCAGCGTGTTCTTGCTCCTTTGTGATGCTGGGAATGAAGTGGCTGCTGTTTCCACATGTGGTTCTTGGGAATGCATGTCTAACTCTTGCAACCCAAATATGTATCCATACTGCAGCTGCAGTAGGAATGTCATCTGATGAGGCTCTGAGTAGCCTGTCCGGCTTTTTTGGATCCCACATCCATTCTGCTGGTGTGACAGGCATTACAGGGTGTCTCAGAGCAGTGTACCATGACCCTGCACAAAGTTCAGTAACTTTTTTACTTCAGCTGTGGAAAGAAATGCTTGGGACCTGTGCACTTGTGAAGCTCTCCTGCAAGCCTACCTGTGCCATCTGTGCAGGTGCCAGAAAAGGCAGGCAGGAGATTGTTGTCAGGAAGTCAACGCTGTCTTTGTAGAAAATAATTTTTACCTTGCCGGTAGAGCACATTTTATATGTCCCAGCAGTGGCTGACAGGGACAGAGAGACCTTAGCAATGTTCCCCAGCAACAGGAACTGTTCCAGCCCTCCTCCTTTTTCACCGTGGGAATATCAGAGGTTTGGAACAGGCCAGCTCTCCCTGCTCTGCACTGTCACTGCTGTGGTACGTTAACTTTTTCTCTCTTTCACTGTTTGTATTTAGCAGCACCCAGAGCAGTCAGCCCTCTGTGCTCCCTGATATCCTCTGAGGGAGGAATCCAATGCCCTTTGCATCATCTGTCCTTGCTGGCACATTTGCAAGTTCTGTCTGTCACTCAGAGGTGCAGAAAGCAAAACCAGTAGCGGCTCATCCCTTTGCAGGCAATAAGACAGCAGCTGTCTCTGGAAGAAGCAGTGCTCAGATTTATTCAGGGCAATTATATATCACAGCTTCATGCTTCTTGTCATTCTTGTTGTTTGCTGCTAATGGAGAGTTTTGGTGCATCCATGTTGTGTACATCTACAGTGAGACTCGGCTTGTTTCCTCCCCTAGAGCTGCAAAGGCATCCCTCCCAAACTCTCTTTCCCAGCTGTGGCAGAACCCAGAGCTTCTATTTCTTGCCTTCCCAGGGTCTTTCCTATGAATAACAAGGTAACCTCCTTGCTGCACCCCGGTTTTAGTGCTCTTCACTTACCTTTGCCTAAGGCTTGGAAACTTCTGGGCTGTAGCTTCCTGCAGCACTCTTGTCTTATGTCACTGAATCTATGAAAATGATTCTTGACTGTGGCCTGGGTCATCTGCTTTCCTGGTACCTTACTTGATTTAAAAAAAAAAAAAAAAAGTTGTATTTGGAAAATGCCTGGTACTTCAAGGTAGGTTGGTTGCTGTCAGGGAAGTACCTGGGTAAGGTATGGTCGCTGCCATTCAGAGAGCCTGCTGCTGTCCCACCCCACGGCTGCACATGCTGTATCGACCTCCCCCCGACCCCTCTGCTTGTCCTGCCCACCAGCAGACTTGCCCACAGTGCCTGCCAGCCTGTTGGCCTGCTGCCAGCTCACAGGGAGCCACGTCTGAGGTCTGAGACATCTTTTTTTTCAGTTTGGCATTACGTGGAGCGCATTGGGACTGAGGAAGCCAGCACCCGTGAGAAGAGACAGCCCTAATATCATCTGAAAGTGCCTCTACTGGAGATATTTGAGTCAAGTGGGCACCCTGCGCATGGACAGGTCTTCCATCTGTTGTGTGAACCCTCCAGCCCAGGTAAGGATTAGGTGCCACCTGAGAGCTGGTGCCTGGATAACTTGTGCTGGTTGGGTACCTGTGTGGGGTAGCATCATAGGATGGCTTGGGTTGGAAGGGACCTTCAAAGGTTATCTAATCCAACACTCCTTCCACAAGACCAGGTTGCTCAGAGCTCCATCCAGCCTGGCACTGAACACTGCCAGGGATGGGGCATCTGCAACTTCTCTAGGCAACCTGTTCCAGTGCCTCACCACCCTCATAGTAAAGAATTTCTTCCTAATATCTATTCTAAACCTATCCTCCTTTAGCTGAAAATTGCTGCTTTTCCTCCTTTCACTAAGGGCCTTGGTAAAATGTCTCTGTCTTTCTCATAAGCCTACTTAATACAATAAAAGGTGAGGTACCTGCTGGGTGTGAGAAACTGGGGGCTCTGGACATCAGTAACAGTATTACCCACTGCAAAGCTGATCAACAACTAAGACTGATGTCAAACAACCAAGCAGGACCCACATGAGGGGTGATTCGGTGAAAGCCCTGTACATCTCTGCCTGAGCTTTGCCACCACTTCAGCCTTGTTGTTGTGTAGCACCTTGGAGCCCTCTGTGTGTGCTGGGCGATCCCTGTGAGCACCCAGCCACTCCACAGCCTCACCCCGTTCTGTGCAGCCCCTCGTGCGTAATGCAAGCTGCAAGTGACCCGCGTAATGAGTAATTGGCTCGGAGCGCAGTGCTGGCCACGATTACAAGTTCATCTGTACGTGATGTTACGCTGCACAGCTCCCTAACTATTTTCAACACAATTGATTTTCATTATGGAAAACGCATTCCCTGAAAGAGACGGCAGCGGTGATGCGCGGTGGCACAGCAGAGCTGAACTTCATCTTGGGCACGAAACACACCGCGTAAATATGTATCAGTGTCAAGTCTGGGGGAAGTGGTGCTTTTTCCACTGCTGTTCCAAGCCCAAAAACCCATACTCACCCTTCTCTGTGGCCAAGGAACTGTCAGCACCAGGGGAAAAAAGAGGAGGGAAACAGGCCCTTGCCTCTCTCACCCCTGGCTACTGCAGCTCCTCATGGGAAGGAGCAGATGGGTCCCCTGACCTCATTGTCACCCTCTTCCACCACTGGTGCAGGAAGGGGGTGAATGCTGTGGTGCTGCCACTGTGAGCCCTTGGCATGGGCATGTCTGGAAAACTCTATGGGGATCATCCTCCCGTTGCCAGCTCAGGTTTTGGAGGCACACTATATCTTATTACTAAGGTATTCTCTTTTTTATTAAGTATTTAGCAGTGGCTGTTCTAGAGATTAGTGGAGAATGACAGGGGAAAAAAACCCAAACCCCACAGATGACTTTTACAGTCGCGTTTGGTATACCAGTACTCCCACGCCTGCATTTCTCTCCCAACAGGAGCCAAATTGCACAGCCTTATGTAACCAGCTATATAAAGAATGCCTTGAAGAAAGGCAAAAACACCGCCTACCCCCTACCCCCAGCACCCTCACCCCAAGTACCTCCTGCCCTC
The DNA here is from genome assembly GCA_013400235.1 of Oriolus oriolus. NCBI lineage: Eukaryota > Metazoa > Chordata > Aves > Passeriformes > Corvidae > Oriolus > Oriolus oriolus. Next base: position 315,612 of record VXBT01010230.1, on the reverse strand, counting down.
CTCCAGGTATGTGGGCTGCCCATGGCCCAGCTGCCCCACCTAAGGCACCTGCAGCCTGAGTGCTGCTGCTTGATTGAAGATGCCCAAGTGCCATCTCCATGCCTGATGTGCACCCAAATGCCCAAGTGTGTCTGTCCCTGTCTGTGCCTCGGGAAACTGCCTCTAGCTTTAGTGTGTCACTGGCTGAGGTGTTTCCATGGTCAGGGGTGGGGGGATGGAAGATGAGGAGAGGAAGTTTACACATACCATGCAAAGCATAAACTGGGCAGCATGTTTAAGCTGAGAGGCTTTGCTTGCCCAGCTGCAGAAGGCGTTTAAGGCAGGGTGAGCAATCATACAGCCTTGTGGTTTGTCTCTGGACCTTTCAGAGTAGTGCGGGGGCAGTCCCGGGCTTGCTAAAGTGCTCCCTATACAGACACTCACTTCTGAAATGAAGGCTGCCTGACAGAGCTGTGACCTGAGATGTCTGCAGCAAACCAGGCATCACACAGAGACGTAGGCACAAAGCACGTGGGTTGCATGACCAGGAAGCTGGAAGAAAACTGTAGCTGTAGCTGAGTTGCTGCCTGAGCCCAGCTTGGAGATTTCCTACAGGGCGCTCACACCTGCGCTGTAACTGACTTTTCATTTTCAGCCTGAAAATGTTTTACAAACAATGCCTGGGGACAAGCATGGCTTTACCAGGTCTCTCTCTCTCTTTCATAAACATGCAGATGGCTCACCTTTCCTAAACTGTTCTCTAAATGTTTTCCTCACAGCTCTAAATGACACTTGGGAGGATGTGAAGGGCAGCAGTGAAGGGAGCTGTGCCTTTGTCGTGCACATAATTCCAAAACGGTCATGTAAAATACATAATTGCTTGAGCAAGAACTGCTTAAAATATGAATTCTAACTGAGCTGGCAGCTGCTGTAGCAGGGACCAAGGATGCTGGGGGAGAAGGTGTCTGTGCAGAGGTTGAAGCTGAGCAGCAAGGCACAGGGTGCAGGATTGCTGTCAAAACTCTGCTGCTATGGTGACTTTTGGTTAATTTTAATTGTTTCCACCTCCCTTTTCATGCCTTCTCATAGATGAAAACAGTTTTATCCACCTCATGAGAGAGAAGTGTTGTGGGAGGCAATTCACATATATATATATACATTAAAAAAAATACGTCGTGCTATAAAGGTTTTTCTAATACTGATGTAGATGGAAGCTTCAGATTTTTCTCATTTTTGGGGAGAGGTAGGATTTATGAATTAGCTCAGTGTTGAACCAGCCAGGAAATCAGCCCAGCTCCATGAGCACTGCCATGCCCAAGGAAAATCCAAACTGCAGTTGTAGCGCCTTTCCGTACAGTAGCAGAGCCACAGCTCTGAGGTGGAGGCTTCTTTGCAGCCCATGCACTTCACAGGGGCCAGGAGAAAAGCCTTTGGAGTGATATAAACATGCCATGTGCCAGCATAAGTCAGGTTGCCTGTGACAGGGCTGGAGACCAGAGAAGGGTTTTCTGTGAGAAATACCTGCCCAGGGGAAGGGGAGATACTTAGGCTGTTTTCACCACGGGAGCACTGTGGCTTATGAACTCATTGCTGTGGACCTCCTTCACTGTATCACTGATTCTCATTTTTTCCTTCACCTCCCTTATTGTACTTTGCCATTGGCTACATTCAGTGCACAAGTCTGGTTTTTTATGTTGTACAGCTCCTTAGACAATACGGCCTTTGAACACTTATGGTAACATGATTATTTTAGCGCATCGACAGCTTTCAGATTTCCCTTATAGTATTGTTTAGATCCTTTTTCTTCAAATGTGAAAGTATTGCTAATGCAGGCTGTGCTGGTAATGTAGACTCAAGCTAGTTTATTTCAATATGTATGAGATTTCTTCGTATGCAATAGGGGAACCTTCCTGTAGTCGAAATGAGTCATTACTCTCTCATAAACCCACTGCAGACAGTCCCCTCTGCTGGCAGCAGCTCAGAGCCATCTCCGTGTTATGGCACTTGCAAAGAACTGGCTCTGTGTGTGTGTCTCTCTCTTTTTTTCTTCCTCTCCCCCTGCTACCCCTGGCTTTCCACAGTAATTGCCATTCTCCTCCATTCCCACAAGTACAGGGAGAGCTACAGGAAATTATATTGCTAATTAAGCTATGGAAGAGAATACAAAAGCCCTAAACTATAAATACTCCATCTGTGTTAAAAAACAGTGACATGTATTGTCCTTGCTGGTCGGAAGCCAGCACAGCCAAGGAGGTAGGCAGAGACTTTGGGAGCAGGCAGTACAGGCAGCACGCTCTCAGAGAGCCTCTGACTGCTGCCCCCAGACTCAAGTCACAGCATCTCTCCAGCAAGAAATCAGGATCACAAGCAAAGCCATGATTCCACGTTATCCAGCTTTTCTAAATACAAGCTGCACCAAAGTACAGGTGATGCCTGTCAGGATTTTTATCTAGCATCAGGCTTAAAGCAGCAGCTTTCTAGCAGCAGCGTAGTCCATGGTGATGGGATGAAGCTGAAAGGCTGCTCACAGCCTCTGCAGCAGCACCCCCAGCGAAGGCATGCACTAGTGCATTAGTGCACCCCAGGCCCTCCACCCCCTTACATGGACCTGCTGCAGCTGCCTGGAGCATCGCCTGGGGCGCAGCCTGCTGGTGCCTGTAGCAGCTGTCTGGTACCCAGCTCATCCACACCCGGTGCCTGCAGGTCCTGCCTACTTGGTGGGGCTGCAGGGCCTTCCAGAAGGATGATTCCTCAGGGCAGGGGTGTGGAACAGGTGCCTTGCTGGGAGCCATTCATTCCCTCTGAACACCCACTTTCTGCCTGGCACTGTCATGCCACAATGTGCCTGCATGAATCTGTACTTCATGTCATCGGCCAAGTTCCTGCCGCTGAATCCTGGATTTGTGCAAAGGTGTTAAAATCATTTTGTGTTATTTGGTACTGAGGCAAGTGGCTGAAGAGGGAGAGCGGGCACTGGGAGTGCTGCCTTCTGCTACTGCACCCACAGGCTGCAACCCAGCTATGAGTTTTTCTTTACAACCAAACCAAGTTAGGTTTGGAATAATCCACACTTTCTTGGTTTTGATGGAATTTAAGATGTTCCCATTCTTGACAGGCAAGAGATTTAAGAAAAATACCAAATATTCAGAAAAAACCAATAAACCTTGATACTCGGTGCTGCTGTGTATGCACAAAATTCATGTTTTCTACGTCATAGAAATAGGAACAGGAACAGAGATCTGATCTACAGAGGTACATACCTGATACTACTGGTCACCACAAGTGCTTCAGTTCAAAGTCTCAGTCCTCAAACCCTGTGCCAAGATGCTGAGTTGATGCTTGTGAAGTTCAAACCCATTAACCAGAGCTACAGGAGGTGCTGGCAGCATTCCTTGGCCCTGAAGTGGTGCAGGCAGCTCAAGATCAATTAGCTAAAACACCTGACTGTTTATCAGACAGAGAGGGCCACGGTGATACACCCTCATATAAACTTGTGCACAACTGGGCCTTGGTTTGGTTTGGTAAATCATTCTGTTTGAGGCAGTTTCTCATAATAAAACCAAAATTACACTAGGAGATACATGCAAAAGGACATATTTCCCAATGGAAGCACTCCAAATTCAAGCACTTACAGAAATAAAGTTGTGCTTTCCTCCTCAACTTTGACTGTTGGTGCCTATTTTACAATGGTGGTTCATTACTTAATTGTACGTCTATTTGGCCCATGTTTCTTGCCTAACATGCTTCATGTTGTGCAGTGAACGAAACAGAGTTTTGGACAGCCCATTTTGCCTAGAGAGTGAGGCAGGTGTCCTGTGGGACAATAATGTCATAAACAGTTTTATTGTTATTTGTGTATGCCAAGAAGCCAGATCAGTGTTTCAAGCAGGTTTCGTCTCACCTCTGTTTAGCACCAAAAGGAAATTTGCCCCTTGGAGCTGATGTGATCCAACAGCTCTCTGCTCCCTTCCCTCTGCCATGGCTCCCAGTCAAGGGGTCCCCTTGCTCCCAGTTTCTGCTCCCCTGGCACTTAAGGAGGTTGCCTCTACCAGTTCAGCGAGCAGAGCCAGCTCAGAGGGCTGCCAGCGCTGGTGTCAGTGCAGGGAGGGAAAAGCAGGACTCCTCTCCTTGGCAGCAAGCTGTTAGATCAATGCAAGCCATAAATAATATCAACCACCCTTTCTAAGGAACAAGCACATTGCCCCAGGAAAAGTGCTCTCAGTTCTTAATTAACTGCCCAAGCTACAACACACAATCTCTGTTCTGCACAAAATGAAGTGCCTGCAGAATGACCTGCCCTGCTTACCATGGCCTCTTCTGGGTGAGAGAACTATTTTCCCACAGGATTTCTGTGTGCAGCCCTGGTGCAGCAGGATAGACACTTGCCAAGGCACTGATGAAGAGCAGATAAACTTGCTCACCAGGAGGTGGTTTCTCCCTGAATGCCCCCTCCCTCCCCAAGGAAGGGACAGCTACAGAAGGCTTTCACAACCCAAACCTTCTGGAGAAAATCCTGTGACTGCACTGAATACAGTGCAGGCTCTGCCTCTTCCCCAGTGACACAAAAGGGACCCATCTTCTCCTGCACACCACAGGCACCAACACATTTTTTCTGGGCAGCAGCCTCTGGTTGTCTGATTACCCAGTGAAGCTCAAAGCTCAGCATGAGCCACTAGATTGCTGCACTGAGCAGTGATCCGTAGTTCTGCAGAGTCCCTCTGCAGTTAGTGGTAGGGGATAAGCAGAGCAAAGTCATAGAATCACAGAATAGTTTGGGCTGGAAGGGACTTTTAAAGGTCATCTTGTCAAGCCCCCCAGAAATAAGCAGGAACATCAACTAGATCAGATTGCTCAGAGACCTGTCCAACCTGAGTGAATATTTTCAGGGTGAGGACATCTACCATGTCTCTGGGCAACCTCTTCCAGTGTCTTACCACCCTCATTGTAGAAAACTTTTTTGTTATATCTAGCCTAAATCTACCCTCCTTTAGTTTAAAACCATTAGTCCTTGTCCTGTTGGTACAGGTTTTAGTGTAAATCATGTCCCCATCTTTTTTGTAAGCCCTGTTCAAGTACTGAAAGGCAACGAGGTCTCCCCAGAGCCTTCTCTTCTCCAGGCTTTCCTCATAGGAGAAGTGCTCCATACCTTTGATCATTTCTGTGGCCCTCTTCTGATCTATTCCAACAGGTCCAACAGGTCCGTGTCCTTCCTGTGCTGGGGACCCCAGAGCTGGATACAGCACTGCAGGTGGGGTCTTCTCCACACTCCAGCACCTCAATGTCTTTCTTGTTGGAAGGGGCCCAGATTTGAGATGCAGCCTCACCAGTGCCAAGTACAGGAGGCTGATCACTGCCCTGGTCCTACTGGACATACTTTTGTCCATTATGTCCAGCTTTTCTTCCACCAGCACCCCAAAGTCCTCCTCTACAGGGCTGCTCTCAAGCCCTTCACGCCTCAGCCTGTATCGATACTGGGGGTCACCCCAGTCCAAGTGCAGGACCTTGCACTCAATCTTGTTAGTCAGCCTCACTGAAGCTCATTGAGTTGACATGGTCCCACCTCTTGAGCTTATCCAGGTCCCTCTGGACAGCATCCTGCCCCTCAGGCATCATCCTCTTTACCTTCCCACAGATGCAATTTAGTTGAATATGCATTTACTGAGTCCTATGTACTTTGCTGCCACAACCCTTTAGCACTTCTGGAATATAACCAATATTTCCTTAGTGTAGTGCTGTAACATACTTTCTCTTTTTTATTTGATGGCTTGTAAATGAGTTTTAACTAAGCTGAATAGAAGGATAAGTGTTCAGTCTCATGGCAGCCTCCATGCTCACAGTGCCTCCACTTTCAGTACAAACCTTTCTTGTGATTTCTCTCTTTGAGAAGCTCCCAGCTGTGCGTGGAAAGATGAACAAACCCTCACCTGCCCCACACAATTCCACTTTGGTAGACTGAGCCTGTTGACTATTTCCCTGCTTTTCTTTGCATATCTTAGAAAAATTATGTTCTCCTACAAAACCAAATGTGCTTCCTGAGTGTAGGGAAACATCCTCTAAATCAAATGCTGTACAGGCTGGAGGGAAAACTAGGGGCTTCCTAGAGCAATTGTTAAAGCTTTCTCCTCTCTCTGGAGCAGCAGAGCACCAGTAGCTCAAACCCCAGCCCACCATGAACTCAATGCTGAACGGAAAGCATGTCATGAGTAACTTTATCAGTCCGAGCCTTGCCCAGCAGTTCTCTGCAAGCCAGTTTGAGGGACCCACCTGCATCCTGAAAGCCATCAGCAGGGAGGGAGATGAGAATGGTTCCCATGACCATCTTCCAACATCTCATTCTCTTAGAGAAGGGGCTTTTGGCTTCTGGGTAACACAGCTGGTCTTGCAAGGCATGTGGTGGTAGTCCAGGCTGAATAGCTGTCAGGACTGGATTCTACATGTTGTCTGTGCACCGACATCACATTTTTAGAGATATATTTAGAGATGTTTTGGGGTTTTTTCCCTATTAGATCTTTGCTTCATTAAAAGTCCCACAAGACACATGCTAGGATAAAGAATTATGGCAACACAGAAAGCTGTCAGTTTGTTCCTGTGCAGTTTCCAGATGCATGCACCTCTGTTAACTAACCTGTGTCAGCAGTGCTGCATCTGCATATACATCTGCATACATACCTATATGGGCATACATTTTGCATAAAGTGCTTATATCACAAGGCAAAGGTTAGAAAAAATGTGCTTCTTGTGCATGAGGATGCTTATACTGTTCTGCTAATGGAGAAGTGAATTTGCATGAGCTTGGACATGTAGCTGTATTAGAAATCGTAAATTATTTATATGCATTTTGTCAGTTTAAACTAAATACTGTATCTAATACCTTATAGGTGAAGTCATTAGGCTTCATAAGGCAAACTCAAACATGATGTAAGCATAATGCAAGCTGTACATGAAAAGAATAAGGACTCTGTTTCCTCAGACTGGGCTGTAAATGAGACTTATATGAGCATGCATTTGTTTCATTTGATGGGAAGAGTTAAACCTATTCAAATGTCTTTATTCCAGATATCAGGGTCATTTAAAAGGTCTTTTATCCTTGCTGTTGTGTTTTGTACTAAAATAAAATGCCAATGAGTAAGAAAAACAGAGGCCATGTGGACATGTCAGATATGAACACCTCTAATGAGTAAGTCTGCATGTCTGTCAGTTTGGGTGTAAGGGGTTTTTCTTTCCCTTGCTCCAAGGTGACAGCTTATTTGGAAAGTTGGGCTAATGTCTTCCATATGGATAAATGCTGAAGGTGTTGTTTCACAGCTGTGCTCTCCTGAGACCTAAGGTTGGAAAGGGATGATTTATTTCCATCTGTAAAATTCTTGGGTTTGCTAACTGAGATTGTGCTTCTTCTCACTAGTAACTGAAATACTTATGCCATTTGTGGGTGACATAATGATGTAACCACACATACCTGTGTGATTCATATCTCAAATCACATGAAAATCCTTTCGAAAACCCTGAAGAGTAACTTGTCAGGCTGATACTCAGTGCAGGTCTCTTAGAGAGACACTGCTGCCAAGGGCTGAATCAAATGCTGGTGACAGTTTCTGATAAATTGATGTTTGCAGCATGTTAATACCAACAAAAAAGGAAAGCATTTGGCAGTAAATCTTTTGGGAAAGGACGTGGCACGACTAGATAGGAAGTGGTGGTATCATGCTGGCATAATTTATGCCACAAGGTGCAGCAAGAAGTGCAAGATTGGAGCCCATGTATTCATTGCTCCACACAGGTGACCCACTGGAGCTGCAGAGGGTGATCTGGAGCTGCACTGGCACAGTCCAGGATGAGGCAACCCAAGAGCTGCGGGGCACCAGGTGAAAGCAGCAGTGCAGGGTTTTCATGCTGCAGAGCCAGCTTCATCCCATGCATTCTTTTGTACAGGAATAGCAGGAAATGCTCTGCTCTCCTTGCAAAAAGCAATGAAGGTTGTATCTAGTGAGTTTTTATCCTAAGCTTATCATCAAGCCTCTCACAGAATTTAAGGTTCTCCCACAAAATGAAAAATTTGTGAATGTACCAGAATTCTATCCTGAGATTTTACAAAGCAATTACTGAAAATTGGAAACTGTTTGTTCTCTGGATGACATTATTAAAATGCATTGACCTTCATGACAATCTTGCTGATGAACTAAAATGAGCAGGAAGCAGGCAGAAGTGCAGCATTCCAGTGTTGCTGGTCAGTTTTTGTGTCAGATATACTTCCTTTATTGCTCTAAAGTGGTGCAAGGAAATAGATTTTTTTTTTACTGCTTTAGATATCCATCCATCCATCACCTGATTTTTTCTTGATATCATTGCACTGCTCTGGGGGGCATCTGGCATCTGTTTGTTTGTGTGCTGAGAGCTTGCTTCAGTGAACTGCTGATGGAAGAGTTCAGCATTTCTCTGCTCATCAGAGCTGGTTTATTTGTTTAATCAGCAACTCTGTGCTCTTGGTTGTCTGTATCCTGTGAAGCTGGGACTGTGCCTCCACATCAGTATTAGAGGAGGATTACATTGCAATTCAGCTTGATCTTTCTATTCAACATACAGCTATGCTTACTTTTTTGTTTGTGTTAGGCCAGACCATCACATTGCAGCAGAGCTACATCAGTGCTGGATGAGGGGCCCTGCAAATTCTTCAAAATGCTGCCAAAATAAGCCCCTGATAGATTAACTGCCCACAGCACTCAGTGATCAAAGGAATCACTCTCAACTGATGCTGTGAAGAGAAATAGGGGGAAGCCATCCTAACCACACCGTTGCTTGAAGGAATAACATGTGTGCCTCTTCCTTTGCCTCATTGCCCTCTTTGGGGTAAGCACTCATCCATGGAGACTTGTTTTTGTAATGGCAGAAAGTTAGATAGAGAATGTAAAAAGATTTACTGCCTGCCCTTCATCGCTTGCTTGCTTGCTGTATTTTTCAGAAGTCATAGAAGGAGGTGGTGGTGAAGATGAGTGTTAAGACAGGATGAAGAAAGAGATCTGTTACTAACAGTGAGGGTGCATTTTTAATGGATCTTGTAGCAGACATATTCTAGCACATATTTTTAAAATGGTAGCACCGGCTGTTTTGTGTTTGTAGGAGGAACAGGAAGAAAATTACCTTTAGGAAGAACTTGAATGCAGAATTTTTAAAGGTCCAGAGAGGTTATTTGAGACAGGGCTGGTAATGCCATGCAACCATAATGGATACACCCTTCTAGATGAAAATAAATAGCTCAGGCCACTTGGAATGAATATGGAAAGGTTGCCGGAATAAGATGGGCCGAAGCCCACCTGGAATTAATTGCGGCCATGGATGTCAAGGACAACAGGAAAGGTACATCAATAACAAAAAGAAAGCTAAGGATATCATGGGCTTGTTGGTAAATGAAGGGTGGGCACTGGTAACACAGGCACTGAATGCCTTCTTTGCATCGGTCTTCACTGACAAGACCAGCCATCAGGAACCCCTGACCTGGGAGCCCAGGGTAAGGGAATGTTGGAAGACTTTCCCTTGGTTGAGGAGGATTGGGCTAAAGGACATCCACAAGTCTGTGGGCCCAGACAGGATGCATCCACGAGTGCTGAGAGAACTGGCAGATACCATGCTGGGCCACTCACCATCATCTTTGTGGCAGTCAGGAGAGGTGCCTGAAGGACTGGAAGAAAGTGTCACCTCAGCCTTCAAAAAGGGCAAGAAGAACCCAGGGAACTACTGGCCATCCAGCCTCACCTTAGCCCCTGGAAAGGGAAAGGGAAAGAGTACCTCATTCTGGAGGCCATCTCTATCCACATGGATGACAAGAAGGTGATCAGTAGTCAGCATGGATTCAGCTAAAGGTGAATGCTCAAGCTAAAGGATGCTTGACCAACCTGATTGCCTTCTACAATGAAACAACTACCTGGATGAATGAGGGGAGAGCAGTGGATATTGTCTACCTCAATTTGAACAAGGCTTTTGACACTGTCTCTCACAGCATCCTCATAGGCAAAGTCAGGAAGTGTGAACTGGATGTGTGGACACTGAAGTGGATTGAGACCTGCCTGAATGGCAGATCCCAGAGGGTTGTAATAATGGTACAGGGTCCAGTTGGAGGCCTGTCCCTAGTGGTGTCACCTAGGGTTCTATACTGCACCAAGTGTTGTTTAACTTGTTCATCAGTGACTTGGATGAAGGAGCAGATGCCTTCTCAGCAAGTCTGCAGATGACATAAAACTGTGAGGAGTGGCCAATACCCTAGAGGGCTGTGTTGCCCTTCAGAAGGACCTTTACAAGTTGGAGAGATGGGCAGAGAGGAACCTTCTGAAATTCCACAAAGGCAAATGCAGGGTCCTGCACTTGGGGAAGAATAACCCCAGGCACCAGGACAGGTCAGGGGCTGACCTGCTGGAGAGCAGCTCTCTGGAGAAGGATCTGGGGGCCCTGGTGGACAACAAGTTGTCCATGAGCCAGCAGTGCCCTTGTGGCCCAGAAGGCCCATGGTGTCCTGGGGTGCATTAGGAACAGCAGTGGCAGCAGGTTGAGGGAGGTGATGCTGCCCCTCTACTCAGCCCTGGTGAGGCCACACCTGGAGTGCTGTGTCCAGTTCTGGGCTCCTCAGGACAAGATGGACATGGAGCTCCTGGAGTGAGTCCAGCAAAGGGCTACGAAGATGAAGAGGGGACTGAAACATTTCTCTTACGAGGAAAGACTAAGGGACCTGGGCCTGTTCAGCCTGGAGAAGAGGCAGCTGAGGGGGGACCTCATCAATGTATTGAAATATCTGAAGGGAGTGTGTCAGAGGATGGATCCAGGCTCTTCTCTGCAGTGCCAAAGCAATAGGACAAGAGGCAATGGGCAGAAACTGATGCATCGGAAATTCCAGCAGAACAAAAGGAAAAAATTCTTTACTGTGTGGGTGAGTGTGCAGTGGATCAGTTGCCAGAGAGATTGTGGGGTTTCCCTCACTGGAGATATTCAAGAACCACCTGGATGCAATCCTGTGCCATGTGTTCTAGGATGACCCTGCTTGAGCAATAAGGTTGGACAAAATGATCTCTGTGGTCCCTTGCAACCTGACCCATTCTGTGACTCTGAAATTCTTTGTGCTTCATTAATAATTCTCACATAGGTATTTGATGTCTGATCATTTTACTGTCTGATATTTTATTAAATAGTTTTGTTCCTAATTGAGGCTTTCTATTGTCCTAGAGGATGGCTAGGGGACATGGCATAAGTAACAGGCTGATCCACTGGGTTTTCTGTATTCATGAGGCTCCACTTCCATGAAGAAGAACTGGAAATCCTTTTCACCAGGGGTTAATGTACAAGGCTCAGAGTGGATGAAGTTTGTGTGCTCTTTTTAATAAGCGCTGCTTTTCTTTGCATGGACACTCAAACTCCTTGAATTAGAGCGCTGCCTGAAGGGACAGGTGTTATGAAAAGAGCTGCCAAAGCCTTTGTGTGTCAGTGGGAAGCCCCTGATTTTCACAAGAAGATCTAAATGGAAAGGTGACATTCAAAAGACCATTAAGATAAAAGCCAGGATGGATTTCCTTCCAACCTCACTTAATATAAACTTTAGTTTAAAATCCCCTTTCCTGAGAGAATGTATGATTTCATATACACAGCTTATTCCTTAATTGGGTACAGTCAGCTGCTTCGGAAAGCAATTGCTTAGCCAGGAGAGGCAATGAGATTAATTGCAGAGGTAATAAGAATGCCAATATATATGACAAATATGTATTTCTAATCTTTCAGCCATGAAAGCCAAGTGGAAAATGTAGTACCAGCTACTTCCAGATGGTTTTCCAGGAGAACAGGCACAGATCTGGTATGGACAAAATTGCCCCTACTGCGTAAACCAGGTTTCCTCATGCATGTTTTTGTGGAATTTTAGGAAATTGAATTGAAGGGTGTTTATGGAGAACTTTTGTTGTTCTGTTTTCTTGTCCTCTGGACTCCCTTCAAGACTGTTGCCTACAGAGTGCTCTCCAAGGCTTTTCGTAACCTAGTTTGGAATGAAGCATGAAGCTGGGGTCTGTCCTTTCTGCCTGAAAACTGTCCCATAATTTCACAGTTCTCCCTGCTTGGCCAGGGCTTGTAGCTGAGAAATGTTTCAATTTTGTCCCATTTTCCCTGTTACAACTGTGTGATTTTCCCCAGAAAAATACACAGGAGTGTGTGTGCATGTGATTGGCTCTGCCTTCTGAGCATTAACCAGATTGCAGTGTGAGCCTGAGACCTGGAAGTGTGGATTGAGGAAAAAGTGATGACAATCACTGCTAATAGTTACCATTTGTCAAGCATAAAATATACTTCCATTTTGCCAGTCCTTTCCCTGTAAAGCCAGTGATGCTGTCAGCCTGGCTGGTCCCTGGGAGCTAGTGCTGATCAAAGTTGTCCTGCAGCTTTGGGATGACTCTGGCCAAGATCTCAAGACCCAGACTAGTATCTAAACGATGTTCCTCCTGTGATAACAGTCATTGGCAGCAGCAAAAATCCAACTTGCTGTCTTTTCCCTCCCATCATGTACTACCCATATGCAAGTCCCAGTATTAGCAGAAATAGGCAGTAAATGGATTGCCTAATTTGCACAGCTGGGCCTTGTAGTTCTCAGCTATTGTTGAAGGAAATGGATGAAATGAGCAGGTCACTTCTGTTATGTGCCAGTTCAAAGCTGCCTACTGGAACTGTCTTGAGGAGTTACGGCAGGCTTTTTCAACGTCAATTTCCTTTTTTCATGAGGGTTGTCTCTGTCTTGCAATGCAGGATCAGGGATCCACCAAACCTGCAATGGGTACAGAGCCAGACCCACAGTGTATCACATCATGCCTTCAATTGGGTGATGCAGTAAGCGGTTGCAACTAGCTGCCTTTGACCCTGCCTCCCACCGAGCTTCTTGGCTCACCACCATGTTAAGGCTGCCTAAAACTCAGCACCTGGCTGAGAAGCTTTGCAAAGGAGCTGTTTTAACTTTCGGGACTTTAAATACTTACATTAAATTCTCACTATAGTAGGCTTTGATTTTGCCCCTGTTTCTGTGCATGACTAATATTTAGCCCAGATGGGAGAGGTTTGTCTTCAGAGGGATTTGAGATTTACAGGCGTAAAATGAAGTCAATTTGGTTAACAGTTCCATCCACTGTCATGTTATCAGGGTTACTCTGGGGAAGGTAGAGGAGGTAACTTTCAGTTTTGCAGGAAATCAGTGGTAGAACCCATCACAGCCCAGCCCTGACTCTCCTGACTTGTCACAAGAGTGCAGCTTTTTTTCATCATCTCCTGTAATAAATTGCCTAATTTAGTCTGCCTCCAGAAAATATTGATGACACATCTCTTTTACAAGGCAAAGTAAAAAAGTACTTTTAAATTTCTCTCTCACACATTCTTTATTTCAGAATTTTGTTTTGTGTTTGATTTTTCTAGATTTAGCATGAAGTTCAAAAGCAGTCTCAGTCCTCGTGTTTTTTCCTGTTCTTCGTAGATCTGTCTGGCAAAATGTCCTAAAATTGCCAGAGCTGGAAATAGATACAGGCATAGCTCTCTGCTACCTGCTATTCTGTGAAGACCTTTAGTTTCCTGCTTGGAAACAATCATGCTAACAGCCAGCTCCAAGGAGTTGAAGGTGAAAATAGCCTGAATTTGCCTTCCTGCTGGACCAGAACTGTTATCTCTCATTCACCCACTATCACTTTGTCCAACTTAATTTTAAATGTACCAAGCAGTACAGCTTCTGTCACACTACTTTTGAGAGATAATTTTGTATATCTCACTGCCAAGAAGTCTTTCCTCAAACTCCACATTTTCCCTTCCTATCTTTGCCCTTGAATGCTAGTTCTATCCTGATGTATTTTGCTCATTGTGTCCTTGCTCTTCATAATACTTAAACCCTCTCAGGTCTTTCCTGTCATCACTTGACTGTGCTACAAGCATTAACCCTTTGAGCCTTAATGTTCTGTTTGTAAGTAATTCGAGTTTTGCCAACAGCTCAGGAGACAACACCACAAATCTTCAAACCTTCTTCATAGGCAGTGGTGGAAATTATTCTTTGAACCACCAGTAAAAAAAAAAGGGGAAAAATGTCAGCACAAACAGAGAAATTTGCTTCCTTTGGAGAAATAACATATGTGATCAATGTTAGTTCTGATGAGAAATTGCAAAATAAACCTGCTTTGTTTTTAGCAGTCCACCTAGACCTTCTTTGCAGTCATTCATTGCATTCTGTTTAGTTTGTTCATCTACCTCCACTAACTTCTAGCTACATTAGCTAATGAAAGGTTGCTTAGCTAGGCAGATCTTTAAATGCTTGCAGCATCCAAAAGTAAGAAGGTTAATAGTGCAAATGCTCTAGCATTTGAAGATGCTTACAGCATGAAAGCTTTCTTTTGAATTTTTATTGCTTTAGAAGCCAGAGTAGATGATTATAAATACTTTAAGGACATGCTTTTGGCATGTGTTGAAAGACACACCCCTGCAGTGGTGCACATGCTTTGTTTCCTGGGGCAGGGGTGAAGAGTACCAGGGTTCTCAGGACCTGGGAATTCCTGTTAACTACTCACTGCAAGAGCTGGTTGAGAGTTGGTCTTTACCTACGAATCTGCTTATTCAAACAGAATCCCCTGAATTGCTGTAGGGGAAGAACAGAGGACTTGGGGGTATTTAAAATGTCATCTTCCATGACTGACTGTGGTACATCACCAGTCACTGTCTGCCTGGAGACAGATTCCTTTTGTCACTGATGGTTCACCCTTACCATGTTCAGAATTTGAGTATTTTGTGATCTGCTCTTCTCTATCAATAAAACACCTTCCCTTCTGCAACCTTCTCAGTTTTTCTATTGCTTCCCAGCTAGGATACCCATATTCTTGACAAACCATGACCTTGCAAGGTGCAGAGATACCTGCTTCAGGAAAATCTGCAAATGTGGATACTGGCACATGGAATAGATTACAAGGGTCAGGGATCAAACAGAATAGTGTTGATTGGGAATCTGCAAGGTGAGGGAAGCGCAAGGCAAGCAAATACCTCTCACCTTGTGGGGTGTGCAACGGCCACTTCAACACACGTGCACTCATGGCCAGCAGCCCCTGGGCTAGGACCTGCCATGTGTTTTGATAACGCGCTGTTTATATAGCCTAAGTCATCCATTATTCCTGTCTGTTCTGGTATTTCTTTACATCTGGAGAGGTTTTTGAGTTGGGCTATTCCCTGAATAACAGATAAAAAAGAGGAAAAAAACCAAAATAAAATCTTCAGGAAGGCTGAATAATTAATATTTTGCATGTATTTATAGACAGTCCAAAGCTTTTACCTAATATCTCAAGTGCTTAAAGAAAACAATGCACGACTTCTTTGGCATCAGATGAATATGGTAGAAAACCATCCGGGTAAATCTGTGGTCTAGTCTTTATCCCATAAGGCAGGTCCTCTGGATGCTGCCCATCTGCCTGACTTGAGCTCCACAGCAGTTGCTAGGTCTGGGAAGAAATCAGATATTCCTGCAGGGCTCTCCCAAGGGGAGTACTAGGGCTGGGAGCTTGCAATCAGGATCGACTGGTCACAGAACAGGAGCAGAAGACAGGAGTCTCTAACGTGCACGTCTGTGACCCATCAGAAGGCAGCATGAAGCTGGAGACTGAGATGAAATCGCTTCTAATGAGTGAACCACTGCAGGGGCTGGATGTGAACTAAACACTTTCGGACTTTGGTCTTCAGACTTCCCAGCAACAGAAGCTTGCCTAAAAGGCAGTTTCCTCAGAATATAGGATAAGCAGTCTAGCAAATGTACATATGCCTCAGCAAAATGAATTTTAAATGAATCTACCATGTAGAATTGCCAGCTTAGTAGATTCAAGGAGCATGTGATAAGGTGGAATATATTTGAGTCTCAGTAAAACATTTAAAGAGTTCATCAAAGATGATGCAAATTGCCTTGGTTCTGACATAGACTTAGCCATTTTTAGAAGTGCCCAAAAAGAGGCTAATAAAGGATAGCTGGCAGCAAGGTATCAGTGGAGAGCACAAGGGAATCGGGAAGCGATGATGAGATATGCAATGTTAAATAGTCTGAAATCTATATTCAGAAAAATCCCCATGCAGGAACCAAATGAGGGAATAGCCATTACCTGGATGCTGTTCCTGGAGAGTACTGGACAGAGAGGAGCTGTAGGTTCAGGGAAAGGAAAGATGGTTAGAAACAATACAGTGAAATTTGTGGAAAATGCAAAATGATCCCAAAATATGTCAGCTTACTGGGTCAAGCCTGAGGCAGAAACCCGAGAGTTTTAATCTTGGCAACAGTAAATGATACATAAAGCTAGAGTGCAGCAGGCTCACTATGATATTATTCTTTACTAATTTCCATGGTATCTGAGCACTGCAGAGATTATATAAATAGACACTTTCTGAAGAAACTCTTCTACTAGGATACATTAGGAATTTTATTTATCAACTTTTGTGTTTTGCACTGATGGGGTGGGATATATTGAGAAGAAGGACTTGAATTCAGGCTTGGGTACAGCAAGATCATCCCATTCCTGCGAGAGAAAAACGAAGCTGTGCTTGTAATATTGCTGGTGACACTTCTCTGTCCTGCAGGGGTTGCCCCGACGCAGAAATGACCGCTATCTGTGATAAATGTTGCTGATGTCAGTGCCTGTCTCTGAAGCACACTCGTGCTCAGGAGCTGGAGCTTGAATCTAATCTGCTACTGAAGGAACAGCCTGAGGACTGCCCAAAGCACTGGTGTGGTACCTTCATAGCAGCGTGTGTGGGAGAACATGTGGGCTGCTGAATCTTCAGGCAGATGACATGATATTTTATTTCACTCTATTTCTAGAAACTCCAAACCTTCGTTCCTAAGTGGTGTATGGTGCATTAGTGATGGTGGGAGGTGGCAAATGCATGATTCAGCGCTGCCTGGGTCTTTATCCTTCAGTACAGGCCCATCATAAACAGTGGGAAGAGCTTCTAACTGAGGGCTGGAATAGGCTATTTGGCTGTGAGGGCAGTCTGGAAGGATGCCCCTGGGAGAGGGGCATGTGCTGCTGCACATGCTCTGTCTCTGTCTTGTAAACCTGCCCTGCTTTCTAACATATCACACTCCACCTAATTTTAGGTATGTTTTAGACCTGTTTCTTATGGAACTTTCATGGGATCTTCTGGACTACCCTCTTTGTCACCCTTATGATTAAACTTGTTAGCCAATTTCAGCCAGAAAGGAGCTTCAAAAAATAGCACTGGTACCGTAAGTTCCACCAAAAATGTTGCGTGCAGGAGAAAAGAGAAATTGTTCCCAGGATTTCCTCTGAGAGTCACCAGCGCTGCAGCACATGCCAGCTTGCATGTTGTCACCAAAGTATGCTTCTGGGGAGAGCTGTAAGGCAGAAAAGCTGAAGGGTTAGAAGGAGAGAAGAGTGAATGGTACTGTGATTCACTTAGAAAGACAGTTAACCCCAAGGCACAAACCCAGAAAGAGCATGGCTGGTCACTTCTGTTATTCACTGGGCTGCTCCATCCTTGCTTTGGATTTGGCCCAGCCCCAGGCAGCTGGACAGTGCTGGCCATGTAGGGTCAGGAACTGAGGTTAGGGACAGCTGAACAAACCCCGTGTTTCTGCACAAAGAGATCTTAATGCGAGGAGGAAAAGGCATCAGTCGTGTCTGGGATGTCCCCAGACAGTACCCTAATGTCCATGAATCATAAGTCGCTCTGCAATCACAAGGCTGAGTCCTGTCCTTTTCCCCCAGTATAATCCTATTAAAGATCACAGGGTTACAGCTCATCGTGCAAAAAGAATTTGACCTGTGCTTCCCCCCAAGCTGCCAAATGATGGTCAGTCTGTGGTGGGGGTTGCTGCTATGCTGAGGGGAAGGCAAACAAGGCAGGTGTTTGGGGAAGACATTGTGTTTTCTTAGTTTTTAACTGCTAATAAGGCAGCAGAGGAGAACAGCACATTGATTGATTCAGTGTGTCTTGGGACTGGAAACACCCTCATTTGCAGCTGCAGGAGCTGCTCAGCTCTGTTAGCCAGAAAAAAAACAGGACATCAGCTGTAGAAGTGCAGCTTCTGCATGTTTCCTTTCACATAAAATTACAGTGGTGGTCTTATTCTGTGCTGCCTTAGTCTAACTACAGTTTAAGTGCCTTAGACTCCCACCCTGGAGGAGGCTGAACTGGAGCTGAAACATGAACACTTAGTGGCACAGCAATAAAATTATACTCTAAGGTGTGATGGCCCTTCACAGGCACAGGCACAGGCACAGGCTCCTCTCAGAAGCAGCCCAGTCTGCAAGCCGAGATCCCAGCAGAGGGAGTTTTTGTCAGAGAGGACTGTGCAAATTACAGCACATCAGTCCATGAACATTAGAGGTCAGATAATACTGAGGGGCATTTTACCCCCAAAGGTCCTCAAGCTTCCAGCCTCACAGTCAGATGCCTGCAAAGGTGTCATGCTTCACAGACACTGCCATCTGTGGAGCAGGAAAAAAGGGAGAAATCTGGCAAATGATTTGCAACCACAATAATCTAGAGATGATAAATGATGAGCAACAGCAGTGTCATCAGCTCTATCCAAACCAAGCATTAACTGTTCCTGTGAGTGTCAATAAAGGAGAAAAGATAATATTTTATGCTGCCCAGGGACATTCTGCTTGCTCTTCATAAACATTGAATTTCACCTGACTTCCCTGTGTGAGGCAGCTTGTGCTATTGCTAATTTACTGCCCAAGAGCCTGGCAGGCAGCATCATAGTGCTTTGGCTAAGGCTGTGCAACAAGCCTCCAAAAGGAGGGTCTTCTGCACAGGGGCTGTTCCCTGGCCCTGTAGCAGCCACTGGTCCCCTCCCAGACACTCGAGAAGGCCACCAGTTCATGGCATTCTCAGAGGATTCGAACAAGTAGGAAGTCCTTTAACTTCCTTTAACAAGCCTCTTAGAGCAGCACAGCTCACAGCTACTGGGGAAAAAATGCTGTACTCATAGAAAGATGTAGCTGAGTTAGTCCTGGTACATTTATTTTAGGTGCATTGAAAAAGTCATTAAAAATATTTTGCTTTTACACCTTTCTGTATAGCTCCCAGTCCCCTGGAGAAGTGCTAGTGGTTAAGCTGGATTGTGAAGACCCCCCTCCAGCCTGGCTAGGCAGGTGGCATCAAGCATGGCAGGGAACATGTATGTGCATGTGCAAAGGGCTGCTTGAAACTTGGGGATTGCTATTCATCTTAAGCCCTTGTTCTTGGTTTTGTTCTAATGCATAAATGAAGATACTCTTTCCAGAATTGCCCAGGAACCAGAAATCACAGGAAACATGATGGAAGACATAGCTGCTTTCTTGCATTCCTTTTGGTAAGACACAATTCACAGACCTAGGGTAGCTGCTGCTTTGAAGTGATGGGACCTCTGCTGTTATAGTGAAGAGGTCTGGGTGCACATATTTAGCTGCAGAGAGTGGTAGAGATGACAAGGACCATGCCAGTTTTAGTCAGCAGTTGTCAAGGGCTTCCTGACTCCATATCTTCCAGGAAACACTTTATCAGGGAGTGTAAAAGCCTTGCATTCCCAGCTATCACATCTCTTTCAGTGAAAGGCTGGGGAAGTGTGGTAAATTCTGGTGGGCTCCTGAGGAGCCAGGAACTTGTGGGGAAAATCCATGTGTGGTACTGATGCAATGCTGCTTGCCAAGCACCTTTGGAAATCTTCCTTCATGTTTGAAATTCCATGGAAAATAAGATTTGAGAGTTATTAGCAACTTAGTATTTTTCCACTGGAAAACACTTTCTTGCAAAATTTACTACTGTTTCCCCTTATGTCTGTAAGGCCTTTATTTGGTGGAAAATGCATCTTGCCCAGTGTTATTTTCAAGTGGAGACAAATAGCTTCATGTCTTCTTAACATGACCTAAGGTTGAAACCCTAGGTCACTGTGGGTGCAGAAAATTCCTGTTTAGGACAGACCCTTGCACATGGCAGCATTTGCAGACAAAGCAATTGCAGGCTCTCAAACCAGTCACCAGCACAGAGGTGAGAGTTGTCCTTCTGCTTTTGTACTCAACTTGCTGTCTTACTGAATAACTTGGCTGCAGCTAAACTTGGCTCTGCTATCCAGACTTCTTTTAATAAACTTAAGTCTGTCAGAGTGCTCAAGAAAGTTTGATACGACATCACTGCTGAATCAACAGAAACCAGTGTTGAGTGGATTTGCTTGTGAATGCATTCAAGACCTCAGCTTTAATGCCAAAGTTTGGAGTCATTCAAAACACCACAGATCCCTTGTGATTTATAACCATCTAATTAGTGCTTTAAAGCAGTTATGGGCAGAGAAGGAAAGGGTGACATCCCACAAGTAATACTTGCCCATGAGAATAGAAAGAAAATAGAATGAGATCACACCAATTCTGGAAGCCATTTAAAGCCCTGATGTGCCTCTAGATAGTATTCTGGAAAGAGATGCCCCATAGCCCCAGACTTATGGGAGTATTTGTATTCATTTTGATGGAATGGGCTCCAAAACAAATGCTCTCCTGTGTAGCCCTTCCTGCAGCACTAAACCTTGGCCAGAACAAAAACAAGTCATTTGTAATTAATGGCATCACTCTTTCTCCCCTTCACTGCCATCATGTGCCAGCATCTACTCTTCCTCCAGCTCCAGATGATGTAGGCGACACAAGGCCAGTCATTGTTTAAATGTTTCTAGGCTGTCCCCAGGGGGAAAAGTTAATTGTCATCTGAAAGAGGAAGCTGTATTTTGTGGTTAAAGCAGTATTTCCCAACCTTGTGGTTACCAGAGTAGTTCCAGAGGGCCCACAGACCAGAGGAAAAGTGCATGGCAAGTGCAAATGGGCAGGGGAAGCTGTGTCTGATGAATATATGCTTCTTCTACTTGAATGATAAAAGGATCTTTCTTCTTTCTCTGCCTCTAACGCATGTAGATACAATGTTATCACAGTAGGCTGCTGCCAAGCAGCTCCCTGGGACAGCACCGTGGGTGACTATCTTCCAAGCTGCCTTCAGATGGGCAGTGTAGGAGAAGGCACCACTGGAAGAAATGTCAGCAATGGGGAAAGAAAAAGGAACAAGCTGGGGTGGGGAGGGCCAAAAATATAGGAAAAAATGCTGGAAGGTAGAAAAAAATAGAGGGGAGTTTAGCAGGAAACTGGACAGCTGAGGAAAGAGATGCCAATGAACACAAGACATAGGCCAAGCAGCCAGTGATGAGGTACTCCAGTAGGGACTAGAAATGGAATGGCACTATAGGACTGAGGTGGATGCCTGGGAGATGTTCCCAGCTTACATTTGGTCTCTAGGGTCAGGGTGTTTTTGAGCAGTTCACAGAGAGGAGCTCTAACATGATCAGCCTCATCTGGCCATATGGTCGCTGGCTGGGAAGCTCCCCTAGCAAGCTGTAAAAGCAGCAGAGGCAGGTCAGCAGCCGGATGTCCAGTCCTGCTGTGTCCTGCACTGACACAGCTGCCGCATGTGCCAGGACTGCTGGCAGCTCTGACAACAGCAGGGACCTTCTTTAGCTCAGGCTCTGACCAGGTGCCCTCATTGTGTTGCCTCTCCCAGCACCAGCAGCTGGCTCCAGCCCCAGAGCACCTGAACATTGCACGACTTCTTGCTCCAGTGAAGCAGAAAAGAGTTAACTCCCCCTCAGTTCTCCTCCAGAAGAGAGAAGATGGAAATGTTTCATACTGTGCTATTTTTAAATCGTTCAAGAAACATATTACTAACAGAAGAACAGCATAACTGACATTTCCCAGAATCAGCTGATGAAAGTGCACAGCACAGCTCCTCTTGGGCAGTCCAGGGAAGGTAGAACAACTTAAAATAGCTTCCAAATTGAAGAAAAATGCAGGAAACCATTATAGAGCTCTGTAGGCAACACCCCAAAGTCCACTTTAGCTATTAGCCATTGTACTTAAGGCAATAGAGAGAAATTAAGCAATGAGACCACTGGAAGGTTTGTTTCCCCATTGAATCCTAAAATAGCGTCAACTCATTGCTAGTGAAAGGCATCACAGTGACAGGGCCAAAGACCAGAGGCATCTACCCAGACGTTACATAAACCTCTGTAACAAGGGTCTTGTTTAAAGGAGGGGTCCCCAGCCCTTTAGAGCAACCTGTGACATTAACATCTCTCCACTGTGGGCTGACTTGAGACCCACAGCTGGCTTCAGATGATCTGCCAAATGACTCACATTTTTCTTTATGGAAGATCACTCAGAAACAGGGACAGGTAGGACAACTCATAACAGCTATATATGCAAGGATTTGAAATGTAACATGTAACCAAATAATTACTGCTACCCTTAAACAGCAGAACAGTGTCTTTCTGAAGGCTTTTTATTTCTGAGGGCAGTTAAAGAGAAAATTTGCAGTGGTTAGTCCAGACTAATTTTCATGTATAATAAATTCAAATATGAAAGAACTCGAGCTCTTAAGTGGTCTGCAGGAGGCAGGAGGTCAGGCAAGAGATTACTCTGGCCTCATCTGAGTTTATAGTGTCAGAAGGAACACAGTTCCTTGTCAAAACACACTAGTGAGCAATGGTGGCAGCACTGCTGGGAGGTGTGCTGCAGTGAAAAGCAGGTGTCCTAAAGAGCCTGCAAGAAAATGCTCTTCCTGTTGGAATGGATAGTAAAATGTCTACCCAGGTCATAAACGTGCCTTCCCCACATCCCCTTTGTTTTCATTACAGGTTTAAAAAAAACCCAAGCCTTTCTTCCTTTGTTTTAAGGAAGCAAAAATGAAATGCAGGTTTTGTGCTGCAGCTTGCTGGGCTCTTATCCTGAGGAGCGAACAGACTCTAAGGTGAGAGCCTCCTTCCAGCTGAGGAACACAATCCTTTGACAGTGCAGGATGCCCCCAAAGTGCTTTAGAAGCTACCTTCAAACGTAGCATAGGCAGCAGCCCCCAGTGCAGTGCTGTGCTTGTAATGTCCTGAGCCCAAGCTGGGCTCACATCATCTCTGTGCTGCGCTGCTGCAATGGTGGATGCTGAAGACAGCATCTCCCAGCCTTTGAAGAGTTTGCAGAGGAGAGCAAGCTAACAAGCCTGGGAGCAGTGCAAGCATATCTAATGTGTGACTAGTTGTGCCTTCCTCCCTTACAAGCCATCTTTTGTAAATATTTGTGGAGGCACCTAGCAGGAGGCAGGCAAAACGCACAGAGATAGGGAATTTTTTTCAGTCATGAAGAAGATATATTAGCAGCCACCAGTGGTAGCATAGACATGCCCTTGGACAAAACTGCCTGGGGACCTGGTACAGGTTATACTCTGAATAGCTACTGTGCACAAAGTCACAGTTATGTTTTGATTCAATCTTTTCACTGCAGGGAACCTTTTAGATACAAGGAGCTTATCTTACTGCAGGGCAAGCGCTGCAAGTTAGTTAGAGACGGTTGTTAAAAGATCACTAACATGCTTTGTTCTCCAGTAGAAAGGTTGCATTCATCTCATGAAAGAGATCCAGGAGCCCAATGGTGACATTTTCAGTCTGGCTGTGATGGTCCTGCATGTGGAGAAAAAAAGTACTCCTGCAAGAGGGTTGAAGATTTGATGCTCTCCTTTCAGGAGGCTTCTCTGTGCAAACCCCAAGTTTTCTTTCATGGTGAGATTCCCTAAAGTGTCAGGTAAATTTGTACAAAAGGACTGGGTCTGTTTTCCTGTGGCCTTCTGTTCTTCTACATGGACTCTGCCAATGCAGGCCACCAGTGGCTCCCTGGTATGATCCTGCATCTTTAATCAGGTGGTGAGGTCATGATGTTCACAGTTCCCCTAAGGCAGGGGTTTCAGAACTATCCTCTCCAGGGAACGGACCAGCAGGACTCTGGCCTGAACAAAGTCCTTTTCTATCTAACATCTCCTACTAAAGGACATGTAAACTGCTCTGTGAACATTTAAGCAGTGGGAAGAGTGATGGGGTGGAAGGACACTGCTTGTCTCCTGGCTGTATAGATGAAGAAGCTGTCTCAAAGAGGGGTTAAGATATTTGTCTGGGGCTGCAAAACAAGTAGGCAGAAGAGCTAGGAGCTGACTCTCAAACTTCTCTGACCCAGTCACTCGAGTAATCTTCCTTCCTGGCGAAAAACCCCTAGGAAGGACAGCTCAGAAGGAGTGAGTGAGTGAGAGTGAGTGAGTGAGTGAGTGAGTGAGTGAGTGAGTGAGTGAGTGAGTGAGTGAAACTGTGTGCAGGGTAAAAATGAGCATATCCATTGTTATTCTATGTTTTGTGTGTGCAAAGGGGGAAGAAGTGGTGCAATTTGCCTAGAGGGTGGTTTCCACAACTGGAAATATTTAATTAAGTGAATTACTTTCCTAGTAGTACTTTAAAAGGCATTAGACCTAGCCTGAGCCCCATTTTGATATGCTCAACGGACTGTGAGGAATTTACTGTCAGATTAAGAGAGACAAAAAAGGTAGAAGTCAAATTGGTGGCAAAATGCAGTTTCTGGCTCCTTGTCAAAGCACCCACATGCCTCATTACCTTGGTTTAAAGCCAACAGACTAGCTTAACAGGGCTGTTTATTACTCCCTCCCCTTCCATCTATACCAAAAATGGGGTTTCAGCTACAAATCCTCCCTTTGCTAAGTTGCACTTTGCTTTTATTTTTTTGGACATATACCCTTTCTTAGAGTGCCTCACAGAAGTGCAGCGTTTGCATACAGCTGATAAATGCCACCTGCTGAGGATGCCTCTCGGGCCATTTCAAACAATATCCCGTCTCCATACCAGCTGTTTCTGCTGGGAACATTATTGTACCCTGCTGCCAGTCTTGGAGCCAAATGATCCTGGAGAGGAGGGGAGAGAGCGTTAATGAGATAATAAAAGTATACACTCACTATTTTCTACTGCAGCATCAATGTGGCTTGTTCTTTACTTGAAAGCCTGCTTAGCCATTGGAACGTGGCTCTGTCAAAAAGAAATGTTGATTCTCCTTTTTATTGCAGCCCTCACAGCACTGCGCCACATGAATTGTCAGCCTTTTCTTTCCCTCTTCACCAGAAAGCATCTGTCCTGTTTCCCTTCATGTCCCATGCAGCACAGTCCCATGCAGCACCACCCAAGCGTGGTGTTCAATTCCTTTGCACCAACCAACCTGCCATAAAGACACCCCCAGGAGATGGATATAAATGAGGGACATAAATGCCTCTGCTACAGCAGTATCCCTTATTGCTGAGGGGATGGGACCAGATGAACAGAAGAACATAGCTTCAGCAAAGGAATTAGCTGTAACCTGTCCTAAAATTGTCTACCCATATTAGGTACAGTAAATGTTTAACAGGGAAAACAAAATCCTGAAGCACAAGTGCCACATCTTGTGCTGGAACTGCTCAACCACAGCCCTGCTCCCATCCCTTTCTACACTACAAGGGCAGTTCCACACATGGGAAAAGGTCAGAAAATGTGTAGAGACATACAAGTGGCCTTTTTTTCCTGCTCATCACTCACTGACTCAGAGCTGGACTTGCACCTCCAAACCGGCCACAGAGCCATTGGCCACTGACCTCTGGGTTTATATTCAGCTAAGTGGTTTCTCCTATAAGGCTGTGCCAGGTCCCCATGGCGAAAGCTTCTCCCTTCTCCTTCTGCAGGCTCTGCTGAGGAAGATGTTACTTAGCCTGTATCTACACCCTACTACACAGTGTTTCACAGTGATTCAGCTCCTGGTATGCTGAAAACACTGCCTGCTGTACTGACAGTACAGTCTCAGCAGTTTGTTGCAGCCTCATTCATATCTGTATCTTTCTCTTCTTCCTATCTTATCCCCAGTGTGTCAGCTGTTTGCAGCAGGAACCTTCCATGTAGGTGTCAGCCACCTCCACCATCAATGGCTCCTTACTCACAAAATACTAAAAGTTAGCAATAACAGGGATAGTCATCTTAGGGCAGCAGCGTTTAAAAAGTCAGAACTAGGGGTGAATAAGCACATGATTTTGTATTCAGTTATCCTAAACTTTAACAAAGCTTTGGTCTGAACAAAAAGTCTTTCCTATCTTGAATGATCCTCCTTCATACAAATGCAAGCAGAGCTCCCAGAGAACCAGCCTGTGATATTAGCTAATTAGTCAGCTTGCTTGGGGGGAACACAGATTAACACCTGGCTTCATCTCTGCTGATGAGCTGTCTTCCAAAAACCTGTTTAGGAGGCAGGGGAGCCCTTCAGCTGAAAGGAGGTTTTAATAAGGTCTCTGCGTGCTCACTCAGAGCAGGGAGGTGAGGATTTTGCTCAGCCCCTGTATTGCCAACAGTGTGGAAGTGAGGATGTGCGGAGCGGGATGGAGTGAGGGGCTCCAGCATCCTGGTCCGTTGTTGCCTGGCAGAGCAAGCAGCACACAGAGGTTGCTTTTCCACCCTTACCGTCTTCCCTTTGGTTTTAATAGGGATTTATTGCAGCTGTAAGTACTACTCCAGTTCTTCTGAAGCATTGTGAAAGAATGTGATGATGTAGCTTTATTATTTTTAGCCTATGTTCCAAAGTGAATTATGCTTACACAACTACGTCTCTGCAGCCCTACCCTCCCTGCCCCTCACACGCAAGCACTCGTAGCTTTTACATTCATATGCTAATTTTAAACAAATTTGAGAGGGAGCAGAGGTCTCAGAGCTGTGAAGGATAACTCCCAGCGCTGGCACGTGGGCAGGAGAGAGGCACACACGCACCACACACACGGCTCACGAGTTTGCTGCTGGCAGGTAGACTGGAATAGCTTGGCCCCCGACTGTGTCACAGGCGGCTCCCAGCCAGCCTGACCTCACAGGCGTTAAGGGGAGGGTGTGGAAAAGACCGGGAGGGGTCTGGCATAGGACACAGGGGAAACTGCGGGGAAGGCTGAAGGATGTAAATTTGTGGACCTCAGCAGTACTGGCACTGAGGAGCTTCCTGCTTTGTCCGAGAGCGATTGGTGCCCTCGGCACAGGTCTAAAGAAATTTGCTTACAGTATTCCTCAGTAGGACTAAACTTTGCTTGAATGGATAAAGGAAACGTGGTAGAACCTGCCTCAACATGTTCGGTGATTCTGGTTCTAGCTCAGACAGGACAAAAGACAACCTCAGTTGAGGGAAAAATGACTTGGGGGTTGGGGGCTTCATTCACTCTTTCTATGAAGAGTAAGCCTGAAAATGTAAAAGGAAATCCAAAGTTTAGAGTCCCAGGCTTTATCCTTCCAGGTGAAGATCGTTCTCCCTTAATGCGCAAGGGCTACCAAAGCTCTGAGGCGTTTGTTAAAACCCATACAGAGCCCCATCCAGGTGAGAAATACTTTGCACAACAATTGTAAAAGGGGTTGTGTGAGCATGTGTGGGAGCTACTATCCTGCTGGATAGGGATTCCTAAGCCCTCCATGATACTAGGCCAGTCTGGCAAAGCAGAGATGCTGCTGTATGTGAAGTACCTCCCAGGGATATTAACAACCTCTCTCTGGTTTCTGAGGCTTCACAAGCCAGGATGAATGGGTGACGGGACTTTCTGGGTAGAAATGCAGGGTATGTGGGTGCCTGCGGCCCCATTCAACACGTCCCAGGCATTTGATACTCAACATCCACCTGAAAAGTGATAGTCATTAGACATAAGATTTATTGTGTACAA
This sequence comes from Oriolus oriolus, assembly GCA_013400235.1. Taxonomy (NCBI): domain Eukaryota; kingdom Metazoa; phylum Chordata; class Aves; order Passeriformes; family Corvidae; genus Oriolus; species Oriolus oriolus. The sequence goes on along the minus strand of VXBT01010230.1, from coordinate 288,051 downwards.
AGGATGAGAAGATAGGTAAATTCAAAAGGCTTATGATGAGTACATGAGGTAGTTTGGCCTTTTATTTCTGTCTGAGCATTGTTTCCAACATTTCCCCAACAGACTAGTCCTGCTGGAGAACTGGGCCCTCTCAGAGGGGTATTTCTTTGGTGGTGCTAGGTACAAGCTGATATTTAAAGGCAGAGCCACAGCTAACACTAAGTCTGTTTGGTGGCACTAAAGTCAGACTGCATATAAGCTTATTTTTTCTATTCTATAATTCAGACTCTCTTTCATTTTTTTTTTATAGTTACTATGGCCAGTAGCCAATCTTCCAACAATTAGGACATTCTTTCGCTCTGTCAAGAATAAAGTTTAGAGGAAACTCAATTCCATTTGAAGTACCATAGTGTAAGAGAAAGAACCTCTTACCTTGAAAATGGAGCGCTGCTGACTGTCAGGACACCTGAGCTGCCTATGGAGTCAGCCTGCCTATGCCCTGGAGAAAAGTACTGGGATCAAGCTCTTTTCTAAGTAACCTTTCATTTTGAAAGTCTCACTATTTGTATGCCTATCCTGAAGACTCTGATTTCTGTTGTAGAGCTTGCCGATAGTTTTCAGCTTCCATTATTCATGGTTGCTTCCAGAAATAGAGCATGTGTATAATCCTTTTATTTTTTAAATTTTATTTATGTATAATTTTTGACTACACCAGCTTTGTATAATCGTGCTCCTGTGACTATATTACCATTGACTTTCATAATCAGAAGAAGCTTGTAATGAAAGAGAAATGCAAAATTACTAAAATATCAGATTAGCTCTTATTTTTAAACTAAGGTAAGCACTTACATGAGACACATACTTGAAAAGAGTCCACTTACTCTGACACTGTGATTTCACAGTAGGCCAGATCCAAACCTTATTACAAATCTATAGAAGATGATGCCTTGGCCACATAAATCAGAAGTGCCATTTGACAGGAGCTAAGTGGAGTTCAAAGGCAGCCCTTTCTGCATTTGAAATGCCAAAATCTGATATGATAATATTTAGACCACTCATCAAAATAAAACAAATCCGCTTTCTCTGCCATGACTGCAAGATATAACAACTCTTTTATATTTAGCCCATTTAGATGGTAAACTGCCTGCCACTGGGCAATGCCATTCCAAGGAAGACAAAATAAAAGCTACAAAAATCAAACCAGTCAGGTCATCAGTGATTCAGGCAGCTAAAATCAAGGAATTAACTGAAAGCACAATAGCTTTTAAAGACATAATGCACTACAAGAATCAATTCTTGTACAATTTCTACCTGTTGTAGAGTATGGTAAAGGTCAATAGCGTCTTCTGCTATCATTCCTTTGCAAAAGGGGACATTCACAAGGCAGCCTAGGGAAGGCTGACCCAGGTAAGTGTTCAGGGATCTCTTCAGGTAGTAAGGGGAACAGTGAAAGGTGAGGGGAGCTGCAGAGGAGCAGGTGCTTGGCCAAAGCTTGATTCTGCTGTTTCCTGTCCGTAGTGGTTGGACCATAAGAAGCCAGCTGAGTAGTTTCCAGGCATGAAGAAAAGGCAAGCTATTACTGCTGGAGCTGGAGCATTTCTGAGCTCTATATCTAAGATCTTTGCCTTTTAATGTGCAGGGAAAACATAACAGAAAAAGTGTGTTCCTCTTGTCCCGATCTGTCCACTTGTTCCCACACTTTGTTGAGGCAGCATGGCCAGATCCAGAGACACCAATTCATGTCAGCGAACCGTCACCTCTGATAGTCCCTGTGGCAAGTCCTTTGAACTAGAGTTTAGCTTCCCCGTGGTGAGGAAAAGGGACTTATTTCTTACTAATGGGGATAACTTCACTGGAATGATATGTACTCTGACTATGTTTGAATGAAAAATGAGAAAACCCCCCTATGGACCTTCCCCCTGCGACCCACATAACAAGTTTGTCTCACTGTCCCCTTGCAATTATAATCCCGCCAGTAAAGGAGCTGTAGGCTCATTACCTAGCTGCATAATGAAGAACATTAGCAAGACAGATGGATAGCTGGCAGTAGAGGCTGAAACAGGCTAAAATCCAAAGTGCTCTGAAATATGCCCTTGGGCTTTCTCTGAAGCCTATTTGCTTTTATAAGAGGATTTTAACATTCAGGAGTTCATAAGAAGCTTGCTTGCTTCCGGAAGTTGTCATTGTCCATGGCATAGAAGCCACAACTGGTGCTCGGATTCTTCATTTGTGAGCTAACTCTGGTAGTTTTTACACTGCCCTTAAGATTTTAGAGTTGAGTCACCAGGGAGCAGCACCATTAGTGCCATGGGTTGCACCCTCTCTGTCAGGAGTGTCCTGGGGAATTTCATCACAGAAACCCCTTGGAAACCAACCACCCTTTGGACAGAATCTTCTGTCCTGTGGTCCTCAGACCTCAAAGTAGTATTTTTTCTAAAATTTCTCTTTTCTCACAACAGTTTTGGTGGCCATACCTGTTTCTTTATCAGGAGGAAAGGAATGTCTGCACTGACATTCCTGACAAATACTGACATACACTGACAGGCAGAACAGGGCTATGTACTGACTAGCCAGGGGAGCTGAGTATTGTCATCTTACACATCCAACAGTCTCTTTGTTTAATATTATCCTGTAGCACATGCTGATATCCTTTTATATTTTTAAAGCACAGAAACTGTCCTTAGCAATTTTTCTTGCTATATATTTCATGTCACTGGCAAAAAACCATACTGCTGTTGCACTCTGCAGCAGATGCCTTGTACAAAGACGTATGAGGCATCCTTCCACTGCCTACAGGGGCATGACGTGCTCCCTTGGCAGAGCCTGCTTTCTGCACTGTGCATGGCAGGTTGGTGCCTTTTGCCAGGAAGGGGTCTGGCTTGCTGCACCAGTGACCATTTCTGATGTGTATTAACTAGTGATGCCTTAGGTTCTAACTTTTATATTTTTTAGATCCTGTACTGTTTAGTATGTAACTGTGAAACTTTCATACAGCCTGTTAGCTACTGTTCCCTCATACTGGTAAGATATAACAAACCCTCTCTAGGTTTGCACTTCAAGGACACATTGTTGTCCCAGGCCCCAAAATATGTAAATTAAAGCCTCTGAAGGAAGCGGGGGTGAGGGAGGGGGAGCAAACTTGGGGTAATTACTTCATTGCCTGAAATTGTAATTGGAGAATTAACCCTGATATGCAAATGGACTAAACTTATAAAAGTGTGAAAAACCCGCGACCCAGGGTCCATCTTGGGTGTAGCTTCTTGACTGCCCAACGTGTACATTTGAAGGCACTTCAATAAATATCTGCCTTTATTCTCTTAATCTTGTCTAGCCTCTGTTTTCAGATAGCCACTCCAAGGCATCACAAACACAAAACTGCTCTGCTGAATCACATGAAGCTCAGAGGCTACAGTTCAGCTCCCCAGGACATTGTTACAAACTGTCATGAAAATAAAAGGGCAAGTAGCAAAGACAAGCTGCTAGCAAAGCAAGTCTTATACAAGTGCATAAGAGAGTAAGGTAGGGATAAGCACTACTCCAGCCCCTGAGGTTGTCTGTAAAACCAGACAGAAAACTTCAGCTTCTCCTTCAGATGTCATGTGCTATCGGAAGAGTGGTGTCTTTGAGTGTGGTTCCATCATTCAGACTCCTACTTGTTAGGTTATCAACTCCATGGCTGTGCTGGTGTGAGGGACCAGAGGCAAAGAGTTGTTCAGTCTCCCATGTTGGAGCCTGCCTGCTATGCTGGGGTGCATAGGCTAGGAAGAGGGTTTGTGTTAGAGGTGAAGCCAGCATCCTATACTGATGAAGTGGAACTGACATTTGTCATTGAAGAGAAAGCCCCATCACTTGAGGCTACCCATGCATATGATCTGGCAATGTTTGGAACAGGAAACAAATGTTACATGTGTCAGAGTGCACCTGCCACTCCCAAGGTTTCAAAAAGATTTATAAATCCTGCATTGCTGTATTAGCCTTCCCTAATTACTCTGCAAGACAAGCAAACAGGACAGCACCGTTCCGCAGAACACTAAAGTAAGCCATGTGGATGCTCTCCTGTAACTCACCAAGCCACATCCCGCTTGGGGCTGATGATGGAGAATCCAAATGCTACTACCCAGTTCCTTTGTCATCATTTGACCATATGGCTTCTCAAACTTCCTTTATCTATTACTTCAAAAGTGTTTCTCTTTGCAGTGTTAACTTGAGCTAGAGCACAGGTGTTGCCCTACTTTAGCTGCCATCTGTACACAAAATCCTGCTGTAGCTTGGATTTCTTGGCAGAGATGGTCAAGTGGGCATCCTACATACACTGGGTAGGGTAGCTGCAGGCTAATGCCTTAGACCACCTGTGGTCCTCCATGGTCTTCCCACAATTCCTTGCCAAGCATCCAGAAAGGATAAGCATATTCTCTCACAGTACTATCAAAAGCTTACTACATGTCTGTGATTTGTGCTAGTCCTTATATTGCACGGAAATGAGCTCAGGGCAGGTGTGGATCATACAGTGTTTCTGCTGTCATGGGTGCCAGGCTCACTCAAGGTCAGCAATAGGACCATAAGTAACTCAAATTGCGGCCGCTGGGAGGGTATTGCAAAAATGCAGAAGGCAAGAACAGAAATATCGTCATGAAAGGTTTGTGTTATGTAACTTTCTTGACAAAACAAAAAAGGAGGAAATTAAGCAAAATCGTTAAAAATGAAAACACAGAGTAGATTCCTTGAAACCATATTTCTGTAAAATACGGTATTTGTTTAACCCAACCCTACAAAAATACTAAATAAATTGAGGAGCTTGGTCTTGGAGTTTTAAGGAGTGTCTAGGGCATTTGTCTCTCTGCCAAGTGTTTGGGTGAAATACTGAAATAACATATCCAGAAAAAGATGGGAAACTCTGTTTTACTCAGGGAGGAGGAGAGTCAGAGCAATTAATCTGCCAGAGGCCATCCTCTTCCTTACAATGAGTAAGTGTCTACTGCTCCTGAGTGGGCTACAGGTGATGTGTACTTTACAGCAGACAAAGATGAATTATCCAGAATAGATAGCAGATATCTGAGCTTATGAAAGAGGTGAAGGGTCTATTCATTTTGTCTGCAACTGATTCTCTACTGGGCTGGCAATACATTGGCCAGAAATTCAATATCATGGTACCTAATCCAAAACCAGATTAACTACTTTTAGCCCTTATTAAGGCAGTAGTGTGTAACACTGGATTGAATGTTGTCAGGAAGGCAAGGGTATGACTCATGGTTTGGGTTCCCCCCGCCCCAGCTTTCATTGTTTTGATTTGTTTCTGAAGGAGGTGGCCATGTTGTAATCTCCTTGTAATGAACATGAGGATAGCAAGCTAAAAATAGTTTTAGGGGAGTATTTTGCAGTCTCTATAACAACAAAACATATAGATATGTCACAGTAAAGCTTTACTAAGCATGCAGTTGTTTATGATCTAGGAAGGGACAGGTAGCAATGAAGAACTGAATGCAGTCTCTATTTTTGAAAGCAATGCATGTTTGTAAAACAGAGGATGTACTGATTGATCCTTTCTGATTTGGATCCAAAAGCTTACATTTCCCTCTGTTTCCAGTAAACCTCCCACAGAATATGACCTGGAAACAGTACATTTAATGTCTGGCCTTTTTTTTTTTCCAATTGCTTGTTTCCAAGTTTGTTTGAATGCTGACATGAGTGAAGGCAAAACACAATGGCTCATACAGCAAGGAACACCATGCATCTTGTTCTAAGACTCTGTTAATTAAGCTATTGAAGATTGCTGGGGTTGGCAATACCATGTCTACAGGGAGCTAATTACTTGTGCAACTGGTAAAATACCATGACAACAACAAAGAATGACATTTTGTAGACAAGTATCAGTGACAAGCTCCTGCCCTGCAGCATGAAGTTGGTAGGGTCAGCCTGTACCCTCCCAAGTCAGAGGGACGTCTCAAGTGAATAAGAGCTACTTAGAACCCACATTTTTGCTGAGAATGTGATTAGAAAGAATGCAGTAAACTCTATCAAATATACAGACTAGAGATGTGTCAATCAGTGCAGATACACTGCAGCTATACAGTGCTTATGGTTGTATACTGCTTTAACAGCAGAGTGACAGGCCCAGAGGCCTGCTGATTCACTTTTTCCTGGTTTTCATTTTACACCTTCATAGAGATTGTGGGTTTGGTTTAAAAGTCTCTCCAAGGGCATCTGCTTTGGTGTTCTTTTTTTATCTTTTCTCACCAATACCCCCAAAGGACTTACACTCATTTCCCTTTCTGTGCAGCAACAGCAGCACAGGGGCTCTAATTTGTTTGCTGGAAGTGTATTTTTGTGTTGAGAATTATGTGTTTTCCTCTGAGACCTTTCAAAAGAGCCCACCTCATGCAATTGCAGGATTTCAGCTGAGGTCTGACTGTTGAAGGATCTCTTTTTACTCAGTAGCCTATATAATTTACTTCTTTCCCTAACTATAAGAGCCTTGATTTTTAATTAATTTAATTTTCTCATTAAGAACAGAGACTAGTTGAGGCATCTGCTAAAATCTATTCATGTGGTTTTTTATAGGAAAAGTATTCAAAGCAAATTTTTTTGAGGTGGAAGGTTAAAAGCCTTAAGGGTACTAGCATTAAGACATGGACAAATACAGACTGGGAAGAGAATGGATTGAGAGCAGCCCTGAGAAGAAGAATTTGAGGGTGTTGGTTGACAAGAAGTTCAATATGAGCTGGTAATGTGCTGGCCAAATTAAAGACGACCATATCCTGGGCTGCACCAAGAGAAGTGTCAGCAGGTCAAGAGAGGTGATTCTGCCCGTCTACTTCACTCTTATGACATCCCGCTTGGAGTAATGGATCCAGCTCTGGGGGCCTCAACATGAGAAGGACAGGTGCCTATTGGAGCAGGTCCTGAGGAGGGCGGTGGAGCTGGAGCACCTCTCCTGTGAAGACAGGCTGGGAGCTGGGGTTGTTCATCCTGGAGAAGAGAAGGGTCTAGGACGACCTTATAGCACCTTCCAGTACCTAAACTGGGCTACAAGAGAGTTGGAGATGGACTTGTTACAAGGGCCTGTTATAGGACAAGGGGAAATGGCTTTAAACTGAAAGAATATAGATGTAGATTTGATATTAGGAAGAAATTCTTTACTGTGAGTGTGGTGAGACACTGGAACAAGTCACTAAGAGAAGCTGTCTACACAGTTTTATAGGCCTTGATCACACTCAACCTTGATTTTCTCTCCAAAGAGAGGAACACAAGTCTTCTCAGTCTCTTTAAGGCAGCTTCTCCATCCTCTCAGCTGTTCTAGTTGCCCTTCTCTAACTCTGCTACATCCTTCTTGAGATGTGGAGACCTAAGATGCACTCAGCTACTGTGGATCAGGATATTACACAGCAGCAAAACGGTACTTTTGGCCATGATCTCAGTCCTCTTTGTGATGAGATAGAAGCATTTCATGGTACGTGGTGGGTGTCTGTATTGCTATATATATGTCAGGAGTAATAGTACAAAACTGCAGCTGTTTGCCTAACCAAACAGCACAAAATTCCCTGAAAAATCTATCAGGGGATATATGGATATTTCTGAAGACTGAATTAGCCATTTATTCTGGTGACTGCTGTTTTTCAAATGAGGTAAAGGGAAAAAAAATATCCCACAAAATTGAAAACCTGCCTGACACTTCAGTAGTCATTCATTTTTTTCAGCATTGTGGAAAAATAGCACTCAACAGGAAGGGTCTAAACTCTGAATTGATGCAAAATTGCTAGGCACAATTTGAAATGAGGAATTTTTAAGTCTCTGAGACCTGGACTTCAGCCACCTTCCTGCAGCTCTCCTTCTTTTTCCTACCCGCGCTGGCCAGCATAAGGCATCCAGTGAAAGAGCTGTGGTGACTGGGGACCTAACTATAGGCTCCAGTTTGTGGACACCAGCTGGGAATCTGCTTCAAATTAATACCACCTTATTTTTCCTCTTAAAATCATTCTCCAAAAAGGCAGTGGCCAGAAGCAGAACTCGTGGCAATCCCACTCCACTGAAAACCTGGCTTGTGAGCTTCAGGAGAGAGAGAGAATGGTTCAAAATTGTGAGACAGAAAGCTATTGCAGAAACCACACAGTTTTCCTGGCCTTCTCCAATGGATTTTTCCACCAAAAAGAAAAAAGAATGCTTTGGCCTAATAGCAGTAACTTGAGGTTCTGTATGCCCAGCAAAGAGTTTTCCACACCCAGCTTCCTGTACAACTCGCAGGAGAAGCTGATCTGTTCCACACAGGCACACGGCAGGAAGGCTTGCAAGGACAGAAACACAGTGAACTGCTACAAGAAGCACCCAGGTGGGAATGCTCACAGTGCCAATTCAGCATTGAATTTCAACCACATTGCTTACTGAACTTCCTGTACCTTCAGCATGAGATGCTGTTGGTGCTGTGGAGGCCACCCGGAGGAGGATGTTTGGCTGTGAGGGTGCCGTGGTTTCCCTGCTCGCCTGTGTCTCTCTCAGTGGTGGTCAGCAGGGCTGGCTCAAGGTGAGAGAATATTCCTCACTCCTCCACATGATTTATAAGGCCTTGCTATGGAGCTAATCTCAGCACTCCTCGCTTTTCAACCTCCTTACACATTATGCTACTTTTGGCTGGGGTAGAGTTAATTTTCTTCACAGTAGCTAGTATGGGTCCATGTTTTGGATTTGTCCTGGTAACAGTGTTGGTAATACAGGGATGTTTTGGTCACTGATGAGCAGTGCTCACACAAAGCCAAGGCCTTTTCTGCTTCTTGTATCACTCTGCTAGCAAGCGGCTTCAGGAACACAAGAAGCTGTGAGGGGACACGGCTGGGAGAGCTGATCCCAACCGACCACAGGCATATCCCACAGCATATGGCACCATGCTCAGCATGTAAAGCTGGGGGAAGAAGGAGGCAGGGGGTACGTTCGGAGTGATGCATTTGTCTTCCCAAGAAACCATTACACATGATGGAGCCCTGCTTTCCTGGGGATGGCTGAACACCTGCCTGCCCATGGGAAGTGGTTAAACAATTACTTCTTTTGCTTTGCTTACACCCACAGCTTTTGCTTTCCCTGTTAAACTGTCTTTATTTCAACCCATCAGTTTCCTCATTTTTACCCTTCTGATTCTCTCCCCCATCCCATCAGGGGAGAGTGATCAAGTGGCTGTGTGGTGTTTAGTTGCCAGCTGAGGTTACACAACACATATATATGGACTTGTTATTACAGTCCAGGCTTTACATTCCTGTGTAAGGCTTGTATAGTGCATGTCTTGCTACTGCAGGTATGGAATTCACAAGTTTTCAAATGGCCTTTCACTACACAAAGGATGGATGGATGGATGGATGGATGGATGGATGGATGGATGGATGGATGGATGGATGGATGGAGTTCCTACAGGACTGGGCTCTGCATGGCAATCTGCTAGAGACTGGTGGACATGATATTGCATACATTAGTCATTTACAGTGAGAATGTGCAATAACATCATGAAACCTCTCTGGCTTTGGAAGGTGACTTTTGTGCTATGTGAGGAAAACGGGCTTTTTTTTGTTGTTTTAGTTCTGCGGAGTTACATGTGTCTCAGAGCTTCTCCTATTTCCCTTTCCTGATAGATCCCCATTTCTAATAAAGGAAAGGATACAGCTATTAGAGCAAAGATATTTTTTGTTGAGCTCTTTCTTTTTCTATTGGTCAGGAAGGATCAGCACTGTCTATTTAAACTTTGTGCTCAAAGACTATACCGTATTTCCGTACACAGAGCTCTCTCTTGGTGCTTTTTTGCCCCTTGATGGCTGGCTGGTCAAAGAGATTCCCTTAGACATTTATAAATGTGTAAATACATTTTAGACCAATCTGGTCCATATCATGCTGTCTTTCTATAATTGCCCAAAGTGAACGCTGCAAGCTCCCAGTATTGCTTTATGAGAAGCATATGAGCCTTGCACTTTGCATGGGAATGAGAGAACCAGGTTCAGCAGCTTTGAAGCTTGCAGACAGCTGAAGGAAGACAGCCACATGAAAAAGAAATCATATGAAAGAGCATATAATGCAAGAAAAAGCAACCAGTAATGTTGGAGCTAAAGACTGCAAATTAGCTTTCCAGAAAAAACAGTGAAGAGAATCAAACAGAAATTGAATTCAAACCTCAGTTTTTTTTATTTAAAAACACTTTTTCATTAGTTTGGAGATTTTTAACCCAGCACTTATCAAAGGAAGAGCCTTTTTGCATCCTCTCTTGTACTATTCAAGTTGAGCACTGCATCCTGACCACAAACTACTAGTGTCACAATGGTTTACCTTTCTTCCTGCAGTTATGGCCTTTGCATCCATTTCCAGCTTACTAGGTGGACAGTTTAGCCCTCTGACATTTTGGGGAATAGTCCAGTGAACATAAGTTTCAGCAGAGGCAAATACAAACAATAAAAAAAATCTAAAAAAAAAAGTAAGGAGAGACTTTAAAAAGGGAGGGGAATCATCTGCATTTAATTTCTGTGTATGAGTTTTCAGAATTCACATTATGTAGTCTGTCCTCATGACTCTGAGGGAAAAGAATGCAGATTTTAAATTCAATCCAACTAAATCCATGTGATTTCAGAACTTACCTTAAAATGACAGTGCAAACAAAAATACCACTTGTTGTTCCTCAGCTTCATTTCCAAAGCTTGTAACAGCATTAGCGGTTATTTGTAGATGCCCATAACTGTTTCATCACTTAGTAACTACAAAGAGCAGAGCATAGTGTCTCCTGGGAGCGCTACTGAGGTATTGCAAACAGCACGTAATCTTTTTTTTGTGACAACCTCTAGCACAGTCCTGAGAGGAGATGAACAACTGGTGAGTAATGTTCCCACAGCTAGCAGTTGTGATGAGAAAGTGGTCCAGACATCTTAATGCCTGATTTTGCTGGGCACTGAGCAAACAGGAGAAGCTAAGCCCTTCCCAAAAGGCCTGGATGATTGGAGATTTGGGAGAGATGCTGCCCCACCTGCTTGCTGCCAGCTCCCTGTAGTGAGGGCAGTGGTAACAGCTGGGGCTGGGGCTGGGAGCTGGGATCAGCTCATCCTGGAGCCCCTGGGAGCCTGGATTGCACAGGCATGCAGCTGGTTGGCCCTGGGGTCAACAAAGCTGTGAAAATATTGGACTTTGGAGCCTATCCTTAGGGAGCAAGCATATCGATTGCTGTAGCATGTGAATGTGTAATTGCACTCTAGTGGCCTGTGGACAGCAATAGAGCCAGGACTGTGCAGATGTGATTACAAATATTGTCTACATGGCCAGTTACAGTTACTCATAAACTCTACCATGCTTTTATATTGAATCCTTATTTTAAGGTCACCAGAGCATATTAAACTTGAGTTCTGTCCTGCTGGAGTGTAGGGGCAGTTCTCTGGCTTCCTCATGTTCTTTGCGGGTGCTGTGTGCCATAAGGACAGGAAAAAAGAGCCAAGTACTGAACTGGAGTATTCCTATTAATGCTGATCCAAGAATCATAAAACCCCCAACCTGTTCTAATGTCCCTTTGCTCAGCCTTATACATGATCAGAAACTCCTAGTTTGCTTTCAGAGGCTTTTCAGAGCTCTGTTGGACTTTTCTCTAGCTTTTTACTTTTCATTACAGCCTTGTTTTATCCATCCCTAGCTTGACTTTTGTCAAGTGTGTTTACTCTATGTACATTTTGAAAAAGTGAATCTTACCTGCTTTCAAAATCTTCTTCACATGAATAAACAAAAAGCCTCTTACTCATAATCATGAAAAGCCACAGAGGGGAGTAAGTAAATCAGGGAGTTTGCTTGCTCAGAGTGTTGCATGCCACAGAATTTGTGCCCTGGAAATGATTTGGAAAGATACAATATATACAATAAGCAAAGAACAAGCACTAGGAAGAAACGATGTTGTTTTCATAGACATAGTCAGAAACAGTCTGCAGAATTAATTACTTTAAATGGTTAGGCAAGCTGAAACAATTTAACATCTGTGGATTTTTTTTTTTGCCTGCATCTTAGAAGAGATAGCAGTGATTGGCCGGGTGTAGCACGGCCATGTGCATGTCAACTAAATGCAGAACAGTTGTTAGCTCCAGATATTTGCTGAGGATAGGCTTTCTGAGCCATAGAAAATGATGCTGACACAAATGTAGTATGCTTGAGAGAGAGATGTGTGTTCAAAGGATAGGACATCATGCCCATGTGGGACTTGCCATAGACTTGTTTTTTAACTTGGCGACTTGAGGCACTGGTTTTTTGTTCCTTTTGGTAAAGAGCTTTGGAATCTCTGCTATCTACCCATGAAGTGTATTATTACGAAAGAGTTCCCTTGATTGCCCTTTCCACAGACAGACTTTGGCCTTTTTCCAAAGGCATATTGTATTTGCATTGATCACTCTGCTGACTATATGACCTTGTCATTAGGAAAGCATGAAACATAAAATATGAGTTACTTGGACTCCTTCTTCCAGTATTATTCATTGTTTTAATTTTTGATCTCTGAAAGAGATTGCAGAGCCAGCAGGAGGTCTGTTTGAGACCCGCTGACACCATGGAATTTGTGGTACTTTAATTATCCAAATGATCTAAACAAAAGAAGTTAAACACTGGGTAGTGTATGATGGATTGTTAGCTGTAAACTGCAAAAATTAATTTGGCAGCTGGAATGGTTACATGAAACTCTAGAGGCTGCTCCTCCAACACCCTGACTAGGGCATCAGTTTAAATGTGCTGGATGAATATAAAACTGAAAGCATTCACAGAAAATTGTTTCTATACTCAAAAGCGCTCTTTTTTCTCCGTTACATTTCTCTCAGTCATGATGGTAGGCATTCTCATTGTTCTTCAGGTCATTTCACAATCCCTGCATCCCTCTTGCCCTTATGTTCTTGGGTGTTTACAGTTTTGCATTCATTTAACATGCACACTGATGCATCACGCCCAGCAAGTCTGCATGTTCAAAAAGTACAGAGCACAATGCTTTCCGCCATAGCACGTTAGTCTGTGGCTGTGAGTTCTGTATGCCCTGGATGATAAAAGAATGTCTAGATCAAAAAAAAAAGGAAGATAATATATTACAAAACTCCAACCAAACAAAACCAAATTTCTTGGCTATATTTGTGGCAGAAAGGTCTGTCAAGGGTGGTTTAGTGGATGTGAGTACAGCAAAGTCGAAGGAGTCCTCAAGCTGCAGCTTGCTAGAGAGTGTTCTGGGAAGAATAACCCTGTGCTTGCCCTTTGCTAAGCACCATTAGTGGCAGTAAGACAGTGGCCTTTTCTGGCACCTTCACCTTCTTGTGGTTTTGTCCTGAAGGTGGAAGGAAGGATTGGGTCACAAGGACACTTTTCCCCCTTTCACATCACTGCCAGCCTGCTCTTAGGAGACAAATCAGGGGGTGTTAGGAAACACCATAAACCCAAATGTAGCAATGTAGTTTGCAGTTTCTAGTAAAGTGGTCTTCTTTTTTTCCTTGAAACTCTCTTTAAGAAAAGCCATGTAGAGCTAATTACCTGAGTGCCTGCAGCAATTTTCCTCACACCAAGAACATGCAAAGCATCCTACCAAAAACTCACAGAAAACTGCCATAATGGAGTACTTATAACAATACTCTGTAACAGGAGTTGATCTCAGTATTTATTTGTGTATTTTTAGCATGTAAACATATGTTTGTCAAAGTCTGCAGTGCTGCCAGTACCTGTGACTTTTAATTCATCTCACAATACCAAGTATTTTTGTTAGCCAGGATTGCTGCAATTGACTTCTGAGGAGAATCTTCATCTTCTGGAAATAGAAACAAATGGGTGATCATGAAAACTGAATCAGAGGAGATGGAGAAGAGGAATCCAAAGCTGACTTGGCAAAGAAAAAGTGTTAGGAACAAGGAAGACAGAATTTACAAGAAGTCAAGAGGCAGTGTTCCCATGCTTTAGGAGAGGCAACTAAGAAACTGGCTGGGATGACAAACAAAATTGTACAAGCTTCCCTAGATGGGAGACTGGCCATTAGCCAAAACATGGATGAAGCTGACAACAGGAACACACTTAAATTCAGAGAGAAATTTGGGCAAGGAGAGGGAGAGGAGGAAGTGTACAGACAATTTGGAAAGAAGGGACAGAGGAGAAAAAATTGGCGGAGAATCTCTTTCTGTAAGCAGTCACCTTCCCCAAGAAAGCAAAAATTCCTGTACCTTCCCATTGCTCCACATCACAAGGGTGATTATCATCACAGTCAGTCATTTCCTTGGTCTAAGTAACAGAAGTCTGCGTAGGGGGACCTAAGTGTCACAGATGATGTGTAACAGCCTGATGCTACAACGTGGAATTTCTACTTTTATAATCTGAATAACTATGTACTGCACTCTCTCTGTCCTCACCAGCACTTCAAAGCATTTCAAAGTCAGGCCTTCAGTGGTTGGAAATAGCAGGGTTAAGAATGCCTGTGTGTGTGTTAAAGGGCCACTGTTAATTCTATGGTCACACAGGGCCTTGCTGCACCCGGTGCACAAGATGGATGATGCTCATTTAAGGAGCAGCTGCTCAGTACTTTTTTCCTTCGTTGTGTGGAGTGCATCTCCATGCCTTACTGACTGCATACAATCAGCATGGAAGGCAATTACTTTCCTCATGAGTTTTTCTGTGCTGCTTATTGCTATAGTAACTGTGTGCCTCACAAATACTAACTCATCTGTTTTTCTTCTTCCCCTTGGAGATGGCAAGGCACTACCTGTGTTTCATGAATGCAGAGCTCTGTATTTCATGAATGTAGAGCAGAAGCTGCAGTCACTCAAGTGTCCAATATTAGAGTGCAACTGCATGTTCCACAGTGCTTGGTGACTAACAGCACTTTGCATGCTCTAGCTCCACTTTGCTTTACCTTTAGTTCTTCACTGCCTCCTGTAATCTCAATGCCTTAATCCAGGCACCTGGAAAATAATGAACTACTGACCATTAGTCTGAAAAGTCTGAGTGACTTAATCTAATGTCACATACAAAATCTGTGTCTCAGATTGGGACAGTATCTATTTGTGCAGCTTGATGTTCATCCACCTATAACCATGACACCAGCCAGTCCCTCATCTCACTCATCATGTACCATATGTTTTAGGTACATTGCCATGGATTACAGAGGCAAGGAAAGTATCAGTTAACAAAGCAGTACAGTGAATTGAAAAGAAGTATTGCCAAATAAATGTTGCACACATTACAGAACAAGCCAGTAAGTTATGCATTAGCAGTATGATTTCTCTGTGTACTTGCACATTGTGCTTTTCTCTTCTCTGTGCTTTCATTCTTTCTATATTACACTTCCCAGGCTTGAGACTGTCATTTTCTGTATTTGCAAAGCACCCTGCATATGCTCAAAATCATTTGAACAGCCTGTGAGATAGGTAAATACCACCATTTTAGATGGGAGAAACTTAAAGTAAGAGGCCTAAAGTAAAAGAAAAAAAATATGAAGTGTTATAATGATTGCATATTTCATATTTGTACAAGAAAAGAGGCCATTTATGAGCTTACAACTCTACTCCTGTGGCAGGCTGAACAAACAGATGAACACAAGAATGAGGTTTTTGGGCAATGATGTGCAGAAGGTGTAAATAATTCAGTGCATACCTATTTAGGAGGGTATAGATATATGTGAATCACTCAAAGTAACATAGAAAGTCAATCAATTTTGTTATCTCATCAGTATAACAAAGGACAAATATGTTCTCCTAAAATAGCAAGCAGATAAGTCATGTGAGAAATAATACTTTAAATTTTGCTGAGAGTCTGTAAGTTCCAATAAGCACCAATCTTTCTCACTTAATTAGCCTCCTTGGGGAGCTACATCACAGGTGTTTTTCATTATTTTCAGCAGAAGTTTAGCAATTTCTCTTCACTTGTGTTTTCTCAAGACTAACCTTTGCTTTCCAGATGTGGATAGTTTTGTTTCTAAATTGTTTCTCTCTTTATCCCTCACACACCATTGGAGAGAAAAGCACTTTCTCCTCCCTGGTCATCCTCATGTACTTTCCTGAAGAAGAAGCAGCAAATATAGGCTGGGGAAACAGTGCTGCCACCTGAAATCTCATCTGTTTGGATGCTAAGCACAAGTAGAAATCAATGAAGGAAGTGGATCCTTTTTTCATTATTAGTAATAGCACACTCCTGGCCAGATGCAAGAGAAAACAAGAGTTTCTTGTTAGAAGGCTTGACCAACTCCTGCAAGATTATATTAAGCTGTTTTCAGGGGCTTATGTCTTATTTTAGCAGGTCACATATGCCCAGCTCCCCCCCACTCGCACAGCTCTGGGTTGGTCAGTTTGCTTCACATGCCAAAATGGGAGTGCCCTCTTGGCTACAGAAAATACTTGGAAATGTAGTTATGTGGAACAGTCAGTCACAGGCTTTCTATGGGGTGGTTCTTCAGTTCAGGGAGCATTCAAACTCCAAGGCTGGCTCTGGTTTTTGTGATTGCATCCTCTAGGGTGATTACATGGCCTTGAGGGTGGATCTCAGACCCATGTTGTGTGCATTCATTCCTTTCCTCTCAAGATGCTTGGGAGTCAAAAACTTACAGCATTTGCTGTAAGAAAAAGTTAAAGAAATGATTGCTTTCCATTGATGTGGGCTGGAAATTGGATGCCTCTGAAATGCTACTCTATGCCCTGTGTTTCTAGGCATGCTGAATAAGTGACTTCTAGACTTGAAATCATGCGACTTGAAACTACAAAAATATTAATGGTAAATTCAAAATACAAATATAATCCCAGCTCTGTAGCTCGGGAGTCTCTCTGAGATCCTTTGCAAGGCAAGTGAATCTCTAGTGGGGGGCATGAAGGAATATGAAGGCAGGCAAGTGTGAAACAGAAGATATAACAGTAGTCTTACAGTTAACAGAATTAGTTTTCCTTTCTGGCAAGGACAGTGGCAGAAGGTCTGTTCAGTGAACTCCCCTGGGATCTGTAGCAGGAGGTAGCTTGGAGTGGAGTTTAGCAGCTTTATCTGCAGGCACTCCTCAGTATTTTAACCCACTGACACTCTGTAAGGGAAGATTCGTTATGTTACCAGATGCCTAACTTAGGCCTTGGAGCAGGGCTTTGCATTTACAGTCCTTTCCTAGAGGGAAAACTCTCACAGCCTGTTGACTAATTAGGTTGTTTGAATTTACAGAAACATTAAGCCCTGATTTTTAAATCTGCTGTTGAAATGCTGCCACTGAAACGTCCTTGCCTCCACCTCCAAGTTTGCTTCTGCCAGCGTTAGGCGTGACATAAATCAGCGGATCTCTGAGTAGCTGTCTCTTAGCAGTTGCTTTAATATCTGCCTGCAGTTCGGCGTGTGGGAGCGGGCAAGAGAAGACGTGTGCCTGGGATGTGCGAGCAGAAATCTGGCGTGCCCTCTCTGGTCCCCGAGGTGGGCAGGTGCACAGCTCGCTCCTCTCGGCTGCCGGTGGCTGCCACCGCCCCGCACAGCCAAAGGGGCGGGCGGAGCCCCAGCCCTGCCGGGCATCCGTGTCCCCACCCCAGGAGGGCCACGTGGGCAGATCTCACCCTGCTACCATGCTCGGGTGTCTCCAGGGCGCTCCAGGTCGCTCCAGGTCTGGGAATCTAGATGGAGCCCAGCTGAGCTACCCTGGAAAAGAGCCTCCTTGTTTACCTTGTAATGCTGTATGCTGTAGCTCTCCTGTGGTGCTGTGCTGGTTGAGACCTGTCAAGGCCAGAAGGAAACGTTGCAAGTTGATCACATCCACTTTTTTGAAATGGTGACACACTTTCCTATCACAGTGGAAAGAAATGGTGACTACAGCTTATTACGTACCCTTTGCTGCCTGTCCATGGGGACAATTTGCAGCCTCTACCCTAAAGGTAAAGATACACCCCTACCCAAAGGAGAAAGATACATATCTAAAGATACTTATTCAGCCCATAAGTACTTGATAACTACTTTGTACAGTGTGTGCACAAGCACCATGCAAAAGTAAGAAAGTGGAAATGCCCTGAGGCGTGGCATGAGTTTTTTGTTTGGTACAGCCATTCACAGGACCTCATCCCAGCTGTGACCTGACCCAACAGTCTCTCCTCTCTTCCTTGGGAAGTCAGAGAATCCCTGATGAAATTGGAATAAAACTCTAATCTTAACTCCTTGGCTTTTCTGGTCTTAGTCTGAGCCTTAGTTCTGTCACTTACATTTTTGTTCAGACCATCTGATTACAGTACATCTTACAGTACAGTACATCTGATGCTAAAACCCCTTCTGGATACAACAAGACTCTTAAAAAGCAGGTAGGAAATGTTCAGGAAATTTCTGTATGGCATTTTCTAGGTCATCTTATGGAGTTGGTAAGTACAATGGGGAAATAAACACTGGATCCTTCTTTGGCATTAACTGTTCATTATACAAGTAATTGAAAGAATGTATACAATATAGGGAGCATACATATGTTCACATGTATATAAATTAAGATGTACACATGTTAAATATTAAGTTAATTAGTAACAAAGCGGCAACCTTGACTTCATTTTTCATGATCTGTTTTATGGGATTTATTTAGGATTGTAGCAGCAGCCAGTCTACAGCAGTTAGCTTCCAGTCATTTCTAAATGAGTCATTTCCACCTACACTAACACATGTCAAAATGGTTCCTACTGTGTGTCTACCTATTGGAAATAAACAGAAAATAACTATGTTAGTCTGAACTTCTACATCTTCTTTTATCTTAAGGTCTTAAAGAGATGTAGAAATGGAGACCTTCCAGCCCTGCTATTGTGTTAAGGTGTTACAATTATACATATTGAGGCATTTTTTAAATGGGGAAACTGAGGCAAAAAAAATAGTTCATTTGCCTAATATCTCATAGCAACTCTGCAAATAGAGTAAAGCTAGACACAGCCTGCTCCCATAGCTTTGCTGCCTACCCGCTGGACGGTGCTGTGATTAAATCCCAGAAATCTATTTTTTTTGCTTTATTTCCAGCTGGAAGTGATGAAGGTTTTTTCCTTTCTGTTGCTTAGCTACCTCCTGACCTTTGGATAGTCTTTCTCATTGGCTGGGTGAATGCATTTCCCTCCAGCTGCCTGGACACACACGTGTCTCAGACCTCCCCCTCTGGCAGGATTTTGTCAGCTGCCCTGTCTCAACCATGTGTTTCTCTTTCCATCTTGCTGAAAGAAATTTTGTTATTTTGCCTCTAGCACTTATAAAACGGTGCTAGAAAGAATGCAGAAAAAGCCTTTGTGACTGATGTCTATTTTATCGATTCATTGTGTTGCTTAACAATATGCTGTTAATTAATGCTACCCCACTAAATTCTGTGATTCTGCTTCTCTAGACTCTTCCATGACCTACAGACCCGTGGGTGTAGTGGGTTGACCCTTGCTGGACACCAGGTGCCCACCTAACAGCTTGTGTACATTCTTGTCTGGAAATATTTTGCCAGTTATCACATTTGCTGGAAGTGGAGAAGCAGAGGTTGGAACAGAAAACACAAAAGAAAGAGAAGAAACATGCCTTGTCAGGCCATTCTGTAACTTTTCTTGAATTATTTAATTGTGGAGGATGACATCAAATGGACTGCATAAAATGTAGAGCCCTGTGTTAAGCATGAGCATCCTACACACAGCACAAGGCCAGAATTAAATTTTCTTTCTAATGTGACTTGAACAAATCATAGAATGGAGCTTCCTAGGTTCAGCCTTTGATGAACCAGCCAAGAGCCAGCTGGGAAATGCTGAGGATACATAAGCCTTAAATCCATTTCTTTGGGAGTCTTCCAGGAGGCATATTCATCTGTTTGGGATCCATTACGTGTGGCTTTCCCTTTAAGAGTTGAGAGGAGGTCACCCTTTTCTTTTCTAAACTGCCGGAAGGTGAGTCGGGAGCTCATGCTGCTGCAGAGCCAACCTTTGCAAAACACTGGGCTCCTGGGATCAGTTTTCACCCCACTCAGAAGGGCTCAAAACTGCCTCTGACCTCTTGGGAAAGTGTCCTTGCTACCAGGCTATTTGGTATTTATCAGAAATAGCTCACATGTGAGAGACTGAGCTTAATTCACAGGAATCTGTACAAACAGTTGAGATCTTCAGATGGAAGGTACTGCAGAACTGCAAATTATTGTATTTAATCATAGAGCTCTCGAGACTCAGCCCTTTGGAGCCTGGAGGCTTTCATTAGCAACATCGTCATGTAATGCCAAGCTCTTAGTTGAACATAATGAAGATATCCTCAGGATGAGGGGAGAAAAGAAGCCCTGCACTTCCTCCCATGGGAGGGAGCATAAGAAGTAGATATGCAATCCTAACAGATACGTTCCTTCAGGAGAGATGAATTTGTGTATTTCTTCGAGCACCAAAATGAATTTACTAGAAATTTTAAGACAACCTTTCCCCCCTGCTGATTAGGCTCTCAGGTTGTTTTTCCTCTTTGTAAGAAAGTGCATCCTGTCTCCCTGAGAGACAATGCCAAAATCCCATCTGCAAGCATCCCTAAACACCAGGAAAGTTTCAGTCAGATTTAAATTTAGGCTCACATGCTAGCATCCATTCCCTGGAGGGAATGTGATGCTGTAACGATTTCTTCATGATGATCTGCTTCTCAGCTTTGAACTGGGCTCCTCTATGACCCCACATGCTTGCAAATGTCTGGTGACCAAAATGGGCTCATTACTACACCAGAATCTTCGATCTGTGGTGCACCAGGAGATGACGATGGGACCCATAGGCACAGTTTGTGCTCTAACCTACACAGGCCAGAAGCCAAGCAGATGGGCAGGGAGCTGTAAGCAATTAGCAGCGCAGAAGTGAGAACTATTCTCACATTTTTTGTGTGTGCAATTGAAAAATGCGGATTTAAAGCTGCTTTGCTGCGAAGAGCAAAGTGAATAAAGGAAGGGTATATACCTAGAGTGCATTTAGAAGTGCAGGCACAGCACAGGTAGACACAGCAAGTGCTGGTAGCAGAGCAGCTGTAACAGCATGGCCTTCATTCTGCTGACATAAACCTGCAAGTTTTTGGTTTTCCTTAATATTTGTTACCCATCCGTTCATCCAAACAAAAGAAAAAGGCTGGAAAAAATTGTCAAGTGCAGCATATTTGCAAATTTTTCTCTTATCAACCAACTTTACTTCTGCAAACAATTTCTGTGCATTATTAACTTTTAAAATATAGTACACATGGAAAAATCATAACTAAAATGCACTAGTTGGGGAACTGGTCCCAAGGACACATAATTATCAATAACTGCTTTCAAGTTCAGCTGGATAAAAAATTATTGGACTGGCTATGAGCTTTCTCTTGGAAGGAAATCAGCTAGCAGTAGGACAATGAGGGAGGCTTTGTGAAATTTTTGACCTTGTACGGGTTCTGGAAAGCAATGTATTTACTTAGGATTATTTGAGGGGCTTGGCAAATTGAACAGTCAGGGTCTTAGTCATCTTTGCGTGGGAATGGTGTACGCTCTCTGTGTAGCAGCCTTGAAATGAAAAGCCTGCCTGCCTGTCTGCCAAGCAATGGGGCTGTGAGATGATTCAGGATGGAGGCATTGTTTATTCTGGGTCCAGATTTCTTTCTTCTTTCTCCATTCTTTCATTTTTTGTTAACCTGCAATAAATCATCCATTCTGGAAGCACATATTTTTCTCTTTGCATTTGGAAACTATTACTCTAGAGACCTCTACTTTCAGCACTGAGCTACATAAGCTGATGTGTGTGCGAGTATCACATATTATTGAAAGTTCAGGAGATTATTTATAGCATTTGGAGATACCTGTAGGCACATGGTCTAAAAAGATAGGTGAAGTATTTTTACTTGATCTTTCTAGGTGGAGACTTAGTGAGTTGAGTGATGGCTGGCATCCCTGGGGTTGTAGGCAGTGTGCTGATGGCAGGTCTGCCAGCCCTCCATGCCCTGCTCTCCACAGTTTTTCCTCCACTGAAGTGCTTCTGACACCCTGCTTTAAATCTCAGGGATATATTGTTTTGACAACTGCAGAAAGATTATTTCCATGGCATTACAGTGCACATGCAACTCTGTGTCCAACTTAAACTAACTTGCCTGGCATTTTCTTTCACACCTCTCTGCAAGTTTTTTTTTTCTCATTTAACAGCACAAAAGTCATCTCTTTATTATTTTTTATTCCTTAAATTGGAATGTGTTGGCTATATAATTAATAATATGGACAGGTCATGAGTATACTAACCTGACACATTTTGCTTTATATATCCCTGGCACCTGCTGGAATAAACCTTCCCAGAATGCAAAGAAGAAAAGAGGTCTCTGCCTCTTCTGTCTCTCTTCACTTGCTGTTTTTCCTTCTTTCTTTTTTTTTTTCTTTCTTTTTTTCCTTTTTTTCTTTTTTTTCCTTTTTTTTTCTTTTTTGCATTAAGTGGTAAAAGTAAAGTAATTGCTCCTGTGATGCCTCTGAGATGGGATGATTTATCAGCGTTGTGTAAGGATTAGCTGAATGGGTGGGTTTGGGTGTTATAAATGGGATGTGAAAGTCTGGATTCCCAGCAGTAAGCTTGGCAGGGTTAACCCGCTTGGCCCTTTGTTCTTGTTAGACAAATAAAATGAGTTTCCTCTGAGTGGGTGGTAGAAGGGTGTATTTTGGATGAAATCTCAAACATGAGGTTCTGTGTGGATGTTTAAATACTCTCTGGCGTGTTGTGTGAGAGGAGGGATGGGCGAGGGGAGGAGCAGAGCTCTGTGGCTGCAGGAAGCAGTCTAGCCCAGCTGCTGGCAACAGCTTTGGAGGCACCCCACCAGGCAAATATGTGCCTGCTGAGAAACCCTGGCCAGTGTTATGTTCTTGTACAGTGAAAACAAAGTTTGGTCCTTCTGTGGGCTCCATCCTGCCTTTCTTTATGTGTGAGCAGTGAGGTCAGGAAGAAGATGCCTGAAATTTTCTGCTCTACAGCCCACTCACAGCAAGGCCAACTGGGGCTGTGATGGAACACCCTGCTGTTGGAGAGGCTGTATCTGAGCCTTTTCCCTGGCTCTGGAGGGGTTATTCAGCTTCCTGCTCATCATGCTTTCCTCTTGGCATGCAGCAGCAGGGACTGGGGATCCTGTGTTCTGCTCCTTCCTGGACCAGATCCACGAAAGGTGGCTGCATGTATTGCCCTCAGGGCCTCTAAACCTCTCCGCGCAGCTGAGAGATTAAGAAAGTGTCTAGGAACTTCTGCTTCACCACCACAGGTCTACCCTCCTCACTGCTCTAGATGGTGGCAACGGGATTAGGGTAATGGGACCAATGGTCTGGGAACAAGGACTGCAGCTTAGTCTGGTCAGCTTGTAAGAGA
Organism: Oriolus oriolus; assembly: GCA_013400235.1. Taxonomy (NCBI): domain Eukaryota; kingdom Metazoa; phylum Chordata; class Aves; order Passeriformes; family Corvidae; genus Oriolus; species Oriolus oriolus. The sequence continues at coordinate 264,811 of VXBT01010230.1, read as the reverse complement.
GTTTTTGCATGGCAGAAATTATTTTTAAAATGGGAACACGGATAAATGTGATAAAAATAATATTAACAATGTGCAAATCTTCCTGCAATGTAAGAAGAAAGGGAGGGGGAAGGGGAACACGCCCACAGAAGGAAGAAAATAAGACTCGGAGAACTGAAGAGGATGGACTGTAAAAGCAATGCAATCAATAACTAATAATTAAGATCAAAGAGAAACAGAGTAATGATTAACTTATTTGCAGCATATAATTGAAGCCTAATCCTTCAAGTGAAAGGAAGGCTGAGCAGAGTTCAACCTCCTAACCTTCATAAATGGTAACTGGAGCCAGAAGTAAATCAATTTCTGAATTTTTCCCTAAGGGTTCACAGATTAAAAAAAACCCCAAACCCTCTGGAATCTTATTAAATGTTTTGTAAATACTATGAGGTTCCTACAGCCATTGTAAAGCTTTCTCTTGCTTTAGTTCCCAGGTGGTGCTGTATTTAAAGAAATGGGGAACCTCTGAAATCCTGTCAATCAAATTGAAACCTCCACACCTTACTCATGATGAGCTGTATGGAAGAGGAATCATGGTGGAGTTAGGCAGTTTCTGTGTGCTCAGAGGATACCAGTTTTGTTTCTGGCTCTCTCCTCTGACGAGAGGGGCTCGAGCCCACTTGACTTACTCAGAGTTGGTGCTTCAGTCAAACTCAACAGTATGTTCTGTGTGAGTCACTGCATCGCCAAGTGAGTTACAGTTGCAAATGGTTTATCCCAATTACAAATGAAAGAGCATGAATTGCTTCCATTGCTCTTCATCCTTAACAGCCTGCTGCATTTTACTGCCGAGCATGTATGGGAAGAAAAGATGCACAAAACGAGCGCCTTAATGATTACAGCAACTAAGGGAAGGTCAGACCTTCCAAGCCTGTTATCAGATGCAGTGCTTCTCCACTTTGTACTGTGGAGGCTTCCTCTTGAAATGGCAACAAGCACATGAAGAGTCAGGCATTTCCTATGGCTTTTCTAAAAAGTGCATCCGTATCTATTGAATCTTTGGAGTTTTATAAAATTGATGCTAAGCCAACTGCCGCACGCTTTCCCAGCAACATCAAATTAAAGGAGGGCATGGTGCCATAATTTCCCATAGCTGTTTTAATCTGTTACAAATAGAAAGCCCACTCATTATTCATAACCAACCAAATTATAAAATATCTGAATCTCTCACACAATTTTTAACATGTAGATTACCTTTTTAAAGCAAGACTGTAGTGTAAGATGAATGATGATCATTTCTCACTGTACTAGTAATTACTTCACCAATTCCTCTCCAAGTGTGTAATATACTAGTATGTGAAGATCATATTCAACAGCAAGGTAGACTGAATGCTGCAAGGGAAGTAATTGCTCTTGAATATAATTTTGCAGACGTAATGAAATCTCTTTTAAATTAATTTAGGAATGTTATCAGAGCTCATGTAAGCACGTCTGTTATCAGCTTTGTCTAACTACATGCAAACTGCTTAGTGATACTGCTTATACCAACAAATATTTAAAATACCTGCAATTTTACAAGATTAGTTTTGAAGAGGTATCAGCACAGTAATAAACTTTTTCAATAAAAGGCAAAATTTTAAACTACCTATTTTTTTATTGTCCCAATAATTATTGCTCTGCGTGGAAGACAGAAGAATAAAGGCAATCATGCCTTAATAGAAAATGTCTGGCTAGAAGAGACATATTTATAATTCTCTTGACTGGAAACCTAATTTTAATAAGGGACTTGGGTTTGGCTAAATTTCTTAGGAAAGATGGTATGCTAAGTTAATTTTTTCTCCAAAATTAAAAACAAACGGAGTGACCGTTGGTCTGTGGAAATAAAAGCTCTCTTACACAAGAGAGTCACGGAAACATGTAGTAAGTTAAGGTAAGCAAACTTTTCATGGACTCATAGAGTATCCTGAGTTGGAAGGGACATACAAGGATCATTGAGTCCAACTCCTGGCCCCGCACAGGACACCCCGAGAGTCACACCCTGGGCCTGAGAGCATTGACCAAACGCTTCTTGAACTCTGTCCGATTTAGTGCTGTGACCACTTCCCTGGAGAGCCTATTCCAGTGCCCAACCACCCTCTGGGTGACAAACCTTTTCTTGATATCCAACCTAAATCTCCCGCAACTCAGCTTATGGTATAGTTATTCATAGTCATATAAAAATGCTGGTATCTACAGTTCAATTATTATGCTACAGAAATAATGAAAAATATTTGGCAACAACACAATGAAAATTTCATCCCTAGCAAGTGTGGGTTGTCATCACCCCAAGGTTTAACAAACTAGGTAGGCTCTGGCATGGCGAGTGCTCTGCCTAAAAGAGAGATCCTTCAAAGAGTATAAATTGCTCAGGTGAGTATAGGTTGCTCGGGTGAGGTTCTGAGGGAGCTCCAGTGTGAGCAATGGGTGAAACCACTTCTCAGCTGATCACTCCAGGAAGAGGATTAAATAATGAGGTGTCTGTGAAACCTGTGTGTTGGGTTCTTCAAGTAGCCCCTTCCAGCCTGATGTTCCTGATTCATTTCTTCCTGCACTGCCCTGCTTAACAAGGAAGGAGGTTTGTGGGGAGCCTGTCCTTCCTTTGTTTTTATGAATGAAGGAGGCAGTTTACATCCTCCTTACATTCTCCTGAACACTTCTGTCTGGGTCTCCTGAGAGCAAATTATGGCTCATGTTGGTGGAGGAGACTGCAAACCAAAGGAGAAGTTACCAACTGGCAAGCTTTTCCTATGCTTATCTGCAAAGATTAATATTTATTGCAGCTAATAGCTACAGCACTTTGACCAAAACTGCAGCAACTCCTGCTTTTATTTCTGGAGTTGTGTAGATCAGCTGTTCTCTGTGTTGGCCAAATGTCCTCATGTGTCTCCACTGTTTTATAAGAAAGCAAAACTAGACTGTCCTGTAAAGATGTTTCCTGAGCACTCTAGAATTCTGCCAAGACATATTTGCAGCATTAAATTTTGCGTTAGATCTTTTGGTAACTAGTCTGCACTTGCTGTGTTTCCTCTGTGCAAACAAAATATATTGAAAATAATAGAACTGTATTTTCTGAGGCTCCTGATATTCTTAGGGGCACTACCTTTTAAAGACGCATAGAAAAAAGGAAATCTTCAGCCAAGTAGCTGCTTAGGTGGTAGCTTTGTGCTGAAGTCCAAAAGACTTGAACTCAGACTTCATGACTCATCTATAATTTGTTGGATGTTGAGGTATATCTTGCTTTTGGGCTTTGGGTTGAAATGTGAGCTTTCTAGTATAAATAAGCATGCAGGGATTGGCTTTATAACTCACAGGTCTTAGACTGTCACTGGCTTTGGATTATGTCCAAGTGTGACATACGGTCGGGAGCTGAATGCTTTTGATAGTTGATGTGTATACCAGCACTGCAATACTAACAGGCTTCTAAATGCCCACAGTAGTAAATTTTAACCAAAACTAAGAGGATATTCTATCAAAATACCTATAGCAACTGCCTTAGCTCCTCTCTGCTTGGCTTCCTTTTGCTCTTGCTTTTACTCCACTTCCTCCCTCCCTTCTGCCCGTACGTCCATAATGTCCTCCTCCAGTAATGGAGAGAGAAGCAGGCAGACGAGCTCCTGCATGTGGCAGGTCACCAAGGGTCTGTAGGCCCTTGAGGAGGGCTGTGCTGGGGAGGTAGATCCCATGAGGTGGGATAGTCTAGGAGGAGATCCACCTCCTGCTTCAGCCTTCTCCAAGGAATTATGTTCTCCCAAGCTTCAGATCAGCTGGAGTTACCATTAGGGAGAGGAAAGGGAGAAAATCCCTGCCCACAAGGTCCATCTGTGAAAAGTTCACTTATTCCATCTGAAAGAGTTAACAGCATTGAGACAGCTAATGGTATTGTGATACTGTGTTTTGTGAATTGTTACTGGGAAAGATGTTACTGCCTGTCATTACTTCTCTGTCCCTGGCAGGCAACAGTCAGCACATGACAGGAAAAAGACCAGTGATTCCAGCATGGAAACTCTCCAGGACCAATCTTTCCCATACAAGAAATAGAAATCCTAGCTTGAATGCCTGAGATTACAGATTCAGACAAATATCTCTAGACATTACAAAAGTCAAGAGACTGACAGAAAACATTCTTCTGTGTGAGACATGCTGTTTTCCATGTGGTGATGAACAGCATCTCTTTCCTCATCAAACACCCGGACGTTTTGAGACATACCCATTGACGCTGTTCATGGCAAATAAAGTGATGCTAAAGCAACAGACTTGTGCATACATTCAGCACTGGAATTTTTTTTTGGGCTCTTGCAGCTGCTATGGTTACCAGTCACGCGGTTGGCCACCTTCTGTAGTGGAAGTACAGAGTGATTATACTGTACATTGTGTGAAGACGTCGGATAGACCTTGGGGGTGTGAGGTGGGTGTGAATTTCGTACCCACTGCAGAAGGATCTGGAATCGAACTTCTCTGAAAGAAATACATTTGAATGCTAATACTGCCTAAGTGTTTGTAAAGCAACTGTCTTTGACTTTTATATTACTGCTAAGGGAGAGAAGATCAACTGCAAATTGGTGTTCAGGAAGGAGCAAAGCACTTTTTGCTCAGACATCATAGTTTAAATCACCATGCTAATGAAAGAGCTGTTCTTTTTGCCTACCCAGGGATATTTTTCCTGGCTTTAGGCTGGCAGTGTGCCATAGCTGACAGAAACTTGAATTTCTTCTTCTTGATGACATTGCAGCTGTTTACAAGATAGACTGTTTCCATGTAGTTCAACATCCTGCCTTTTGTTGCCATGAACAAATGGTGCTGACACTTGTGCAGCTTTGATTGAGTTTTCACAAAAGCTGTCACTGTGGATGAGACCGCCTTTGACTTTTCCTTTGTTTGTCAGTGATGTCTGCTTGTGGTTTTGTCTCCAGCATACAGTATTTCTTTGGGCTTCTGTGGCCTCCACCCAAGATTTACACCTGCCATGACCTAAGTTCACTTGCTGGTGCTGGCTCCTGTGAGCTCATTGCTGACAACAAACCCTCCAAGCCTTCTCACGTTCTTGCCAATTCACTCTTCCATTTCCCACTCCTTTACTGGTATGTTAACTGGGTTAAAATGGTCATATTTATTCGAATGTGTTACACATAAGATGGCTAGCAGCAATGGCTTGAAATCTTAATGTTTCCTGCTTTCTTACCCTACACAGAAATTTCTCTATGCATGCACGCCCATGTGGGCATGATTTTACTTGCACTTCTACCGCTGCCTGATATTCAGATCAGTCCATGGAAACTTAAGGTGTCCTTCTTGCTAGTAAGTATGTTTAAAGAGGCAGTAGGGGTCCTATATATAGAAGTCCTATATATCCCTAAAGCAGATAAAGGAAAACATGTAGAGCTATGTCAATAACAATTTATGAGGCAATAAAATAGCATATAAAATGTTGAGAGAGAAATGGTAATAAATCCAGAAGAATTTTTTTTTTCATTTGTGAAATATTCTCATGTATTTATTTTGTCCATTTTCCCTTCTCCTTGAGGGTAAGAAAAGTCCTTCTTTTAAAAAATTTTATTCTGCAAGTTCATTTTCAAAAGAGCTACTGGCTGGTTGTCACAGACAGGGGAGATTATGATTAACTGAAATGTCATCAGCCTGTTATTCTCCACAGAAGCCATAGGAATGGGAATTAAGTAACAAACTTCTACAAATGGATGATAGAGAAGCAGAGGTAACAGGCTGATTTCTCAGCTAATGCAGGGCTTTGCTGAATGAATGGAAACAGTGAGATTTTTCTTTTAACTTCTTACACCTCATCAACTCCTATTATCCATAAAAGACAAAACTCTGTCTTGTCAAAAAGAAATCTCCAAGATCATACAGAAAGGAAAAAGTAAATTCCTCTTTATTTAACCAAAAGTCTTGTATTTCTAAGCTTTGAGTCTTCTATTAATATTGCTGTGGCATACATGTTGCTGATCCTTTTTCCAATGTTGCAAGATTAAATCACTGCAATGGTAACTGATGCATTTTCCTTCACAGCACTAGCAGAATGCTTTATCCCATGGGAAGCTCATGCCTGGTTCAATCAGGCATTTTTAAACTTTTTCTTAATTTTTATCAAAGGAAAGACAGAGCAGTACGTGTTAGTCTATTAAGTTATACATTATAACTTAGGAGTTCAAGCCATAGAACCTGCATATGAATTTCAAGCACATCCAGAAAGGCCATGTCACTGTGCTGATATGGGTATGATGATATGGGTATGGATGGTGTTTGAAGTGTTCAGGGGTTTAGAAGTGAAGTCTCCAGAACAGTTTGCCATTCTTTATTGGACAAGATACTAAACTTTGCCATTGCAGCAACAGAGGCAGTAATCCAGCCATGTAACATGCAATGGAGGAAAAGTCTCCTGTCAAATGGCAATAGAACTGCCTTCTGTCCAGAGGTTAACATATGTCTGCAGGTCCTTGTTGACAAGTCAGTCCCTCTGTATGTGAGGGAGCAAGCTGTGCTTCAACACCTTTTGGAATCTCTGTCCTGTCATGAGAGGGCCAAGGATCTCTTTGTTGTGTGACAGCTGCAGGCCAGGGTCCCAACAGCCATCTGTTGAGCACAGAAGCTTTGCTGAGCTGAAGGAGCCTTAAAACTGGCTGTGAGTTATGGTTGAAAATCACCTCAATGTAGCAATGAAGTGCTGGGCTGAAGAGAAAAGGCTGCAAGGCCACGGGTCAGATTCCTCCTCACATTCCCATCCTTTAGGGACACAGGCAGGAGAAACCATCTGTAAGACCACTGATAGCATTCTCAGAATGTAGTGGAGAACTCATACAGCTGATTATTGTGACTGTCCTCATTTTCCTGCCCCCCGCCCCAGCAGGTGCTGAAGAAGTGGACTGCCAGCTGCACACAGCCAGCTCTACAGTGGGGAATCAGCTTATCTTTGCCTAGAAATATTTAAAAGACATGTAGATGTGGCATTTAGGGACATAGTGGTGACTTGGAAGTGTTAGGTTAATGGCTGGGCTTGATAACCTGCAATGCCTTTTTAAACCTAAATTACTCTAGTATTCCTTTGCTCCTTTCCTTTGTTGTTCTGTGGGAAAAGCATTTGCCCTGCTGTTAGCCTAATCAGTTGGGTTTCCATGTTGCTTTTTGTAAGATCTCCTTACAGTATATGGGAAGCAACCAGCTGACTGATCCATCATTGCCATTTCCACTCCCCTGGAGACACACAGAGCAGTCCACAGAGGCACAGGAACCAGCTACAGCATGGAACAGGTAGCCCCACCCTGCAGCATTGCTGAGTTACATCCAAGTTGCTCCAGGCAAGCTGGCAGTGGTGGAGCTTTGTGAGGGGTTCTGCACCTCTAGCATGTTGATGAAGTGACAAGATTAGTTGAATCATGCATTTCAAAACCTTCAGCACAAAGTCCAAGGACATGTTGCCATCTTGTAATAATAATGTAGTATTTCTTCTGTCCAGCTGGAAGCACACAATTTTCCAAGATCACAAATGGCCCTGTAGGTCAGAGGTAATTCAGTGGTGGCATCCATTGACACAGTTAAGGGAATTTTGGTCTAATTATTTAATATAAAATGCTAATAATATTATTTTATATAATAAACTCTTAAAATAACACTCTCAAACCTTACTGGATTTAAGTGCCAAGATTCCATAAAAGGTCACTTTTTCTCTGTCAATTGCTTTCTTTTCTTCTAAGCTGTGGTAATTAGAATCTAAAGAAACTCTAAACTGAATAGGGGAATTGAAATCTTGCAATTTCTCACAATCACATATCTTAGTGCTTTGAATAAGGCAAATCAATTTTTGACAATGTCGTCTTTGTGATCTCTCCAAAATGCCTTCCCCCAACCCTAGTGTAACTCTCTTCAAATATTTGCCTTTTTTAGTTTTTGTCTGATAAGTAATTTTACATTCATTAGCATTGCTTGCTTGTAATCAGAGAACCATTCCAGCAGCCAGCAGATGTTTAAAGACAGCGTCTGCTGTTTTTATTTAAACTGGGGAGGGTTTGATCCCATGAGATGTCCTACCAAAAGCAATGGGGCTGCCTGTCTGCTGTAAAAGAAATACTCAGTGGACAGGTAGAACTGAGCTGCAGAGCTTTCAATGGAATTGAGCAGGTGTTCAGAAATAACTGGTGCAAGCTGATTTTGCAACAGTAATTCCCTTGATGGCACTGATGCAGGAGAGCATTTCAGATGTGTTGTGGAATAAACTGAATGACCAGCAATATTCATTGCTGCCTCCTTCCTGTATGCTGCAATGAGAGCAAGACTGGTTTTGGACAAAGAGCTTCAGTTTCCTGTTTCTACTGTGGTTCTTGTAATATGATGAAATAGAATACACTGTAAAGTAGACTACAGCAAGACCAGGTGTGGAGATGGTGGAAAACAGAGATAAGCAGATCTTTGTAGAAGAGCGTGGAGCTCAGATGCTACTGTTTTATCTTCATGTGATGGTGGGCTCCCAGCTAGCTGACAGCCACATCACTTCATACTTGTGGCTGAAGTGTGTAATATGTAGGGCGTTGCAAGAGGTGCTTATGTACTTCATTTGCTGGTAAAACACATGACACAGCAGAAAATTTTAAAGATGTCCCACATAAATATCTAATGAGGGATTTTCAGTCGCAGTAGCTGTGACAATTAAACAGCAGAGGGAATGAAATGCTATCTGCTCTAGAGAACCTGCTGTGATATATTTAAAGCCTCTGCTAATATGTTACACAGGGGCCTGTTCCAGTAGTTTATAATGATCCCCTGTGGCCAATAGCACCACTCTTCAGGATTGTGATGCCCACAAGAGGCTTTCTTTAGGATGAACAGGATTTCTCTTAATCCAACTTAATATCACAAAAATATAATTTGCTTGTGGTGTGGTAGATGCCAAAGATGCCAAATGAATAATCACTGAGTAAATTTTATTATCACTAGGTTTTAATATATGGTTTCAATTCCCTGTTTATTCAGGCTTACTACTTTGATATTCACTTGTTGACACCTTTTATTGTGATAACCAATCACCTGCTAGTCTTGCTCTTCCTTCAGAGATGTTTTATGTCCTATTAGGTCTTACACAATTTTCAGATCTCACTGCTCCCTTTCCTGCTTTCCCATATTGATTTAAGACACGATATCAGATGCACATTATGCACATGACTCCATGTAAACACTGAACTGCCCCTTTTACAGCACTCTCGAAATGTCACTTATTCCCACTTTTCAGGCTGTCAGAGACACAAAGGCATTTTTCTGTAAGTGACAATCAGGCCCCATGAATCTAAGTGTGAGATCCTCTTGGCAATAGCTGTGTTTATTAGGAGTATGATAACGGAAATAACATTAAACAGAATGAGCAAATATTGGCTTGTCTAGTGACACACCAGCAGTACTTTGGATTGCCGTGCAAGAAAAGAAAGCAGGATGTAGGGGAGACAGAGTTTCAGAGTGGTGGGAAGCCAGGCTCATCAGGAAGACAAGTGATTTAACATGGCCCTTCACGGTAAGTGCCTGCCGCTAGCTGATTGCTAAAGCAGCATTGAGAGGCTCTGTAGAGGAGATTAAACAATCAACCAGACCAGCTAGTAAAAAGGATGCTGTGATGGCAATAGTTGCAGCAGTTTCCACTGGAAAGGAGGCTGATTCCTGCCAGTAGTGCCCTTACACCTCTGAAGATCACCTAGAGTAAGCATTCCTTGGTTTAATATGCATTGCTCGGTTTACCTTGTTTGTAAGTTTTTTAGTTTGCTTTCTGTTTGTCTGCCCTTAGAGGATTATATGAATTGTTGCTCCCTCACTTGTCTCTCAGCAATCCTTAAGCCTTTCCATTTCAGGTGCACACAGTGACTTGAACCCTAAGCTTGTGAATTGTAGGACAAGTACTAAATTTTGAGGGACTACTCATGCGTAAAGTTAAGCCTGTGTCTGTTCTCTGGGAAAATAGATGGGAGGGGATATCCTGTCATGAGAACTCATATTTGATCAGCCAATAGAGATAGCTACAGAGTAGTTGCTCTTCAGGTAGCGTTCCTAAAATCAAATAACCAAAACTGAGTTGTGAGGTAGCTGTGCAGAATGCTATCTGCAGACAACGAGGTCGATCCATAAAAGTATACTTAATATATGATTTTTTAAAATAAGATTTTTCAAACTACCAGCAATAAAAGATAATGATAGTCATAAAGAATAGCAGATAGAGAGTGTCTTGTTCTCACCTGGTCCCAGACTTTGATGTTGGAGTGACTGGCAAACACTAAACCATAAAGGTTTGCATGCAGCTTACATGAAATACTCCGAAGGTGTAAAGATTGATTTCTGGGTAGGTTCATCAACAAGGTTACTTGTGTCATATAGCTTTACCATGTCACCTAGAAATCCTTCTACTGCCAATAAGAAATTACTCTATAAATAGTAAAGGTGTGCCAAGACCCATAAAGCACTGTACAAACCTGATCCTGTTCCTGCCAGGGCTCAGATGAGTAGTGACTCTTGCTGATCTGAGTTGTGATGTGCATTAAGCTGTGACAGTATGTGCATTTTGACACAAAAAGGGCCTAGATCAGTATAGCCACTTGCAAAATGAAGGGGATACATTGATATGGAACTAATATTAGGAATGTAAGAGAGGAAATTTGAGCCAAAGACATTAGAGAAAATACTGAAGACAGAAGTGTTATGGGAAGTTTAATATCCACACAGAACACAGCAGTACAGGGCTTAAGCTCTCATCTGGAAGATAACATCAGGAATATTTTACTCTATGTGCTTGCATTAATTGCATGTTTACAGTTTTAGAAGGGCATCAGGGACCTATCGAAAAGCAGACAGAAAAGAATTTTCCATCATATCTTACTTCTAACCAAATGTGTTTCTCTGATGTTAGAGCAGGAATCTGATTTCTATTAAACCAGCATAAATCTCAAAACCTCCCATCAGTCTAATTTTATGCTGGTGATGGATTTCACTGAACAGCTTTTGTTTCCCCATTTCTTAGAAGTAATAAAGATAGATGAAAAAAAATGCTGGAGGATTTACAACAGGAAAAACCTGCAAAATTATTGCCTGTACATTTTCAGTTATAACAATCCTGTACAATCATAAACTATTTGGTTGCTTGCAAAAATGTGTAGTGTTATTTGTTCCTTACATAATTGTTGTACTTGTTTTATCAAGGCTTAAAATTACTAATATAAGCAAATTTTCAAGCAGTGACACAGTAGAAAAATAATGATTTTTTATGCTTGTCCTAGATTACAGTGTAAGATGTAACCAAAAGCATGTATTCTATTATCATCTTCACAAGCTGTTAAAGCAGGTGGGGCAGTGTTTGTTGTCTCCTACTATGACTCATCCCTGATAACTCCCTCCGGGAGCTTTCTCTGTTTAATGGGCAGTCAAGGACCCACTGCACGACTCATAGAATTACCTCATCCCATTGTGAGCCAAGCATTCCCACCTGGATATAATCTGGGGTTTGGAACAGCACAAACAGCCCGTACCTATGAGATTCCCAGAGGACGAGAGCTACACCACTGGACCTGCAGATGAAGACCAGACTCTTTTCTACAGGATCACTGCTTCAACAGGACCACTTCATCTGGACTGCTGCCACCACCCTGACTAACAGGGTGTCAGGTTGTATCCTGGCTCTATCAGTGCTCTTGTACTATTGCATTTATTTTAATTTTCCTATTAAATTATAATTCTGACTTGTGATCTCCCACTAGTTTGTTTTCGAAGTAGTGCAATGCTATTTGTCAATAAATTATAATGAAGAGGTGATATAGACATGAAATAAAGAGTGGAAAGCAATTTAGAAAAAGTGACAAAAAGTATTTGTGTACAAAACTCCTCTCTTGTAATTCTGAAAGTCCAGTCTCAGTAAAGGCCATTTGAGTATTTAGGCAAGAAATACCAGCTAGGAAAAATGCACTGCTGCATTTACACCTATTGCCTTCAATTTGGAGAGTATTGCCAGCAACACCACTTACAAGGATCTTGAGTCTGCTTGGATATAGATTTTCTAATGACTACCCCAGGGCAACTGCCAGAGAGGATGGCCACATCTAGGATGTCTAGACAACTAATGCTTGCCTATTTTTACAGTATGCTTACATTTCTTTTGAGCCTAGAGGTTACAGGAGGCCAGAACATAAAAGTTACTAATCTATTAATGTTCCCTATTTGTTTCGTGAGAGGGTTATGAATTGTTTCAGTGTTGAAATAGAGTGACTTCAGGGGTTATCAACAGATGTCTCAGATTAATGAGTCATAGTTACTGTAATTCAACTAGGTTGTGTTTTGGGTTTTTTTCCAGAGAAAAGAAATTAACTCCACTAGACAATATAATAGAAAACAATCACTGCAAATTTAACAGAAATATCTGCCTACCAGGGCAAGAATGGAAGCTCTGTGTGTATTCTTAGTACGCAAATAAAACACACAAAACTGAAATTGTGGGGGGGAAAAAAGGCACAAATCATAAATCATACAAAACCTCTGTCAAGACAGGAGGTCCTGAAATCCATGTGCCTCATAAATAGATCAGCAGACCCATCTGTGTCATTAGGTGACTGAGGGGACACTGAACTGAAACAACATATCTTCTGCTAAATGGCATGTGAACTCCTAGGGGTTTTTTTTTTAATACAAAAGCTTGAAATGTCCAGAGTGAGGGGAAATGTAAAGTAAGTCTGGAGACTGTGTATGTGTGTGCAATGATGTCTCTAAGATGCCTCATTAAGACAGACAGACTGACTTAGATTTTAATCTCAGGAAGGCTTTTAGAAAAGTGAGAAAGAAACATAAGGATTTATTCACCAGAAAGTGGGACAAGGAATTCTACAGTTATGACAACAGCCTGAAGTACAAGCATATCAGCTGCTCTAGATCAGAACTGATAAGAATGTCATGAACTCTTCCTCAAAGTTTTAATTGAGGGAAACATACACATACATGTAAAATAGTCCCATTAATTTCTAAATAGGTTTTGTGCAGTATTATGTAGGGCTTTTATCTTTTCTTGAATGAAAATTGAAGATAACCTTTTATTCAGTTTAAAAAACTTTTGACTCTTAAAATCTGTTGGTTTTCAATTTTGATAATGGATAAGACTAAAATACATTTCTTCTCTGCTTTCACCAGAATGAAATGCACATTTTGGCTTTGGCTGGCATTCTGAGATATAGTTCATCAGTCCCTTGGAAACTGCAGAAGATTTTTTTTCTTAAAACGGGGTCTCCAGGTAATTTTTTTTTCTTATCTCCCTCCCCTGAATAATTGCCCAAGGTCCCATTTTACAAGCTCCCATGTATTTTTTTTCTTCTGGTGATTCTAATACCATTGGGATTTGATAGTCTTAAAACACTGACAGTACCTCAGGGTCTCAAAGCCCCAGCTTGGCATTCATGTTCAACAATGTCTGTAGCCACATCTATCTAAAGTTTATGCAAATACACTTGCACTTGTTCCTGTAAATAACTTCTGTGTGATTATATAGGCCAATTTAAAAACCATTAAGCACTGAATGAACATTTGTATCAGCAAACCAGATTTCTGTGCTCTGAAACCACAATTTACAATAAAAAAATTATCTTATTGATTCTGCCTGTGAAACTTGAAGAAGGGCATATATGCAAGACTGCGTATTTGACCCTTGAGAAGAAAATGTTTATCAAGTAGTAAGAGAATCTTCACCCAGAATATTGTTTTCAGGCTACAGGATACATTCAAAGCTTTCAAGATTTAGCAGAGTAACTCTGGGCTAGGCCAGACCCTTCTATTTTCTACCTTAGCAGCAAAAACAAATCTATATTGGTGCACTCATATTACTGAAAAGTAATGCATCATATTCACATCCTCATTGATTTACTTTAAACAACTCCATAGTTTCTGCAATTATACTGGGTATAGGTTGATATAGGTACTATTACAACATAACCAGTTAATAAAAAGCTTGCAACATGTATTTGTAACTTTATGACATGTTGAAGAGTCATGGTAAAGAAATTCTATGGCTCAAGACAAGAGTGCAATTATCCCTCTTTCATATATTTAATATGAAATATAAACTGCAAAAATAAAAGGAAAAAATAACTGTGTATATACCTGGCACTTTTCCTTTACAGATCCCTGCACTTGACCTTTAAAGACTACTTAGTTTTCCTACTTGTTCTTAAGCTGAATTCCAGTTGCAGTTGTAAGTTGAATGGCAGTTGCAGTTCTAACATCCTCCTGTTTCAGTGCAGGCTTCTTTGGCAAATATCTGGAAGATGACTTCAAAGCAGCTGAAACTTGATGTACACACAGCAACAGAAGAGGAAGGTGAGCACTGAGCTTTGGATGGCACAGAGTGGTCTTATGAGGTCTTAATTTATCAGTTGCTTCTAAGTTACGTTCTAAGTCCCACAACAAGATTTTCAGACCCTGTGGAAGCAGAAAGGCCAGTCAGAACTTGCACATAAAAGGGTAGTGGCTGGAGCAATCACACTCTCCATGGAAACCCTATGGAATGGATACCAGAGAGGAAATTCTGATTTCCACACCTCTCCCTCCCACCCACATCTTTCTGTTGAACAGAGTGTACACAAGATGAGAAGGACTATTCCCAGCAGAAATGGTAGAATTCAAGCCTGAGATCTACAAAAAAAAATCTATTGACCCATAGAGATCCAGGATGAGCCATGAGGAACTGAATAACCAAAACAGAAGTATAGCTACTCAGCATAACTTGCTTCATTGAAATAATGTACTCTGTGAGTATAAATATACTTTCACAATAAGTATAGTAACTATAGGTGGCTCAGCTCTTTCAAAATAGCATGGAAAATAATTTCATGTTTTAGCCATGCTCCAGAATCTTTTTGTCAGTTTTTGGACTTCAAAAATCACAAAGTGTTTTTCTCCCTCTTCACTATATGAAATCCTCAGACAAACAACAGAGTGACTAACACTCTTTGCTATGGAAAGAATGAAACTGAGTATTCAGAGAGTTGCCAAATGCAGAATAAACAAACTGATATGACCATTTCTTCCCTCTATCTAATATGGTGATCTCAGTTTGAGTTTCAACATCAGTACTGAAATCTTCAGACAGAACAATCTTCCCAACAAATAATATCTCTTTGAATGTCATATTAGAAGAAGCAATACTCTTCTGAAAAGTGGAAGCTGCTGATACCACAATATTATCCTCTTGTGGTAACAGTATCATCTCTTTTCATGCAAAGTAACTGCTTCTTCCATAATAATTTAAGCCATGGAACCCCGTGACTGCAATTTGTGATTCTAAGAGAGTTCTCGGAATATATCCCAGCACTCTCAGTGACTGGCAGCTCTGTGAAAAGCAGTGGCTAGCCCAACTATCCATCAAACAAATAAGTCATTTGGAATTTCTCCCAATGCTATTCAGTTTTCTGTAGAATTTAATTCTGTTGTGTGTAGGAGAGGTTTCCCAAAGGTTAATAACTGTGTCATTCTATATTTTGCTCAGAAAACTGAGAGCTAGAAAACCATATTTCTGACTAAGTGTGTATAAAATACTTTAAAAAACAGTCACTTTGAATTACGGAAACACAAAAATGTAATGTATCTGAGGGCTTTTTATTTTATATTTTCTTCAGAATGAATCATTCAAGTTTGTTTAAGAATGCTGCTCAAACTTTCTAGAAATTTCTAAGGATACTGAGTTTTGTTTTCCTCCCCTTTTAAATGCGTCGACTGTTAACATCCAAGATAGGACTAGGAGATACCTCCATTCCTTAGCATTAACAGCCTAGAACCCTTTGGTGAAGACAAATGCTTATTACAAGTAGAAATGAGAGGGCACTCTTTAATTCTGAGACGTTTCCAGCAGAAGGGTTGCTGCTCTTTTCTACCTGGACTAAACCTTCCTTGAATACAGAGCACTTGGGTTATTTTCTCTCTGGACCATATCAATCTTCAGCTACATGTTCCACTTCCCAGGCACATGTTATAAGCATGCTACTGTGAGCTGTTCTAGGTGGGAATGTTCTCCATGGCTGCTGCTGAAATTTTGCCATTTCCAAGAGAGGAAAGGAAGGATTTCTGGTGCCAGAGCAGAGAAATCAGTCCTGAGACAATTCGGACTTTACATGAATATCATCCAGAATGTGTTCTTCAAAAAACATAGAAACAACCCCTGGGGCAAGAACGAAACCACATTTCCTCTTTCCAGCTCACTTCTCTTAAATATTACACTCATTTGCAGAATGAAGTGGACCTCCTTCTCTACAAACTGCTCAGAAAAGCTATGAAGAGATGCCAATTTAAATATTACATTTAACTCAATGTGTGAGCCCCATCAGTGAAGAACAGTCCCAAGGGAAACAGGCAGTCAAAAAAGAAAGAGTTCAGTAGTCTCAAGGTAAAAGGTGTGTGTCCTTTCCACTGCTACCACACTCTCTTGCAGTTGTGTCTTTTCCTTTTAAGTCTAGTCCTTGAACAAAACTGATGTGTTTGTGCCTCTAGTTCTGAAGTTCAACAAACACTTCTACTCAGAGCAAGCTGACACTGCCATTGAGCGAAGGAATTCTACCTACCTGCCCTCTCGGCTGTCTGTTTCTGTTCCTATATTTCGTCCTATCTTGTATCAAACATTTATGAGGCCACAGTCTAAACTGGATCAGGAAACTGATCTGGCTGAACGCTAGTGGTTATTTTTCCTGCTAGGTTAGTTTCTAGCTGGAGCAGGTCTCTGAGTTGGTTGGCTGTAGAGTCACATGAACATCTGTGCAGCACAAAGGTTGGGGCAGCACAGGGGCAGGAACAGGCAGCCAAGAGGAAGACGGAGTGGAATGTGGAGTAAACAGATCTACTTCTTCCATTAGCAGTGCCTGTGTATACCATCTTGTAGTGTTACTTATGCCTTATTCCAGGGAGCCTGGGGTTTGATTTGCAGAAGTATTCACAATTGCAAGTGAATTCCTGGGAAGATGTGCTTCTGGAAAAGAAGAGCTATCCCTTCCTAAACACACTGGAAAGCCAGGTGCTAGCTATTTGATCTATAAAATGGGGATAACAATATCACCTTACAAGAAAGGGGTTAAAAGGCATTAGTTGCTGTCTGTGAAATGTTCTGTTCTGATGAACACTCCAGATCAACCTAGTTGGCAACATATCCACCTGTCTTCAGAGCTAGAGAACAACAGTTTGCGGAAAGGAAGGCGTGGAGCTGTGCTCCGGTTTTCCAGGCTTCAGAGAAACTGGGGAGAAAGTTATACAATCATGTAATTGCAATTTATATTGTAGAGTGTCTATGCCCAAGAAATTTGAAATAAAGGTATAAGCAGATGGTATTTGGGATTTATTACTTTTGAGTATTTGAATTTTCATCCCTAATCTTTTAATGCATGGGAAGGGAGTTTTTTATTAAATAAAGCAGTGCAATTCTGCTTATGTTGTTTTTAAACACTTGAATGGTATGATTTAATGGCTGATATTGTATCACATCACTTGCAAATTTGAAGCAAAAGAACCCTCTGTCCAGAAACATCCCTTTTGCTTTACCTTCTTGTCAGGCAAGGAAAATTTCTAATTTTCCTTCTCTTTTCTTGCACATTCTCCTAAGCCTGTAGCACTATGACTACTTGACACTTTATGCTGAATTAGTGTACATTGGTCTAACCAGCCATGTTCTTGCTCCAGGTACTAAATTAAAACCAAAAGGTAACGTCAAAATAATATTTTTAAGTATTCTGATGTGCATCCAAATAAAATGTGGGGTTTTTTTTACAAAAAACCTTTCAGCCAAGGTTATTAACTGTGCCTTTACTATTGAAAGCCTTCTTGATTCATAAAGTTAATGGCTATGTACATGCCTCTGTAAATGCCGACTTGAGACATGTTCTGAATGTGTGTTTTGCAATTCTTTTCTGCGGAATATACAGCTGTCTAGGTACTAAGTGGCTGCCATTATTTCTTTTCCTCTATTCCAGTGGTTTGGCAGACCATTGAAATCCATAAGAGTAACGCAGATCCTTGCAAATTGTGAGAAAGAGGCGGCTGACTGCAAAGCAGGACAGACAGGCTTGGCAGGAGGAAGCTGCAATGTGGTTGGGTGCCTCTGTGAGCCCATGTACAGCTGAGAGGTCACAAATCTGGCATGTCAGACTTGACACTGATCATTTCATTTTGTACTTCCTACTTGACAATCCCTTTGCACCAGCCTTCAGGCTCCCCTGCACACTTTGCTCCATGTGCTGCTTTGTTGCAAATGCTCCTGCATGCTTTCTTTTCAAATCCTTTTTGAGAGAAATCCTTCAATATTTCTACTATGTTAAATATGCCAAAGTCTGAAACATTTCCTTGCATTTATTAAAAAATACATTTTTTCCACTTCTAGCTAATGTGTATTTCTCACATTGAGTTTTAATGACTTCAAATACTTTTATGCCCTATTAGTAATTACCCATGCCAATTAAATGGAACAGATTTACTTCAGGATGAATTCTTATAAACTGCAGAGAGCACTGTTGTAAAATGCCTCTGAAGTCCCTTAGAGAGTTCAAATAACTGTATGAGTCGCCTAGAATTATAACTGGTGAAGTCAAGGAGTGTTTATATCTACTTGATGTCAGAAAAGGCCTATTGGTGAGTGAAAAAAAAGAAAATAACACAGAAATTATAATTCACAAGATGCTGCCTTTCCTGCCAAAGCTGGCTAAAGAACTTGCCTCTTGTCCCTGTCCCTCGTGCCCCAAAGGAAAACTGGCCTTTTCCTACAGCAGTATAACTGTTTATGTGCTATAAACTGGATCACTGAAATGATCCATATGAAAGTCCTCTAATCACCAGGGCAGTAATGCTAGAAAACCCCCCAAGAGCCTAAAGCCTTTCCCATGTATAGAGACTTCCTGAGAACATGAGTATCCTGGAATGCACTGACCTTGGGCTCTATCAAATCATCACTATGTGAATTGCTTCATCTATCTTTCTTGGGAGTTGTATATCGTAATTGTAATGCTTCTTGGAAGGGTGTGCTAGATACAAACTTTCGCATGTTTATTGTTCATCAATGAATAAATTATGCACTCAGTTTCATGGTAGTTCAGGTTCTTAGTCAGATTTTCCCTGTGCTTCCAATAGCTCTAGCCAGCTCTACTCAGAAACAGTCCTACTATATACCCTTTCATAAAGCCAGATCTTCAGAGAGCAACATAAATACTAATTAATTTACACTCACCTTGCTCTTCTGAGGTAAATAACTGTTTCATTTTCCCTTTTTGTTTAAAGGACAATACTAAAACAGAAATCAAGTGACTTGCCTATGGTAACACAGCAAGTTAGTGGCAGAAGAAGAGTTGGCATTCAATATCATTGGAGTTTTTGAGGCTTGTCTCTACACGGAAACCAACTGTGCATCCTTCACTCTGTAACAGCTAGTCAAGCAGAGGTTGGTGTGTGAGTACTTTATAAAAGTGAAGAGAGTCCTTTTGTTCTGGAATTAGTTGTGCATTATTGAGGCAAGATAATTATTTTGGAGTAAAACCCCTGTTATCCCTCTTATTTTAGATCAGCTATTCTGATGGCTTTCTTACACAGGCCAGGGGTAAACTAAATTCTTCTTCTCTCCCTGCCTCAAGCCTAATTAATAACTGCTTATTATAAAGACACAGAAAAGTTTGTACTTCCACAAAAAGAAAATAAATGAGTTCTGGATATCCTGACACCTGTGAGGACACATACTGTTCTTCAGTGCTGCTGTCCCCCTAATCACAGCTCTAGACATCATGCACGGGGAGAACATGGTGAGAACAGCATCTCGCACCAGCAGCCCTCACACTGGGACCCCTGCACTCCCAGATGTCAAAATCTCAGGCCTGGGATTCAGGGAGAAACTGCAGCGGCCTAGGAGCAGGAGCCCGCTCTAGGCTGGACTGCAGGCGAGGGTGTGTGCCTCCATGGTGGCCTCATTGCAGACAGCACATAGGCTGGGCTGGTGCTTGGTGTCAGAGCCTCTCCCTCCCTGTGCGCCCCTTCTGAACGTCTTCCTCATCTGAAGATCTGACACAGCAGCAGCGTGTGAAGGAAGATCATACAAACGGTTTGAGAATGTGCTAGCCTCATTAACCTCATTAAAGAACACGCAAGCCAACAGCCTCACTATCTAAATTCCTCTGATGAAGGCAGATTCTGTAATTGCACACCACAGTTCCTAATGCTGCAATCACATCCAGTGCTGTTGTGTGTATGAACCTGAGGCCTGTAAGCCTCTTTGGACTTCTCTTTATAGGACTGGGGCTCCAGCTGCCAATTAAAAAGTTTTCATTTAAGTAAAAACAAAAAAGCCCCACATTTTTTTAAAGCAAAAAATCACTTCAGGTAGACGATATAAGATAAATGTATTTAAATACCGAAAACGTTCCTGGTTTTTTTCCTAGCTTGTCAGTTCTACCTTTTGTTCCATGACCGAGCAGCACTGGGATCAGTTCTTTGCCCATCCATAATGTTTCTTCTTCTCAGGAAAATGAGATCAGGATTGTTTTTTCTGACTCCATAACACCTGCAGGAGTCATGACTTCAAGTTGGGGACTGCCCTCTGGAAATCCGGGTATTTTTACAGTACCAAATACCATGATATTTAAACATCTGTACTGAAGATCCATTAGGAACATCTTCAGAAGGTATCAAGCCACATGGATCTGTATGTAAGTTTTGTTGGTCTTTGCTGTCTGGACATTCCTGGAAAGTGAATGGGGTGTGAAGCGAGCATCCCTGCAGCAGAGCAGCTGCTCACCACAGCTCGGTCGCTCTAGCTATCACCATGCTGCACACTGCTGGAATGTCGCCAGTCCAAATCAGTGTGTCCTAATTTCAGGGAAAGCTTCACTTAAAGTGGTTTAACTGAGATTGTTAGCGTTCTGCCAAGCCAAGGACGGTAACAACCACCAGCAGAGTATCTGGAATGTATTACCCACAGCTTGTTTTATTCAAAATTCTGGCCATTTGAAAACAGAGCAGTGTTCCTGCAGAGCAAGGGGTGATGTTGATGCATGCTATTTTTTTAGATGTGCCTTCCCACATCTTTAATTTGTTATCTGTGATGGACATTTAAGGGACAATCCATTTTAATGTGACTGGCAGCAAAAGAGCTCGAGATATACTATCCGTATGGTACTGGTACGTTTTGACTTTGTGTTAGCAACTACAGTGACCTTCTCCCTATAGGTCTCCAGGATGCTGGAAAGTGATGTAAATATCAAAATGGTAAGAAGTCAATCAAGACGCAGGGAGCTCGGTGCGGGCCTGAGCCGCTCGCTGGGCCCGGCGCTTGGCTGTTGCCATGGGAACGCCGCCGGAGCGCGGGCGGGCTGCGGGGCGGCCCCTCTCGCGAGAGCGGCGGCGGGCGGAGCGCGGCGGGGCGGGCGCGGAGTGAGCTCATCCCGGGCTGCGCGGGCGGGGAGCGCCGCGCTCAGCCCAGCCCAGCGAGCGGAGCGGAGCCGCGGGCAGCCGCCGCAGCAACTTTGTTGGGTGAGTTGCGAGCCGGAGCGCCGAGCCGGGGCGGGCTGCGCGCCGCGCCCCCTTCTTCCTGTCGCGGAGCCGGCCGTGGGGAGTCGCCGTGCCGCTGGCTGAAGGGGGTGTGCGGACGGGCG
>VXBT01010230.1:219641-242991 GCA_013400235.1 Oriolus oriolus | reverse complement strand
GAGGGCGCCCTGCGGCGGGGGACGCGCTCCCCCGCGGCCCGGAGCGGCACACGCCGCTCGCCTCCACGGCTCGCTAGATAACTTGTCTCTTGTTCGCCGCTGTAAGTTGTACTTAAGCCTTTTTTTTTTTTTTTTTCCTTCCTCCCTTCTTTACTTTTTATAGCCAGCGAGTGTGTAGTCGGACTGGTTTTGTTCCGAGCCGGTGCTGAGACCGCAGTAACGATAACAATTAGGTGATTTGGAGGCAGCGCCGGTGGGGATGTTCTGAATGCTCTGCTCACGAGGTGGGGGTGGAGGAACAAAATGTTTCCGGATGGTTGATTTCTTCACTGGGAGCCTGGAAAAGTGGGAAAACAGGGAATGCCTTAAACTGAATCTTGTGGGGAGGAAAGAGGAGGTGGAGAAGCAAGGAAAGGTGGATGAGAAGGCCACCTTCCTAAGCCGAGTTGGTTTGCTCTTCCCCCGTTTTATATTGCATGAAGTCCTGGTGTTAACGTTCTTATGCCATATTTTTAAATAACTGTGTTATTTGTATTGGTATTTGGATAGCTGTGATGCAGCTTCAGTTCATTTAATGAGGAATGCACTCATTCACGTCTGGTAAAGCAGCGATACAAAATGGGAATTGCTGAACTTAACGAAGATCTCCTTGTATAACCTTGGCCACAACATCTGTATTTTTCAGATTGAGGAGGCACGTTTTAACCCGTAGAATAAAACAGAGGCTTTTTTTTTTTTTTTTTGTTGATAATACTGCTTACCAAATCGTGTTTAAAAATTTTGCCTGCAAAATCCCTTTAAAAAATTTTTGTGATGCTGCTTTAATGATCCCGTTACTGCATGCTGAATGAATGAAGTGCATCTGCGAGCACGGAGCCCCAGTTGATAATACAAAGCAAATTTGTCTTCAGAGTAAAGGTGTCGGATTTCATTAGGTTCCAGATCTGTATGGATGAACCAAGATTGGTGTTTTCTTTAGAAAGCAGCCCTTTCACGATGGAATTTTGATTGATAGGGTTTTTTTTTCTTCTTCTGACTATGGGAATTAAGCACTTGTTTCCTTTAAATTAAGGCATAAACCAGTTTTGTAAAAGGGAAAAGAGTTTTTGCTGCAACTACTAACTGGGTAGCAAGTATCTCTGTTCTCTCAGGTGGAGAGTTTGGTTGTTATTTATTTGGAATGTATTGCTGGGCTAGACTCCATTCCCCTTCAGCTGAAGTGGTGGGAGAGACGTGAAAGTATTAAGGTAGAAGTTTGTGGCAATTGTAATCATAGAGAGAGATCTCTAAGTTGTGTTTCAATGTCAAGGCCTTTATGCCTTAGGCCATCAGATGCCGTACCAGTTACTAATGTAGAAACAGTGTGGGAACTTCACAGTAATTTTTTCTTGGTTTCAAAAAGCAATGCCATGGGTTCTATTTAGGTAAAGCTGAAAAGAAAATTTTCATGATTGAATGTTTTGTGTATATATTGTGTCTTGTTTTGGTGATAGGAACCCAGGGACAGAAGATTTTTTTGCCGTTTTAAGTGTTTATTTATGGCTAGTTGATTAAAGGATGTGCACTTAGTTGCTCAACGTTGCATTAAGAAGGTATTACTGATGCTAATAAAACGCTTAGTTTCATCATTGCTATTTGGGATAGGCATACTTAGCTCTCAGTTGTGGCTCATAAAACCTCTTAGATCATGAAGTCAGAAGCAAAATGGGATGTCAGCTCTGACTATTGTAGGGCTGCAAAAATGTGCTTGATGAAAAAGGCTAGCAGGTGTAGAGGCTGGCACTGACACAGACCTGTGAAAGGGTGGAGCTGCAGCCAGGAGTGAAGACTTAACATGGGGACAGGTGATTAATAATCTTACTTTTTCTATAATAAAAGGTATTATGTCATTTCAGTCGTGCATCATTGGCTCTACTTGAAGAGCTTTTTTCCCCTCTCTCATGTTTATCTGAAATGTTATTTTAAGGTTTGGGATTAACTTTTGGATAGCTGTTGTTTTTAAAACCATGTAAAATGTGGCCTCTTCTCCCTTCTGCAGGTTTTCAAGGAGTTCTTTTTTTCTTTCATCATGCTTATAAAGCATTCTGCTGGCACTTTGGGAGCATTTTGTTCTTGTTTAGCTCTTATTGTCTGCTCAGTTTTGTAAATCTGTCTCAAATATATCCTTTAAAATGTCTGTTTCAGATCTATTGGTTTTGCTACTATGGAGGCATTTTTTATTTCTAAGATAGGAGAGCAAAACTTAAGAACATAAAATATTCCAACTGATTATTTTGAATTTCAGTAAGGTCATGAGGATAATTTTAGAAATACATTGGGAAAATATGGGGTAGGCTAGTGTGAGAAAGAGTTGAGGCCCAGCTGAATTTCTTTTCTATTCCTCTGTTTTGTCCTATAGCATGTCTATTGTAGAGAAGAAAAAGGAACAGTTTTCTCCATATCAGTAGTTTAATCCCTTCAGCAAGGGGGTTGCTGCAAGCTATTGAGTTCTTACTGCTTCTGGTTAGAAATCCTGGGTGCCCTACTGGGGTAAAGAAGCAGAGCTTCTGCCTTCATCGAAATTTGTCACACAAGTTGGTTTCCCTAATGCTGACATTTTCAGAGGTTGAAATTTATTCTCATTGACCCTAAGTGTTGGCTATTTGGCAAACAGTTTTGATCTGTTATTTCCTTGTCTTCAGGCAGATTCCTTTTATTTCTCACCAGCTCTTAATTTAAATATTTAAAAAGTCAATTAGGCATGATTTAATTATCTTAGGGTTTTTTTATATCTGTGCTCTGTTTACTTCCTTATCTGTATTTTAGATTTTTATTTTATTCATTTATTCTGAAAGCCATTTGTTTAACTTACTAATACGTTATGACAGGAATACAGCAGTAGTAGGTGCAGTTATTTCTTTTATCAGTGTAAATACTTAATTTTAAGAACTGCTAGGTGAGGGTTTTGTTGATTTGGCATGTAAAATTAATCATATGTTCAGTATCTTTCTGTGAGTGGAAAAAAGTGTTATATCGTTCTGTATTTTATGTTTCCAGGGAGATTTGACTTCAGTGACTTGATTTCAAGTGTATCTCTCTAAATTGCAGCTTTTAAATAGTCTAAGCTTTATATTTCACAGAGTTCAGTGTAATGTTTGAATGAGGATTGTCAAGCTGGAGGTTTGTAAAGTGGGATTTGATGGCTCTATGTGACTTGAGATACTCTCTAATGAACGGCAGTCAGTGTTTTTTGGGGATGCAGCCTTACCAGCAATGATGGACCGAAGGCTCGATTGTAAACCTACAGATTATGGCCATCCCAGAGGCTGAATGATAATTTTGTGGCTTTGACTAATTTTGATTTTTAATTCTTATGCAGCTGGCAGCACAAGACTAACACAGTCTGTAGCAGTTTTGGTGTTAGCTTGGATAGTAGTTTGCACTCTGAACTTTGGGAAACCCATTAGAAGTTGCAGAGACTGGAACCGTTTGGTTTTTCCCACTGTGTTTTTGAATATGAATCAGCAGATAAAATGGTTTTAGATGTCTGGTTTTGCATATGTAAAGCTAAATTATGTCATTGTCTCAGTCTCTTTAATTGTGAATTCTGTGGCACCAGTTTACTGGGTGAGTTATTTGATTTAGATTCTGCCACATGTCTTTTGTGTTAAGTGAGGCTAAGCATTTACAAGTCTTTGTTTTCTTTATGGAAGCATGTTTTAAAGAGCACTTCTTTTGAATGCAGAGACGGAACACTTTTCATAATCTTGATGGCTTTTGAATTGTATGATCGCTGACCAATTATTCGTCATGGTTCTTTCAAGGGTCTGAGTCTGTAAGTGGAGTGGAGTCCTGCAAAGCTGTGTCTTCGTATTACTTGAGCTCGTGCTGGGTGCTGCCGTGCAGTAGTCCTAGCTCTTGTTCCCTGCATGTGGATGGATCTCTCTTTTCAAGAGAGATCAAGTTCCTGAAAAATGCATGGCTGTGTAGAACAACTTTTCTAAATGTGTATAATAGAGAAGGAAGAGTTGTTACTGGGGCTAGTGGTTCATGCCTAGGCCTGAGAGGCACTTTGGATTTTTTGTTGATGTTTTAATACTCTTTTACTTTTGGTCTTAGGCTCTGTAGAATGGGAAGAATGCTTTCTTCAGATGGATTGTAGTGATTAGTGGAGTGCTCCTTGAAGACCAAGTTTTATTTTACAAGTTATCAAAAGTTAAAGAAGCTACTGGCATGTGTCATGTGGTTGCTTTAAAGTTGGATTGTTCTTCATTAATCCATATGGTTTACCTTCAGTGCTTAAATAACTTTTGGGGGTGTTTAAATTTTGTGTTGTTTATTTACCTTTTGAGGTAATGGGGATTTGTACCTCAAAATAGTCACATAAACCTCGGAGGGACTGGTTGTTACTTTATTACTGCATCTGTGAGATACGTGTTGACTTTGAACTTGTGCTTTAACATGGACTTTTAATTTAGTGAGAGCTTCTTCAGTTAACCCTAAAATATATCCTGTTTTTCCCAATTGGTGATGCTATAGTGGATTAAAAAACCTCTATCAGCCAAAATCATCAGGAAACAAGTTCTTCTTCCAGGCTGCTAAAAAGTATGGGTCAGAAGTTGATCATAATTTGGGGAAAAGTTGCCTGCTGAGCCTGCCTGTGAGACTTAGTTATGTTTAATGTACTTGGCTGGATTGTTTTGTGGATTTTAAGGTTTACTTTTTCTGGGTGGGGGAAATTGCCAAGCCTCTTCCTTTCCTCTGTAGCCTGCCTTGCTGCCTGTCTCTGTGCAGTGGGTGGCATCCAGGAGGTGCCAAGGGCTGCTTTTGCAGCATGGCTCTGTTCTCTGGGTTTCTCGAGTCATGATGCGTTCTACAGCACCATCAGCTAAATCAATTGTCTTTTGACTTTTGAATAAATAACGACAGGCTTATTGTATGCTGATGTGATGTGAAATGGGATTAATATAGAACTTTTTTTAAGAGTGGCAGATAATATCTGTAAAACGATCGCTGTGGTGGCAAAACTTTCTGTATGCCAGTTGTTCACGTCAGCAGCTTTGATAGATATCTTGGGTTTTCTTGTTGGTGCTCATACAGACAGCTCTCTCTAAAGACTTGCAGACGCTTTTAAGATATGCATTTGTATATTTGACCAAAGGTTGCTGTCGTAGTTTAACCCCAGCCAGCAACTACGCACCACAGCTTTGCCCCAAGAACGTTTTCTTGGAACTTTTTCAAATGACTGAAATTTTATTTTTGTATTGTTTTTATTATAAGCTACTGGTCTTACTTGCTCACTCAAAATGAATTCTGACTGTCACTGGAAGTATTTGGTGCAGATCTGTGATGATTGGTGTTTATGGGAGGGGTTATTTCCTGGTTTTTAACTTTTTTTTTTCTTTTTGTTTCAAAGAGTACTTTCATTTGATTTCAAAATTGCTGTTTATATGCATGGTTTTGTCACTTGGTCTTATTATAGTAAATAATTTGGCAGAGTAGACGTGGGTCTCTGGCTGAAGGTGGGGATGTCAAGTCTCCCAGATCAAAACTTTTTGTATTTGAGTAATTTTACTTCAGACAGAATTTAGTCTGGTCTCCTATATTGGATGTTCCCAACACAGATGTGGTTTGTTACTTGGACCTCTGTGACCATTAAGGGTTGGGCTGCATTTGGTGAACTTCTGGGCAGGGATTTTTAGCTTAGTTTCCTCTAGGAGAATTCCAGTTTATGCTCACTAGAAAAACCTACAGAAATTAAAATAAACCATTCTCAGGGTGACAAAGCATTTAAGAGACCACCCCAGAGTGACTGGTGAATGTCCATCATTGGAGACTTTTAAAGCTTGACAGGACAAAGCCATGAGCCACTGGGAGCAGTGTGGCAGCCAGCCCTGCTCCAGCAGTAGATTGGACTCCTGGGTTAAGCCTCTGTGGGCTCTGCAGGCTGCTGGCTGGTGACAGCTCGAGGGCTCCTCAGAGGGCACTGCTGTTGGAAATGCTATTGTAGGTACAGGTTAAACAGCTTCAAGAAAGGAAAACCATCCTTATAGCAAGCTTTTTTTTTAACTAGTGTGAAACACTTTTCCTTTGGTGTCCAGCCCATTTTGTGTCTCTTGCAGGGGTAGCAGCACCACCGCTGGTGGCTCTCAGGTTGCAAACCTGCAACAGGAAACCCCGTTTCCTTTATCTCTGAGCATGCAAGTGGGGCAGTGGGTTGTGTGTTTACTTATTTATTTATTTTCCCTCAAGAGACTCATGTAAGCAGAAACATACACATCTTGAGCATTTGCCTTTTGGCAGGGCCATAGCACAAATTTGCTCTTGCTGAAGAAATTGTGGCAAAGATCAGACTTTATTTTTGTACTTTTTTGTATTTCTCAAGTGTAATATAACTTTGCATGTTTAAAAGCTAAAGAAGACAATGGGTGATGAAACTCAGACTGCAGGCTTAAATGTGTTAGTGCTATATAAAAGTCATTACAGTTCTTATCTCTGAATGGTTTAAGGATCTGTTTTGTTTTTGTGAACAAGGCTTCTCTCCTCACTTTCGGAATTACCAATCTAATTTTTTTTTTGAATTTGTAAAAGCTAAAATGTTTGATGCTATTTTTTGAATATTTTTGCATGTGTCAAATAGAAGACAATACTAGACCTCAACAAATAAATCCTAGAGGGCTCTCCCTCGTTCTGCTGGCTGCAGTTGAGATTTCTAGGAGTATTTTTCTTTTCAAATTGGAAGGGCTGGAATAGGATTTTATGCTTTCAGTCCATGCAGAAGAAAGTTATGGTTTACCATTTTCATGCCTTGAAAATAAACATATCTTCATGAACGATGTGGTACTGGCACTGATTATCTACTTTCCAAATGTATTTAACAGCTTGTTGTATGAATCAGAATAAAATAGTTCAATAGACTGCACTGTATTGATTATACAGCAGCTGGAAGAAAGAGCGAAACACGATGCTTTCCCACAGCTTTTGCTAAATAAAACATTTAGAAGTGAGGGAAAAAAGAGATGCTTATGTAAAAGCTATTAACATAGTTTATCCTTTCCTTGGATGTTTTTTTTTTTTTCCCCTTGACTCTTTCCCTTCTTTTGCCCTTCTTTTGCAGTCTTTGAAGAAGGAATTATTGACAGAAAGTCAGTTCTAGTTTTGTTTAACACCCCCCTCCCCTGCCCTGACTTCTGCCTTGTCTTGCAGGGTAGTCATTGACCTGTACTTGACATAGCTCTGGGAGTTCCCAAATCTAGTACTGTTTGTTGAATTGCCATACGGAGATGGTAGGAGAGTCTTTGCCAGGATACCTCTGTTAATGTAAACAAAAGAAAATGCTGGTATCGTCTTAAAACATGCTATCTGTTTCACATTGAAAAGTCTCTTTTTATAAGTTAAGTTCTGTGGATTTTTGGGCTTGCCTGTACAGTGACATGAGTGGTTGGGGTAGTCTGGAGAAATACCTGCCACAGATGCTTCCACTGTGCTATTTGAACTGTGGGGTATGCGCTGTGGAATAATTTGAGAGCCTTAAGTTAATTCTTGCCTTATTTTACAATTGCCTCCCTATCTAGGTAAAGCCAGATCTGCAGAACTTCACAGGGCTTTTTATCATGTGCTAAAATCATCAGGACTTTATTTGAATCCTGTACTATAGTACTTTTATTTTCAGGTGGAAATTTTTTAAGGTAAATTAATGTGCTAGATAACATTTGAGAACAGGGAGAGATTCTGTCTCCAAACAACAGTATTGGAATTGGGTGTAAACATGCAACAGTGTACTGTGTATTCTAGATTTAATCACTTGTATATGTAGTGTTGATGCAGTAAAGACTTTCAAATTTGTTGGTAATTTAAAGTACATGTCCTGTAAAACCAAGGTGTGATAATAAGCAGTAATTAAATGTTGCGAAGGGTGCTCATCATTGTTATTTTAACAGAAGTTAGTCATTATCTACTGATTGTTGACATCATTAAATAGAACTTTTTAGTATATAAGTTGGTACTTTACATACCTGAGCAACTGAATTGAGGTTTTCCATTCTTGCATTGTTGAAGTATCTTTTTGTTTGTGCATGTTAAGTGTAATGACTTGCCTCAAACTGCCAACAACTTTATGCCTGTCAAGGGCAAGAGGGCACATCTTGTGAATGTGCTTTTTGAATGAGACATATAATGCATCAGCTCTGAAAATAGGGGCAGGGGGAAGCAGTTATTTTAATTCATTGAATTGCAGCTGTGTAGAGCTGGCTGCATGAAAAATAATTATAGGCAAGGTAAACTTTGCCTCTTGTAGAAACACAGAGTGCCCAGAGATAGAAAATGTCTGAAGTGCTGGGTGAGGGAAGAGAGCTTAACTGTTCCTTATTTTTGTAAACCTGCACTTTCCTTAAAAAACCCCACAAAGCGATTGGTAGTAGTCATCAAATATTCCCAAGTATGGTGCAGTCTAACTGTAGGTGACAGGTATCTTTATGTTCTTGAAGCAGGGCCATAAGTGACTTATGGCTAAATAGACAGACCTCGCAAACTGATACAAGTACAAAAATTAAGGAGCAGTTGAAGGAATTCTTATATAAAATCCTCATTTAATCTTTCAGTTATGGGTAATAGGAAAAAGTAATTAGAATTAACAAGGGTCAAACTTGAAGAAGTAATTGGTGAAACAGAGAGCTAGTGGACAGATGTAAAATCAAGTAATGCTTTGATCACTTAATTGTTTGGAACATATTGGAAGGTAGTGTTGTGAACAGCTGGAGAGGATAAAAGCAATCCAGAAACATCCAGAGTTAGCATGACTAGTGCTTTTTGGTAGAGAATAATACTGAAAAAGCAATTTTTGGACTTGTGTTTAAATATCCTAGCTAAAACTATATGAACAAGTGAATTACATAATCTGTTTCTGGATCTCCCTTCTTCTCTCCCTCTTTTCCCTAAGTGTTATAATTTACAAAAGAAGGGTCCAGAGATGTCTCATTTTCTAGCTTTGAAAGTGAGAGAAGAGTTGGGAGAAGAATCAGCACAACTCGA
Source organism: Oriolus oriolus (assembly GCA_013400235.1). Taxonomy (NCBI): domain Eukaryota; kingdom Metazoa; phylum Chordata; class Aves; order Passeriformes; family Corvidae; genus Oriolus; species Oriolus oriolus. The sequence continues at coordinate 233,982 of VXBT01010230.1, read as the reverse complement.
TAAAAATGAAGCTAAATGCTTAAAATAGTTTCTTAAGTTTGGATCCTGCTTTCCTCCAGAATGCTTAGCTTTTTTCCCAGGTATTGAAAACACAACTAAATTAATGCTTTTTTGAAACTTAGCTACAAATTAGAACTTTATTCCTTGTAATAGAAGTTACATGAGGATTGTATAGATATTGTACCTGCTTGTGGGATTTTTCATGTTCACATTTTGACGTGGGGAAAGAAGAGGACTTTTGAAACAGTGTTCTGTATTTCAGTGGCAATTTACAGGTTGCAATAAAAACTCGGCTCTGCAGCAGTATGTGGGTGTTACGTTCTTGCAATGTTAGTGTTTCATAGTACTTTTGAAAATGAAGTAATGGTGTATGTAGTATAATGCAAAATACCCCTAAATAGTGGTTGGTTTCTGCATTACAGTATTTTTCTGTTGTTGATGAAGGAGGTACAAAAACTTCTTTGTGTCAGATGTTCAAAGATATTTTGCCAGGCAGAAAAATTCTTTCTGAAGGTGGTGGGTTTTTTTTTTTTTGGTTTGTTTTGAATCTAGCGTTAGGGCTGAGTGACTGTTCTGTTGGCTTAAAAACACTAACAGCAGTAGCTATCTTGTTAGCTGTAACCCCTCTTTGTTATCACCTTAGTACTTAGCTGAGATGCCAAAAACTCTTGAAATACATTGCAGCTTCAAGCAGGTTAGGTGCTTGAATGCTGGCACCCTGAGTTGCAAGTCAGTGTGTTTTATTATCCCTGTGCTCAAAATTTTGAACCAAAGACTTAGTTATACTATTGAAGTGCCACTGCTGTTCAGTTTATAATGATGTTAATTAGTGCTGAATGTCATTAAGATGAACATATGCAATGTTAATGAAACTACTTGTGAAATTGAGCTATTGTCATTATCTCACTGAATGGTTATACTGAAAAGTTGCTTGACTGCCCCACGAGAAAGGTAATTGAGAAGGGCTTAGAGCACGTAGCTGTCCTTTGGGAATGGATCATCTGGTCTCAGTCACCTCTTCTGAGGCACTGGATGGTCAGAGACTTGGCTGCAAGGGGAAGGACTGTTTCAATAACAACATACAGCTTTGGGCATACTCTCTTCTCAGGGCCTTAGCTTGTCTTGTGAACACAAAGACTTTGTCCTGTCTCACGATTACATGTGAGGAGCAGGCTGTTCCTTCTGGTAAGGTTAGTATCATCTGACCTGCTCCTTTTTTGCATCTAGGAAAGAAGGTATTTGTGTGGGGAAGGAAATGGTTTCTGCTAGTGGCAGAAACAATTATTTCTGGGATGAAGTTTGATTTCCTTATATGTCATTCCTCCTTCTTGCTTAGTTTTAAACTATTCTACTTTCTTGATTTTAAAAAAAGGGAAGTGAATCAAGCAGGATAATTACAATACTGACAATAGATAAGTATTTTGTACTTGTGTCTGTACTTTCATGGACTGGAAAGGGCCAAAGCCCTAATTGGATATCTTAGGCAAAATACAGAATCATGTAGATTACTAATCTGGGGCAGCATAGTTGAATGATAGTTGTGCTGCTCTACGTTGCATGCACTCTATTTATTTATGGGTACTAATGTGATTGTATTTTGATGTGACATTACTGTAATGTCAGTGCCTTGTATTCATTCATTAGTTTACTTCATTGACTTTGTGAAGTAAGGAAATTCAGGTGCCCTTGAGAAAGTTGTTTTAACACACACATGAGAAATCTGCTGTAGTGTTCAGAGCAGAATCTGCCTTGGGCTTTAGATTTCATGCTACTATGGACAAATTTATTTATAACTAGCTGCAAAGCTGTGATGGGGACCCTCGAGCCAGCTCAGAGGAAGGCAGGGACTACATCTGCACTTGTCTGCAGCCTGGATTTTGCTCCTGAGAGTGGCTTTGCTCAGCTCAAACTCCTGCTGTTTACTGGGAGCAGTGCCTGGCCTCATGGGATCTCATGTACGTCAATGGCCCCATAGTAAGCTTGAACAAAACCATGACAGTTATGGATTAGTGCTCAGACCTGTGCTCTGGACTTTATTTATTATTATAGCTTTAGCTCTCAGTGCCCACATGGCACAATGTAATGCTCTGTTGAGTTTGTAGTGGCATGGGTATGGCATTTAATAGCAGTGGCACAGCATTACATGTGGGCTAACCGGCTTTCCTCTGCAAGCTTAGGGACAGTGTTGGGCTAAGGTGGCTGTCACTTTTCTGGTTCTGGCATTGGCCCAGCAGTTTTAGCTCAAAGGTCAGCAGATCAATGGTACCAGCATAGTACCTGGCATGCTACAAGTTAGAGTAATAGTGGAATAGATTGCCTTGCATTTTAATTGCCTGCTAGATCTCCCTGTTTTAGTGAGCTCTTGTGCATCTTGACCTGTAGCAATAGAGAATGAGAAGGTCTATAAAACTGCAAAAGGAATCAGACTGAATGTATGAAATGCATAGAAATTGTCAAATCTAAGGCCATTAAAATGTATTTTAAAATATTCCTTTAAATCTGGATTAATATCTGGTGTAGGGTCTCGAGATGTCTTCAGAAAGAATTGTGTTCAAGAGTTACATGTGAAGTACTGCCTGGCTGTACTTCAGAGAATGTCTTTGCTGACACTGCACCCTGGGAGATTCAGCCAGCACGCCTGGCATTGTCACTTGTGGTTTTCCCACTTCAGTATTTGTGTAGTTCTAGCAAATGCATGGATAGTGTTCTTCAGCTCAGCGCTAGCTCGGGTCTCTGTGCTGTGTGGCAGTCTCTGCTGAAATTGCAGTTGCTGTATCCTGCATTTCTGGTAACAGCTTTGAGGCAAAGTTGCCCTCAAAGTTTTTGGTTTGCTATAGAAGCCAGCTGGGGTGGTGATGCTCTGTGTGTTCCTTCCAGTTTGCTTTTTTCCTTAACACTTCCCTCTCCTCCCCAACTTCCTAAATATTTTGAACTTGCTGGGTTTTGGTTTAGCCCCTTACATGTCTAAAAGTGTCTGACAGGTCTTGTAAAAGCAGACTAATTAGTGGGTGAGATTGAGTCCCAGCAGTGGTAAGAGCTGTAGCACACACAAGGATGTTGTAAGCTGCCAGGGAAGCTGTGTGATGAATGCAATTTCATGGGAGGAACTTCAGCTGGAGTATATGGATTTTTATATATCAGATCTGAGAGAGATTTGAAGGTTCCAAGACCTTGTTAGTTCATGTAATTGCTTGTTCCGTATAGATTTCTGTCAAAAAACTTGAAAACACGCAGAAGATAAAATGTAGTGGGAGTCGGTAGTGGTATCTGTGTTTAGGTTGCTCGGTAGTTTCTGTAGCTAAATATCTTATGAGATCTTTTTCTTTCTTCCCCCCCAGTATGGTTAGCGCGACTGCTGTGTGAGCAGCTTTTGTGGTTTTTTTGGTAGAGGAAATCACTTTGTATCAGGGAAATGCCTTCTTCCCCCTGGAGTGTTTTGAAATACCACCCTCTCCAGTGTTACTGTTGAAAGTTGGAATAGTGGTTACCAGAAACTTTTTCGTACTACCTTTCTTTAAGAAGAATCTTTTCATTGTGCTCCCGAGATGTATGAGTGTTTTAAGGCTCACCCTTCAAAATTGTGTGAACGTCAGAGGAGGACAAACACAAATGGGATCCTGACCTTCCACTATCCTCCCAATTCACTCTCACCAGACACTTCTGGCTTCCTTCTGACTGCCTGTGCTTGCTGGCAAGTGTGTTGTAAGACTTGGTTGAAAAGAGGTGGTGTGATGAGTTTGAAAGATGGTTTTGTTCTTGCTTTTGCTTGGCTGACCAAAACTTCAGCATTTTTTTCCTTCAATTTTTTTTTTCTGTTCTGTTTGAGAAGTTAAACAGGTTCATTTTGTACCTAGACAGGGGATGCAGGGGCTAATTGTTGTGGGTCTCGCTGGACAAGTGGTATGAGACAACATCCAAAAAGTACATCCTGACTTTGAGAGCAGATTGACTCTTCTGCACTTGCAGTGCTTTTGCTTGTTGGACAGTCAGGCTGCAGGTAAAGCATAATTTTTAATGACTTTATTTTTCAGCTCGAGATTGACTAGAAGATAGTTTTGCATCCCTACAACAGGAGAAATCTCACATTACAACCTAAATGTTTATATCCATCTCAGAAGGGGAGATCTTTGAATAAGCTGCTTATTAACTTTGGTTGTCTGGGACAGTGGCACCATGTGGAGCAGTAACGGGGCCAGACTCCTCTCTCTGCCTCTCGTAGCTCAGCAGCTGCCGTACGATGTGCAGTCCGGGCTCAGTGAGCTCTTGCTTCCCTTCCATTCTGTTGCTCCTGAGATGAGAGATCTTTGATCCTTCTTTCCTTCAAGAGCTGAGGAGAATTTTGTTGCTTCACCTGCACTGACTATTTGCATGGCCTAATACTAGATGATAGTGATTCACAGATCTTCTAGGATCACTTCTTTTTGGGGCTGCCATAGTGGTTTTGCAGTTTGAGTGACAGTATGTGTCCTCCTGACCCTTTTTCAGCCATTCAGCATCAATCAACACCGGGCTGAAGAAGTGCTGCTGCTTCTTCTTAATAAGTTTCTTTTTAGTGAAAGGAGGAAAGAGCAGTAGCCCAGAAAGCCATGTAAGTTGGTGTAAGGAGTATGTAATAATATCTATTCAAACTTAAGGTTACAAAGTTAGAACACTGGTTCAGTGATGCTACAAGCAGGACTTCAGGACTCCCAGTACTGGGTCTAAAGTACAGTGATCATATGTGAAGTGTCAATCTCAAAAATTATTCTGTTGGCTTTAATTAAATCAAAATACTTATCAGGTAGCAGCATGACTTATTTGCATTACACATTAATTATTTAGATACCTATGATTTGACAATGCATTAGGTATAATGCACTTTCCTAACACTGATACCAATTTGGTAGCATGTTCTGCCACACTTGATAAAATTTGAGCGTGTGCCTGAATCTCATTTGGATAACATTTATCATGTTTGGTGATGTGATACTGTAGAAATTTGCTGTAAATGCTTGTGAAACCAATATTTCATCTCCTGTAACTTCCTGACAACTTTATCTCTACAAATATTTGAGAAAGTGTACTTCTCAACTTTTTTTGTACCTAACAAATAACTGATTTTATTCAGCATTTGAATGGTTATAGAAAGGTTGGTCTTCGCATGCGCTGTGCAACCACTGTTGTCTAAAGTTATGAATGGATGCTTTCAGACATGGTAAACTGATCTTCACTGTATTTATCTTTTTGTTCATCATCCATTCTTAGTGTTATGCCAAACCCAAAGCCTATTTCTAATTTTGTAAAAGGGAAAAAATAATTCAGTCTTAGTGAAGCAGGTTCTTTCTTGAATTCTCTTTAATCTTTTTGATGGATATGAAACCACAAATCTTTTTATCTGGAGAATGCTAAAGAAAAGAAGAGGCCATTAGAGGAACATATTTTAATAGGATCATAAATGTTCTATTTGGATCTGTCTTATTAGACATTGCTTGGAAATTGAATCTCCTTGAAGACATTTACATGTTCCAAGTTCTCGCTATTTGACCTGATTCTATTATGAGCTGCTATTTATGTTTCAAGACATGAATTGGGCTCTTTTAAAGTCTTTTGACCTTTCTTTTGCAAAGGGGAAAAACATACTCTTCTAGCCTTGTGACTAAGCATATTTTTTAAAAACAAACAAAAAAATTCACATAGGATCTGGGGTCAATTTTCTACGGAATAGGAGATACTGAGTTTCGTAAGTAGTGTCATGGGTGCTACAGAATATGTCTGAATCTATGGTGTCCAGAAGCACAGGGTGAAGAGATTCAGCTGTGATAATGTTGGGAGGTTTTTGACAAAATATTTGTTAAGGGCATGGCTTAAGGTGATTTATTTTTATTTTGAACTATGGCAGATTTAAAGAAATTTTAATTATTTTAGTGGAGATTCCATTTAAGTGTTCTTATTTTTAATTTTTTTTTTTCCCCAGTAGTGGTATTTATCAATAACGTTTAGAAGGGATATTTCTATTTCTTTCAGTGTTTCATGTGCTGCAAAACAGAAGTGTCTTCTGTGTACACCTCCTGCAACGGAGGAGTCTTTCCTTGCCTGATTACTGAATTTCAGTAACTTATGGTACCATCATGTCTAGAGGCATCAAACAAAACAAGTAAAATACTATGCAAGTATAGCTCAGATTGTGGAGATGGATGTTTCTGTAGAGACCATCCTGTTTTTATGGAGGCTAACTTTCACTGACTCTGCAGGTGCAGATACTTTAATGGTTCTGTGTTCTTAGTGGGCAGGGATGTCTGGAGCTCCTCTAGTCCAACTCTGCTGCTTAAAGCAGGGTCAGCTAAAGCTGTTGCTGGGGATGTTGCCTGGTTGAATTTTGGACATGTCTGAGGATAGAAACTCCATAGTTGCTGTGGGATTTGTTTTATTGTTCAGTTGCCCTTAAAGTAAATTCTTTTCATGTTCACAGGATATTTCTGATCAACATGTTGCAGTGCCTTTCAGGAGTCAAGGGAAAAGATTTTCCTGGATACTGTTCAGAATTTGTTTCATTGTTTGATTTCTGCTCTCTGTCTGTGAGCTACATAGAAACTAAGCTAGAGCTACTCACTTGGGCCTCTCTGTTAGATGAGGAACAGCCTGAGAAATTCAGTTTTTGTTCTGCTGGTCAGATATAACTCTTACCTGATGTGTTAAGTTTTCTGAAATGCTTTCAAAGAACATTATCCATGTAATTGCTGTTTTGCTGGCTTGTAGGAATAGGTGCCATTGTTCTTCTGCAAGTCTGCACAGAATTCTTCAGTCCTTCTATGGAAGGTTGACACATGCTTTAGATGTGAATCTTGCAGTTAAAGAGGCAGTTTTGATGCATACTTGTAAGTCAGTCTGCTAGGGGTTTGTTTTTCTGTTTTCTGAGAATGTAACATCTTTTTTTGTATGAAGTCAGGGAAAAATGTATAGAAGACCTTTTAGTGCTTCATTTCTGTACCTCCAGAAAAGCTTGGTACCACAGTCTGACCTATACTTCAGGGAAACTGCTATTTTGCATGCCGTGTTCATTCCTTTATTTGCCGCACTTACAGTGGTTGCTAAAAGCACAGCTCTGAATTACAGCAGAATTTACTACTTACTTTTAGGTGATATTTGTTTTGTATCAAATATGATGCTGTGCAAGTGGTTTTGGAAACCTCCCTTCCACACAAACCTATTATTTTGTACATGTTTCTCCCTGTTGTACTGTAGTAAGTCATTAATTTGAGTAATTGGAAAGCAGCCTCGAAAATTGGGATGAAAACTTTCACGGGTAGTCTCAGATTTGTAGACTTATTTAGGCTGAAAGAAACCTCTGGAGATCACCTGCTGCAACCTTCACCACTGGAAGTTTGAACAGCATGAATTTTGGTGTACAGTCATAGTGACTTTAGCTTAGTCTTTGCTGTAATCTCCCTTTATGTAGGTGGAGGAAGCAAGATGATCCCCTAAGTCTTCTCCAGAGTGACAAGTGCTGGTATCTCAGCCTGTCCTTGTTCCTCATGTACTTCGGCCTCCAAACTGCTTGGTGGTCCCTAGTGAACTTTATTTAGTCTTTGTCACACTGGGCAGGCTAAAACGTGCTCATTTAGCTGAGATCTTGCTAGTGCTGGGTAAAAGTCAGTGTCACGTACTAGGTTTAGACAGAGCACCAACAAGTGCTTCAAGGCAGATATTTTTAACTTGCTCTTATCTAGAGCTTGAGATTGTGCATTTTCAGAAATGTCTATTTTCATTCCTAGATGCATGAACAACCTTAGATTGAATAACTTTTTACTATATTACTGTTTTCAGAAGGGTTATTTACATAGTTTAGCTTGAAGTAGACTTTCTAATTCGTAGCCAACTTGTTTCATGCAGCTGAAGATTTAATCAATATATTTCTCTGCTTTTTGAAGCTTTTTTCTGTCTAAATTGAACTGGGAGTTGCACATTATTTTAGTTATACTACTGATGCATTTTGCCTTGTGTGGCATGTTATGTTGCATTTCTTCAAGCTATGTCTCAAGCAAACAGTGGTGGTTGTCTGACTTCGAGTGAAAAAGTAGTTTTCTGCCCTCTTTATTCTTGGTGTCAGCTTCCGGTTCATAAATTACTGTTTGTGTGATCTGCATGCAGGGATGTGCTTCGTATCATATTTTAATGTGTAAAAGTCATTCCAGAATAAATGCTTGTGGGAGAAAAATGAAAGTGGGCATTCTCAGAAACACTGAGTAGGGAAATGAAGTAGTGGCAGGGAACAGAGAAAAGACAGTAAAGGTATTTTTGTCTGATCCAAATCAGTCTTTCACACGGCCCAATGAAAAAAGATTCTTTGCCCTTGCTACTTGTATCTTTTGTGATACTGCTTGTGATGTCTGACAGGCTGCGTGATGATGCCAGAGCAGAAGCAAGCTGAGCTCTCTTGGTGCAGAGTCCAGGTCATCCAGAAACTGGATTCTTGGTTTAGGTTCAGACCTCTCCTATGGTAGTACTTTTAGTCGTATAACTTTGGTTTTTTGCTGAAGACTAGCTAAAACTTGCTGGGACCTGCACAATGTTATTTCCTGGCAGCTGCAGCTCTTGTGCCATGGGTTCTCAGCAGGCTGGATCACTAGCTTCATTTGTAAGATAGCACAGTGTTTCAAGACATAAGGACAAATCAGTTTGCAGCCTGTGCTTGTCACAGCTGTCTTGCCTTGCACCTCATGGGAAAAGATTTATCAGGCATAATTATATCTAATTGAGACACTCTTGTTATCTTGGCAATGTTACTTTTTTCTGTTAATTTGATCAGTGGACACGGATGCGATAAAAATGTAAACAGTGCCTATTTAAATGGCTTTCTGCTTCTTGGATTATTTAAATGATTCATTTAATCTGCCATGAAATTATGTGGGTTGTCACATGGAGATTCAACTAACTCGAGTCTTCTACCTCTTAGAGTTGATTTTATTTCCATGAGGAACGTTTAATATTTTTAGTCACTTATACAGGATGAACTTACAATGCACCTGAAACTTGCTTTCTGTAGTCACAAGCATGGGCTTTCTTGACTGCAGCTTGTTCTTTGTAGAACAACTTTTAAAAAAATCCACAGTGTTCATGGTTATCAACTTTTTCAACCTTACTGTTGAAATATTATTTGTAGATGTAGGTCAGCTAAACCTTACTAGACTTGTAGGAGCTTATCTTTTCAGTCTACATGTGTAACTCCTGAATGCTTCAGGAGAAAGCAAGGCTGTATTTTAGGGTGGGGAGTCTCTGCCTTAACTTGAGTGAAATAATGGTGGCTTGTAGGGGGATTATTGTAGGGAAGCTATAGAGACAGTATTGTTTCTGGGTGAAAGTCTGTCTGGTGTCCTGGAAATACAAATCTTGAAATAGAAATGCTGAGGAATTGGGAATGAAAAGAGGAAGGGAAATAAAGTTATTGTTACTTCAGACTTGAGTTGCCTTTATGTGTGAACTGTTCTGTATGTGGAATTACTTGTGGGATGGATAAGCTGAAGAAAATTGGGGTATAGTAAACTTGAATTTTTTCTTTCTTTCCCATAAAGTGCATTATTAAGCTTTTTTTCTCCATTAAAAAGTGTATGTTTTCAGTAGCAGAAATATGGCTAGAAATACTTTGATTTGTAGCCTAAGGCACTCTTTAGTTGGAGAGGGAGGTTGCCTGTGTGTAGGAATTATTCTAAAACTGCTTTCTGTTACTGTTTTCTTATAAGACAGTGGTCTACACCAGATAAACATTTAGAATACATCTTGACTGGAATATGAGAGTTAATGGCTCATTTTTGCTTTTTCTAAGAAGGTTGACTCTGAAGACCTTGCTGGCTGTACTTGGCTTTCAGTATATAGCAAATGGGAGTTTAATTTTGGAAACTGAACCTGCTTTAAAGCAGCCATGGCCAAGGTGAGTGCACTCCTGTTTTAGTCCCCATCTTACCAACTGGTGAAATCAAAGAAATAATCTACTACATGTAAATTTATTTTAGTTTTTGAATTCCTTGCCTTTAAAAATGCATTACAAAACACCACCCTCTTTCCCAAAAAGCTGACAGAAAAAAAAAGAGAAATGCCTGGTAAAATGCCTTTTCTGTCTTAGCAATCACACAGAGTGGTGGTGCTGCTTTTCCCATGCCAGTGTGCTTGTGGAAGATCCAGCATGTCTTGCTCTGACATCATGTGCAGTACTCTGTCAGGGAGTGCCTGGAGAAGATGGGCTCCCAGGTGGTGATACACCTTCGCTAAAAGTACTGTGCTAGCTTGGGTTATACTGAATGCCTTCCCTCTGCATCATGCATGAAACTGTAAGGGGTGCCTGTGTTTCAGGTTTCCTACACTTGTTCATAAATTTGCGTTCTTGGTTGCTTGTGACTTCATCAGACTGATCTAAATTTACTTGAGCAAATAGCCAAATTTGTGCAGCATTGAGGAGTGGGAGGCACTGGCGGGGGTTTAATACTTTTCTGCAAAGGCAACTGAATGCTCAGTGGGCAGGTAGTCAGCATTGGTGATTTTTAAATTTTTTAAAATTTATTTATTCATTTTCCCCCACAGCTGATGCTTTTGAAAAGTTCTCTAAGAATTGCTTCAATTAATGAGCTTCATCTTTTTGAGAAGCCTTTCCTTCTCACTGGTGGGAGAATAAATGATAGAGTATTTGCTTGATTAGTCTTTGTTTTCACGTGTTTTAGTAGATAAAATGAAGACTGTTCTTAAAAGCTACTTTGCATAATTGCAGCAACACTAAGCAGTAGATCAAACAGTAATTAGCTGAATAACTGGTAATGACCACTGGAAGAGGAGAGAAAATGGGCAGGAGGGGTGTGCTGCTGTTGAACCTGTACCAGGTTGTATTCTGGTTGAGAGTCTTTACTAGGAAAAAATGGTGCTGATTTGGCATACTGCTTTTTAGTGTGACCCTATTGATCACCATGTCTCCTGAAAGGTAACCCTTAACTCCAGCCTGCAAAAAGAAGTAAAAACTGATACTAGAATATGTGTTCAAGGTATATCAGATTTCCATATTTTTATATTGAGGCTAATAACAAATGTTATTAATGTTTTCATTTTTTGTACCTCATTGCGATAATAATGGCTTTCATTGAAGGCGTACGTAAGAATCCTCTTGATATATGCACTTGCTGGGATGTAAATATTTCATTTTTAGAGTTTACTGATTTGCAGCTCTGGCTGTGTGTAAAGTAAGTAGATTGAGAGCAGAGTTACAAAACTTTGAAGTAGCTCTGTACATCCAAGGCTACTGCTGTACCCTGCTGAGAGACTTTGGTAAAGGTCACCTTAAGTATCAGAGGAAGGTTAATCAGGGGCAAAAAAATCACCAACAAGCAAAACCTCACTGGTTATGTCTTCTAATAAACGTACAAATCTGGCAAATTCCTGAACCATCTTAATGTGTCTGTTCCTGTAGCAGAGCCGTGTAACTCCTGTGCTTGTTTAGGGTACTGGTGCTGCTGTGTGAAGGGAATGGGTGATGTTTTCAGCAGGGAAGGGTTCAAACTGTTGGTTCAGCTGAAGGGCAATCTTGCCAAAAGGGCTTTTTGTGTTTTGAACAAATTGCACAAATTGATTATTTTTGTGTACCTAAAGCATGATGGAGGCATGTGGTGCATCCATAATTGAACTTGCCATGTAGTCTTACTCAGTTTATCAGTTTGCTCTGTGAATTGCTTATATGGCTGCAACTGTAACTAAAATTTTGCTTGGTAAGGTTTTTATAAAAGAAGATAATGAGTTTTGAATGCTTATTTTGGGGGAAAAAGGGATTTTTTTGGTATGTATCTCTGTCATAATGCTGTTGCCATTAAATCAAATCTTCTAATTTTGATATATTTTAGATTAAAACTATTCTTTGGACTTGAACAGATGTTGATTCTGACAGGAATAAAAATCTGAAGATTTTCATGAACCCACAGCTGTCTAAAGGGATTGATGAGCAGGGTAAGAATTCCCTTATCTTGCGTAAACCCCTTGTGGGTATCTGGCTACTGCAATGCAGAACATGCCACTTCCTGCTACATAAGTGGCAAAAGCAGAGGAAGTTATGAAGAATAAAGACAGCAGTCAAATTCAGTCTGTCTCCCTTTTGTTATAAGGCAAAATGTCATCATTTGGAGTAGTTAAATCTGGGAAAAGGCAGACATGAAGTGCTTTCCAGAATACAGATATATGGTGGCAGAACACTGTTGAGGGAAAGGAGGTGAATTTTTGGCACCTGTTTATTTTGAAATGTAACAAAAGAACTGAAGTGCCATGTTGACAATGGAGCTTGGAGGAAGCAGTTTTTAAATGAGGCTTAATATATTGAGGTCATGACTGTTACTCAGGAATAACTTCAGGTTTGAAATATGCTAAAATGTATTTAATTTGCATTTGAAAAACTTTTTTTCTTGTTAGATATTAAAGTTTTGCCTGATAATTTTTTGGCATGCAGTAGAAAGCTCACATTGTGAAGAAGATTGAGCAGAAGTGAGCTGAGAAAGAAACCTTCTGTTTCTTTTGAAGGTCTGTTCCACAGTGTGTAGTTAAACTATATCTGGATTTTCCTGTGTTAATTTCTCTTGACTTCTTTAGCTATAGACTGTTCATTGTAACTGTTTCTGACCTTTTGTTCTAATTGTTAATGGAAGTAGAATGACTTTTAAAAAAGTGTTGTAGGAATTTAGAGGCCTCACTCTCCTCTGAAGTTCTGATATTGAGAGATATCTCCAAAAATTTTGTTTGACAGCCTAGGAAAGGGACTTGTAATATAACCTCATATACTTAATGATGAACTAGGGTATCAGACTTACACCTGGAACTGCATGATGACTGGCTTCTCTTACTGCTAGATTTTGCTTCTGGGCCCCCCTTCCATGTAATGTCACTGCTGTGCAGGTTATGGGGTCATGTTGCTGTCTCAGTCCTCCTCCACCTCATACATAAAATTGTGAAGACATCAGACAGGCAATAAGCTGCCCCAAAAGCTTTGGTCATGAAGTCACATCCTAAAAGTAGCGTGGTAACATTAGGTGTTTCCGGGTGCTTGTATGTTGCCTTCTCTGAAGGCCAGCAAAGCTAGGAAATACATTTTTAAAGAGCTGGTATAACTTTTATCTGTAAACCAAGAACACGGGTTGTAACAAATGCAACTTTGCAAGTATAGTGCAGCTGCTATCTCATTCTGAGAGAATTTAAAGCCACAACAATTCTTTTGTATTTCTTTTGATTTTATATCTTTCTGCAATGAGGATGTTAACTGAGACTGTTGTGTGTTGTTTTGGACACTAGAAACTGGGATGAGACAAAGTCTCTTTCTTTACACAATACACAGCTGTTGGATGGGAATAATCCAATTATATTTTAAACTGTACTTGAAATCTATAGGTGACAGATCCCTTAGTTTTCTTTTTTTTCTTCCTGTTGGGAATGGGTCACTCCTTTCATTTCTCAGTGCAGTTCCCACCTATTCGATGTCAGAGATCTGAGGTGTTTATGAATTTTCTGTGTTCCTGTTATGAAACATACATTTTGTAAACTGTTTTTTTTCCCCTCTCCTCTTTCAAATCTATATTACAGGGTGTCACTGCCAGCTCTCTGCGTGGCAGATTGCTTCTGTGAATGTATTCCAACAGGTGTGTTATTTTTGTTTTCCTGGCATTTGTTGTGCAATTTAGTATGAACATACTTTACATCTATATTTCAGTCTGGTTCAAACAAGTTTAGCTCAAGTAGTGGTTGAGTTGTGGTTTTGATGGAATGGCTGTTTGGCAAGCATTGTCTGTAAATGCTTTGGTGCTTTCAGCACATAATGTTTTGGTACTGCCGTAATGCAATTGCATAACCTTAAACTATGTGCTTACAAATAAGAGATGTTTTCAAGGATTGAACAGGAGCCTTGAATTGAAAATTTGGTGCATGAAAAAAATCTTAACTTTTGGTTATCACGGGCTTTATTTTAAAAACTTCTTCTTTTTTCCATTATGTGCATGCACCTATTATGAATCTTCTGATGATACAGGAGAGTGTGGGATTTGTTTCAGGTTTTATAGGGGCTCCTTAACAAAGCAGTTTGTTCAGCTTTTGTAGTCTGTAGTTTCAGGTGACTCATTTGTGACCATTGTGACATTCTCCCTTCTCTCCTGCTCCAAATGGTGACTAGAAAACTTTGGGTTGATATGACATTCAGGAAATACTGCATGTATGAACTGAAAAATGAGAAAACAGCAATTTTTTTTATCTTTTGAGAGTGACTTAGATGTACATTAATCAACACTGTTTTACTTCTGTCAGTTTTGAGGACTTAGATTTAAGCCTTAAACACTGCAAAGAGTGTATATAACCTCCC